>OX375866.1:56791548-56904876 GCA_947359475.1 Heligmosomoides polygyrus bakeri | reverse complement strand
CTTTTTCGCATTTTGTTGACATTCAATAGAAATCAATAAACGCGACACATATTCTTATAGAGCAGGACATTTTCTTTCGAATGACATATAACACAAACCCAAAAAGTCCAACCACAGAGCAGGAGCTGTCGGCAAAAATAACCATCCTCCTTAGGACGTCCCAATTTGATGGTCTAAAAATCAATAAAGGGCAAGTGGGAAAATAGGACCAACACATATTCTTGTAGCACAGAGCGTCGTGTTCCAAGTGCCATAAAAAACTGCGCAAAAAATCACAAACCTAAGCGGAGAGAACAAGTGCGCGATTGGTTACTTTTTCACTTTTTCACTTTTCACTTCAACGACCTAAAAATTGACAAAATTCGTGATGAAAAAAGAAATGCAATACATGCTCTGATGGACCGAATCATTCTCTTTCGAAAGCTGTGCAGCGTATGCAAGAGACCACCGGCGAAATTTGCAGTGAATCGTTGAAAAAAACGGCGAAGACTTATGGGACAACCTTATATATATATATATATATATATATATATATATATATATATATATATATATATATATATATATATATATATATATATATATATATATATGTATGCGTTGAAGATTCCTTCCTTGGCTAATCAATTTGGTGTTAAATGCAATTTACATACGGTCGATACAAAATTTATAACCCTTTTACAAAGATGGAAAGTCATGTTTCCTTTCAATATCTACCATGACTGTGATAGGCGTTGTTCAGCAGGATGGAATCTCGCATTGTCAGTCCAATACTCGAAAGTGCTTCACCTTGGCAGCAGGGCAGTAGAAGAGCAAAGAAGCTTTTGATCTGCGCTTACAAGTCCTTTGTGAGACCCATACTATCGCCACTTCTGCATTTTTCCTTTTTCTCTCGTTACATACATGCGAGAACTAACGAGCATATGCACGTTCATTGTCTACAACATATAGCCATTTGTCAGGTATTTTGTAGATCCCTCTTCCATAGAATTCCTGGGGTTTTGACGGAAAAACTCAGCGAGGCACTTTTCAAGCTGTTTCTTGTCGTCAAATTGTTTCTCCTGCAAATGGTTCGACAACGGAAGAGGGAGATCGTAGAGCAAGGTCCGATGAGTACGGTGGGTGGGCCAGAACATGCCATCCTATAGACTGGAGTTTTTTCAGAGTCTCTCTTGCAGCGTGTGGACGCGCATTGTCGTGAAGGAAGAAGATCCTGTCTCATTTCCCACGAGGAGCTGTATCACCGCGACTGAGCCACAGATGCTTTCGCGCGTAGTTAACGTAGACTACCCACTTTTTGTCGTCAGTGAAGTGACCAGGTTCTCGAGCCAAGAAAAATTCCGCCGTAAAGTCAAGAAGTTCATGCACGCGTCTTGGCGCTCCTGTACCTGGTGGCCACTTGGTTCATGCGGTATCCATGAACCATATCCATATGTCCTCCCAAGGTCACACAGGTGTTTAGCTATAGGTGTGACTGCACTCGAGCATCGGGGCTCCTCCCCCGATGTTGCACCAAAAGGCGCTCCTCATTCACTACAACTGGCCTTTCAGACTGTGGTTGGTCCTCCAAGCAAAAGTCCCCCCTACTTGAATTTCCGAAGCCATACTTCCGCTGTGTCGTAGGAAACAGTGCTAGGAGCGATCGTTTCACATATGTTATCCACCGCGACTCTTGCACTGCTTTGCTTTTTGAACTCGTAGAGCAGAAGCAGTCGAATTTGCTTGCAGTCGATAACGATTTTCTCTGCCATAGTCGTAACGGAATATGACGACGATAGCGGTAAATGTAGGCCTAGGCCAGCCTACATACATATGCGTTATTGGGAGAGGGTTCCAGAACACTTTCAGAAATTTGGCGTTTCAAAGTGAGTAGCGGGAAACTTTCATTACAACCTAATAGAACACGGCAGCACTGTATTTGGCCCTAAACGAAAGGGGAATTGCTAGGCCAAAAGCTGTGCAAGCCAGTTTATAAGAGAACTTTGGATAAGAGTAATGGTTACGATTACACCAGCATTCCTTCCACTAAGGACATATGCACACCGTAGAAGAAGGTATGATCTCGTCACGATTTATAAGGTGGTATCTGATATTAAGTCCTTGCATTTGAAATGGCCGATTTTGACTGAAAATTTTGACAGATTATAACTTTGCTTGGAAGCAATTGTATTAATCGAAATAAGCACCATTACAATTAATACACTTTTCCCAACGCGACAATAGCTTAGATATTCCATCTTTGTGAAAATCAGAACCACGAGAATTAATAAAACATATGAAGTCATTTTCGACATCATCTTTGTTGTTGATTTTTTATCCTTCACATGACGATTTAAATGCTTGAAAAAATGATAGTCGGTAGGGGACGGATCTGGTGAGTATGCTGATGTGGCAGAGTCTCGTGTACCATTTCATCCAGTTTCTGGACAGTAATTTTTGAAACGCGCGTTGTCATGTTGTAGGATTTGGCCTCTTCGATTGACCAAAGCCGGGTGTTTTTCAATCAACTTCTGGTGCATCACTTCAATTTTGGCACAGTACTTCTCTGCTGTGATAGTCTCTCGAGTCTCCAAGAACTTGTGATATGCTATACCAGGCATTGTTCACCATACGGTAGCCATGGTTTTCTTTGGATGGAGACTTGGTTACGGCATCTCCTTGGGACTCTCATTCTTGTCCAGCCATTGTGCAGAGCGGCGGCGATTGTCACAAAGGATCCATTTTTCGTCGCATTTCACGATCCTGTCTAAAAAAGGTTCCCTTAGATTGTGCAGTCTTAGCGAAACACAGGTTTCGCGGCGCTTCAGCATCTGCCAGGTGGTCAGTTCGCGCGGAATCCATTTATCCGATTTCTCTACTTTTCCAATCGTAGCCACGAAAAATCGGCCGGAAATTGAGGTAGCAAAATCGGCTATTTCATATGCAACGACTTAATATATTAGGTTGTTGCGGATGTTCCAGCCATTTTTTGAATGTACTTTTTTCTCACTAACGCTACCTTATCTTCTTTTGTTCACATAAAGAGATCAGGTATTTATAATTTACTATTATTGCTAGCTACTAACTCTCGCGTAACTCCTTCTAGAAAAAATGGAGCTTTCAAAAGAGGACATCCGAGGTCTCTTATTGTATGACTTCAAATCTGGTGAGTCAGCAGCCGCTTCCTGTCGTCGCATCAATGCTGCATTTGGGGAGGGCCCAGTGTCCGATCGCACTGCACGAGAATGGTTTCGCACGCTTTCGCAAAGGTGACTTTAACCTTCAAGATGCGTTCAGGTGAGGGCATGAATCCGATGTCGACAGCGACCGATTGCGGCAGCTGGTGGAATCCGACGCACGGCGGACTAGTGGCGAACTTGCGCAGGACTTGGGTGTGCACTATGCCACCATCTCCAGGCACCTACATCAACAGGGTAAGGTACACAAGTTGGCACTGTGTGCTCCCCATGACCTCCCCGCACGCTACCCGCTTGCGACTTGCTGAGGTGGCCACTCAATTGCTCTCGCCCAGCGTACAGATAGTTGGCTGGAGTCCATCATCACAGGAAAGCAGCCTGAGCCACAGCCAAAGGAGGGTCCTCACCCGTCGAAGATCGTGCTTTCTGATTGGAGGGATTACAAAGTGTCATCTACTACGAGCTGCTGGCCCGTAATGAACTCTAACAGCGGACTTGTAGGGTCTTCAGCTGGATACAATACCGCCCGCGTCGCGCGGTCAAAAAGACGGTTTGCGACGGAAAAATCCGTCGCAAACAGTCGCATGCTCATAACTCCTTTAATTTTGAGTTGTTTGAGAAACTGCTGGTACCGTTCGATTTGCCTCCTCGAGATCTACACAACCCTATATAAAACTTTACCAGACCATCGCATTTTCGCCATGGATGGTCCAAAAAGTGACTGAAGCATGCTTTTGCGATTAGACGAGCTTATTTCCCAGGACAGCTTTCGGAGTATCTCAAGCATGGCGCACGTTGCCAATGCTCTGTCATGCCAGGAATGTTCCGAGAGTGCGCCGTGCACAATGCATATAGAATCGAACCTTTCAATCGAGGGGAGCGACCACTTGGAAATTGTACGCGTGGGCGTGTTCGGAGCGCAATAACTCTTTCAAGTTCAGTTAGTTTCGGCTGCAACTTGTGGGCCTTGTAGGCAGTAAAACGTTCTAGCAGTACGCTAAAGTAGAAGGGTGTAGCTTGGGAAGAGGCGATGTTACAGGGGTGCGAAAATGCAGATGAGGCTTGTGTGACGCATTTTTTTCCAATTTCGGTGGACCACTGCGGGAAGATCCAGCGAGCGGACGACCTCAAAATTCATATGCAAGCAGAACGTTTGAGGTGCCTTACGATGATGTGCTCAGAACTTCTCATCTGCCTGAACTGCCTTAGCCTCAGCTGCCGTTTTAGAGTGGCGAAAGCTAGCGGTTAGAGTTTCTTGCGCTCTTACTCGCCCAGGTTTGAGTTTTCGACACCCGCAGTAACACCCTTCTGTTCTGCTTGAAAAGCGCTATCGAATGGTATCAATCTCGACCGATTTTGGAAACATCGATTTTTTGACAGTTTCGCATCGAGGACGAGGCCGCTCAAGACCGCTGCAGACGGACGATGACGTCATCGAAAATCGATGTCTTCGAACTGGGCCATGCTTGACACCATTCGATAGAGCTATTCATGCTGAATTGAACTATGTTATTGAAAGTAGAGAAAACTGTATTCTGAGAGAGTAAGAGCGAGGAGAACATCGACCGTTGCTGTGCTAAATTGCACGCGCGGGCGTGTTCTGAGCGCAATAACTCTGTCATTTGTGAACATTTCCAGCTGCAGCTTGTGAGTTTTGTAGTCAGCAATATGTTCTAGTAGATCTCTAAAATACAGCAATGTAGCTTATGATTGGACAAAGTTACAGCGGTGCGAAAATGCAGGTTAGCCTTGTGTGGCACGATTTTTTCCCAGTTCAGTCGACCGATACGGGAAGACGTAGAGAGCTAACATTCTTTAAATGCACAGGCGAGCAGAACGCTTAATGTTCTTTACGACGGCCCGTTTGCAACTCCCTAGCTGATTAAACTGCCTTTGCATCAGCTGCCATTTTAGGGCGGCGGAGCTTTAGCGTTTGAAGTTTCTTGCGCCATTATTCGCCCACATTTGAGTTTTCGACACTGGCAATAACACCATTAGCTTCATCACGAAAAGCTCTATCGAACGATGTCAATCTCAGCCAATTTCAGAAAAATCGATTTTGTTGACAGTTTCGCATCGAGGACAGGGGCGCTCTTGACCGAGCCTGTGCGGACGATGACGTCATCGAAAATCGATATTTTCGAAATTGGCGAAATTTTCTCGTCTGAGGGTTATTTTTGGCGCTGATGATGAATCCGACGTCCGTTTTTGAGAATTGTGCCGATTTCAGTAGGTTTTGGATTTTCTTCTGGATATTTGAGGGTGGTCGGGTCAGGATCACCGATTTTGCTCAAACTTCGTATAGGGGCGGACACTTATTAGGGGTGCCGAACACGATGCCGAAGTTTATTTGGACGATTACGGCAGGAGACCGCCCATACCGATAACTGACGTGATCGGTGATCCTGACCCGACCACCCACAAACACGAAGTAACCTACTGAAATTGGAGGAGTCTTCAAAAATGGACGTTGGATTCGTAATCAGCGCCCCAAATAACCTCTAGATGACTTTGGACTAAGTTTGCACGAGGAAATTTGGCCAATTTCGAAAATATCGGTTTTCGATGACGTCATCGTTCGCGCAGCTCGGCCTAGGGCGCTCAGGTCCTCGATGCGAAATCGTCGAAAAATCGATTTTTTTTGAGATTGGTCGAGAGTGACACCGTTCGATAGAGCTTTTCGTGGTGAACAAAATGGTGGTATTGCGAGTGTCGAAAGCTCAAACATGTGCGAGTAAGAGGGCAGGAAACTTTAACCGCTAAGTCCGCCGCCCTAAAATGGCAGATGGGGCTAAGGCAGTTTAGACAGCTGGGGAGTTGCGAGCATATCGTCTTAAAGCTCCTTTGGTGTCCTGCTTGCCTACGCATTTGCATGCCGTTGGCTCGCCGTGTCTTCGCGCAGCGGTCGACCGAAATCGGAAAAAATAGGGTCGCACAAGCCTTACCTGCATTTTTGCAGTGCTGTAATTTAGCCCTTTCATGAGTTACACTGTTGTGTTTTAGAGCACGTCAAGAACCTTGCTGCCTACAAAGTCCTCGAGTTGCACCCAGAAAGAATCGAATCTGATAATTATTGCGCTACGAACTCGCCCACGCGTGCATTTGCGAGCGGTCGACCCACTCGATTGATAGGTTCTATTCTATATGCATTGTTCACAGCGTACTCTAAAGCCTCCCCCAAAACAGGGTACAGCAATTCCTGAGTAGGGTGACTAAAAATTTCGGATAAAACTCCTCTAAGGCTTACTCTACAAGCTGTCGCGTACACTCAATTGATAGGTTCGATTCTAAATACATGCAACGTTTACGGCGTACGCTCGCCGAGACAGAGAACAGCAATTCCTGAGTAGTGCGGAAGAAAATTTCTAATCTAATCTAATTTCAAACGGTTCTATCGTATATGCATTGTGCACGGCGCACACCTCCCTTCATAAAACCTCTTCATTTGTATTAGCTGCTGTCAGTGTGTGCAATAAAGCACTTAAAGAGGGTAAGCTTTGCTGTTTAGCACGACGTTTGAACCACTTCCGCTCACTCGATTTGTAGGTTCGATCCTATATGCATTGTGTACGGCGCACTCCAAAGGCTCGTCGGACTGACTGGAGCAAATCCTAATTAGAGCGGCCGGAAATTTCTTATAAAATTCTTCAAACGGAGCAAGATAGTCTTGAAGGGTTTACATTTTCCATCAAGCGAAGATAGAAACCCAGTGGACATGCTTCCGTCCATCCGATTGATAGGTTCGACCCTATATGCATTGTGCACGGCGCGGTCTCAGAGGATTTCAGGTATGACAGAGCACTGACAACGCACGCCGTGCTTGAGATACTCCGAAAACACTGCAGTTCACATACACGTCCTAGGAAATAAGGCGCTCTAATCGCAAGAGCCTACTCCAGCCATTTTTAGGCCACCCACGGCGAAAATGCTGCGGTCTGGTAAAGTTTTATATACGATTGTGTAGATCTCGAGGAGACAAATCGAACGGTGCCATCAGTTTCTCAAACAACTTAAAATTAAAGGACTTATGAGCATGCGACGGTTCGCGACGGATTTTTTCGTCGCAAACCGTCTTTTTGACCGCGCGACGCGGGCGGTATTGTAGCCTGGCCGCCAAGATCGCAGAAAAACGTCCGAATCATGGCACAATCCGATTCTTGCACGACAGTGCTCGACCACACATTGCAGGAAAGACCCACCAAAAGCTTCTCTACCTTGGATGGGAAGTGGTGCTTCACCCACCGTACAACCCAGTTATTGTACCATCAAACTACCACCTCTTCCTGTCTCTCTCCAATGCCATGTAAGGAGAAGCGTTCGATGACGAGGAGGACATGGAACGCTGTCTGGCTAGATTTTTCGAATCAAAGCCAGAAAAGTTCTACGATGACGGGATCGGGAGTCCGTGTGAAAGGTGGAGAAGAGCGATAGAACATGATAGCGGTTACTTCGTTTCTTGGCGTGTTCCGCTTTTTTGTAAAACTAAAGAAATTTGGTGTCTTGAAATTGGCGAGAACTTCTGCAACAACCTAATATTTGGCATTTCATTCAAGGATTTCTATTATGTCTGTTCTTCTAACATGGAGGGATGACAGAATCCCAAGGACGAAAAGTAATGCAAGACGAACCGAGTTTTTGGACTTCTGAAAAAAAACGTTTCACCTAGCCCTTTAAGGTAATACAAGGACTCGGTGACAGGCACCTTCAAGATGCTTCATGGCTTATTCCGCTTTGATGGCTTCAAATTGCTCTTTGTTTGTCCTACCTTGTTTGTTCTGAATGCTGTTGGTTAATAGTTTTTGAAAGTTTTGTCTGCATGGCTCTCCACGTACAAAATAAATAAATATTCACCTGTATCACCTGTCGTCCCGTTGATCATCGACTTGCTTGAGCGGGCGCCAGCAGCGTCTCTATTCGTCCCTGTCGCGTACCAGAGTGCTCCAATGGATCCTCCTCGCTCGAGGGACACGAAGAGCGTCTTAGCGGTCGTTCAGGGCTTTCACCAAGAAGTCCGACCAACGCGTTGGTGGGCGTCCTGGCGTTCTCTTAACATCCCGCCGAATCCAGTCGGTGAGGTGTCAGCGGGTGTCTGCGAAGCGCATTACGTGGCCGGCCCACCTAATTTTCGACAACTTGGTCCACGCGACAGCGTCTCTGATCTTTGAACGTCGGCGAAGCTCGGAACTCCGGAGGCCTTCTCTCACTTGCGTGAGTCGTGGCACTCCGAGCATCGTCCTCTCGATTCCACGCTGCGCGACGCTGATCGCGTGTTCATCCTGCTTTCGCATGCCCCAGGGCTCTGAGGTGTATGTCAGGGCAGGAAGAACGGTAGAGTCGAATAGGTGGGCACGGAGTCGGACGTTCTTCGTCTTCTTCGCGACTTCTTCGACGCCCTTGAAAGCTCCCCAAGCCGCTCGTTTCCTCCTGCTCAGCTCTGGCGCTAGGTCGTTGGCCATATTGACTTCGCGACCCAGATACACATAGCTGGAGCATTCTGAGATGTTCGTTCCGTTGAGCGAGAATGGGGCATCAGAAACTTGTCCGTTCCTCATGAACGTCGGAAAATAAATATTACGAGGAAAAACTGCGGTGGTTTCACGAAGTTGTGGTGTGGTTTGCATCAAGTTCTACAGAAGTCAAGGAATCACTGAGGGCAGGAGGTCGTCGACTGAGTAGCCCTCCAGTCTAAATTCTAAAAGTGTGACTTTTCGTAGACTTCAATCTGACACTGACAACCTCTAGGACCTCCTGTGGTTTACCGATTATTTATTTGCAGTAATAATTCCATATTCAAACAAATCCGCCGACTTTAGGTTTGATGCTTTTCGAAGTACTCAAATGGGTGGTCGTGACAATAGTGATCGCATACGCTGTGGAACTGTGCTTCTATCGTGGCGGCGACGAACCTTCGGTTCAGGGTGAGGTCGACGGACCTTTTAAAGAAGTTCGTGATGCATTCAGGTTCGTTACGCTACTCCTGTGTTCCTCTCAATAAGTTTCACTTCGCGTCGTTTATCCGTGGTCATCCGGCTGTTCATGTCTGGAGAGTGCAGGAAGACAATGGCAGTCTCCACGCTCCACCTTCGCAAAACCTGGGCATTTTGTTAGAGCGAATTTAATCCTTCTGTAACACGCAGGTTTGTTATGATGGAGCAAAGTTTACTGCGTCCTGACGTTTCAATACAAATACAAATCGCATATCAGGAAAAAATGTGAAGAATGCGATAAAAGAAGCCCTTATCATGTCCACACGTCTCCGAATAGAATTGCGCAGTGGCTCCTTACATGTACGAACCGCCTTTTCTATGGAAATTAATTCGTGAGAATTGGATCATAAATATCTGCTATTTATTTAGCATAAACCCAAAGTCCAAGCAGACGTTTCAGAACATGTTGCGTTAGGACGCAATTTAATGGCTGGTAATGATGCGACTACACCTTAAAACATTTTATTGTTCACCAGTCATTGCGGGCTTCGCCAGCACACGACGCTGGACGGTGAGCCACGTAGGCTAGTTTCGCTGGCGTCGGGTTTTCTAAGCCACGTGAGGTTCGTAAGGCCTATGTTATACTTCGGCGACGCTGTTGTTGGCGACGTCGGCGACAGTGTTACGCGGACTGCTACGCAGCTAACACAGCTTCGTCGAAGTGTAACATAGGCCGAAGCCACGTGAAGCTGCGCTAGGGATGATTCCTTGCTGCAGCGATCGCTGACATTCTCGACGTGTTATTGCTCTTGTAGCCGCCTAAATCCTGCATGCTCTCTACACTTTGTTTGGGAGCCTTTAGTCATGGTTTTATTAGAGAAAGTGGTTGTTTTAAGGGACCTGGCAGAAGATCCATGCAACCATTTCCACTGTGAAATATAAAGGTTCATTTATAATAGGAAGCGCCACTCTAGAAGCTACACATATTTCTGTACAGTATAGCTTCATCCTAGAGCGTATAGAGTTCAAATGTTAAGGCGTAGTCGATGTCAGAGCGTCAGCGGAGCTTACTGCGCTTCTGCCGCAGAAAGAAGAGACGTTTGAATGTGTTTAAAGCAGGGAATGATTAGAAGCAATGCATGCAATCTTATGGCAGGAAGTGATGGCCAGTTCGAAGTGGAGGACCATGAGCAACCATACCGGTGACTTCGGACAGGTGTTGGCTGAAGAGAAACCATCACCCAGTGCAAGCCGCGAACTAAGAAGGTCTTCCTACTGGCCACTAATTTTGCGAGGAAGGACAAAGGGAGCTACACACTGGATCCTATGATGGCGTAATCGAATTCTTGATGGGGGAGGGGACTGAGGCTGGAGGTCACCGAAAATCCTTAATTTTTGGTCCATCCAGTGCTGAAAATAGGTGGGACTTGGAAAGGCGTTAGTGAAAAGGAACTATCAGCCGTCCCAAGCCGAGAAATAAGAAGGCCCTCCTACTGGGCACTAATTTTGTGTGGATGGGCGGAGGGAGCTACATAATGGACCCTGCGGTGGTGCGATCAATTCGATTGAAGGGGGATAGGAAAGAACATGAACGAGAATCAAACCCGCGTTACTGGATCCAAAGTCCGGGGTGTTAACCGCGAGACTGTGGTCGATAGGAGCTGTGGTCGCTGTAGGACTTGACTGAAAACGTTGACGTGGAGAACAATCCAGCCAAGAGAAAATATTGGCTTAATGTATTTTGAAGCCGATAGAATAAGCAAGGGAGAAGGCAGACTCTCTCGAGCAGCGAACAGTTTTAAGCCATATTTGTAAACGCGCGCGTAAATGTAAGTGACAGAGAAGCAGACAGTAAAAACAAGGGGGAAACCGTTATAATGGTAAATGTTTGAAGCGTAGAAAAATACGAACGGGAAAGCTGGGTAGACGTGCACAGAGCGGAAGAGCGCAAACGCAGAAGAATGTGCAGAAAAGAGCAACCGGTTGTCATTCTGCATAATGGAAAAGGATTCAATTTCTGGAGTCGTAGCTTTTCTGGCAGCGAGACAGTGGTGAAAATAAGGTGAATTGGATAGAAAATGCTCTCTATGAGGCAAAATAGTGAAAAAGTGCAGAAAAGAGCAACCGGCTGAAAAAGGATTCAGTTTCTGGAGTAGCTTTCCTGGTAGCGTGACATAGTAACAATAGGGCGGTAAACATAGAGATAAATTGAATAGAAAAAAGCGTCCTCTATGAGGCATAGAGGGACCATTGGCTGATGGAGACTGCAAACCCTAAGTCGTCTCCAATAATAAATCGATGAGCGCGTGGTAGTACAGTCGTACGGCTGTTGCAAGCACCTCAAATTAAGCTTCCTGGTTCGGGTTTCACCCAAGCTAACGAATTAAACCGTTCCTCCGGGGTCAACGATAGCGCTAGACTTGTCTGGTAAGGACAGAACACTGGCTTGCGCATCTGCTGGCCATCGCAATTCATCGTGTGGGCCAAATACGTGATCGCGGTTGTCTTAAGGTCAGCTTGAGCCTCCCTGTGCAGTTAGATCAGGTTTGCAATCTATTTGCTTTTGGCAGTCTTTGGAAAAAGGCACAGTCATGAATGCTCTGCTACGGAGGTTACCCGTTTGGTAGTAATCCATCTCAGGGTTAAAGTTGTAAGGAAAGCCGAAGGTAGAGGGAGCGCTAAGGATCAGTGTAGAGTTGAGTGCTCAGCGCACAAATTTTTATCGGTCTCAAAGGCTGAAAATTTGTGCAGGTATTTCCAGCGCATCATATAGACACACGGATACAAGCAGGGAAGCAGATCCTTGTGTGAAGGCATTGAGGTCGCAATACAGGCAAACTGAACGAAATGAAAAAAATGTCCGCAAATCAAAGCAGTGGTAACAGTATTAAGCGGTTTAGGGCGAATTTTTTGGACGGTTGGGAGCGCGGTGGTGCTGCGTTCGTCGTGTACCACAATGGGAAGAAGGTTGTCGACTTGTGGGGAGGACACGCGGACAAGGAGTCCAAGAGATTGTGGAAGAAGGACACGCTTAATGTCGCTTTCTCCTCAACGAAGGTAACTTTTTCTCGTCGACACAATCTTCTTATGAGATATGTAGTGTATCGAACAGGGCTTACGTTTGTTTAATTTAAGGCGTAGGTCGCACTTCAGCATAAACTATGTTTCCAAAACGAGTAGCAATCTGTGCGCTGTAATCCAAGTGCAATCACCGCTTATAAATCTCACGTGAGTACTACTACATCAGTGAGCCCTTCCCGCTGTTTAAAAGGCAGTGGATCTTCTTCACGCTTACACAGGCAGCCTACCATATTCTCGTATAGCTGACGAATTTGACCTAATTCTTGGCTTAGCAACAGGTATCCATGGCTTGAGCTCCGCTGTCACGGATTTTGTCAGCATCTCATTAAAAACATCTGTCGGTTAATTGATAACTTTTTGGAAGGAATTTCGTGCAACATATATTTATTTATTTGTTAATTTATTACATAAGCTTACACTTATGTTAAATGGAATCAAACTAGCAGTAAACAGTCATAAAATGTCGGAAGAAGGACATCGTTAAGAAAAAGAAAAGAAGAATGAAGCCTGCGCAAGAACGAGAACGGCATAAGGTGTCAATTAGGCAGAGAAAGTACGTGACTCCTGAAGTTGTTGGAGCTAAGGATAACAGAAGAGTTTTTTAGGAACTTCTCGAATAAAGGCAGTGTCCTATTGACGAAAAAGTACCGGCGACAGTTGTGTCTTGCGACATTAACCTGTACCTTCCTGACTCCCCCCCCCCCCTGGTTGAGTAGGGTAGAGGTAGATGAAGTTCTAACTGAGAACAAGTCCCCCAGCTTGACTTCAGATTTACCGAAGAAAATCTTGTATAACAGCAACAAGTCATTGGCCTTCCTTCTTGTTGATAATTTTTGTAAGCCGAGATTTGCATTTCGTTCTGTGCTTGAAGGAATTTGATCGTAAAGGAAATCAAGCACTCGGATCATTAGCTTTCTTTGAAGCTGTTCTGAACCTTTTCTAACTTCTCGATAACTGAGCGCTTTTACGGTGAAAAAACTGGCGTCCCGTATTCTAGGAGTGGCCTTATTTAGGACTTATAGGCCTGGATGAGGACCTCAGGTCTTTTGGTAGACAAAGCCCTAACCAGCCTGGAGACTATCACCATCGCTCTATTTGCAATGACCTTACAGTGCTTATCAAAGTTAAGTTTTTTGAAACTATGAGACAAATCAGTCACTTCTCTACCCCCTCGATTGGGGAACCATCAAGATGGTATTGATGCCTAGGATTGGCGTCCTCAAATGTAGGACTTTGGTCTTGATTTTAGAGATCGGTAACCTTCAAGTGGTAGACCAGAACGGCAGCGCGTTAATGGTCAGTTGTAAAGCAGTGAAGTCCTCTTCAGAGTCAGCAGTGCGAAAGATCTTTATGTCGTCGGCAAAAGCGCCGAACTCAGTCCCGTCGACGCTAAGTATGTTGGCGAGCTCATATGTATAGATATTGAAGAGGATAGGTGACCAAACACCCTGCGGAACTCCGCTGGTTATAGCTCAGAGGTTTGGAGAGGTGCTCGTTGATGCGGACAGAGAACGTTCAGTTTCTTAGAAAGGCAGCAACCCAGGCGAGGGTAGACACAAACAATCCTGAGCTTCTCTATCAATTCTTGATGCAGGACTTTGTCAAACGCCTTGGTAAAATCAAAATAAGTGAGGTGCACATTATTCCTTTATCGAGGGAAGCTGTCCACTTATTTAGATTTTGAAGCATTGCCGTAATTGTAAATTTTCCTTCTTGGAAACCATGTTGGTTCGGCGAAATAACCGAGCAAGCTTCAAGGTGGGCGACAATACAATCATGATAATATCGGCTTTTTTACTCTATTCTTTAGTGAGAGGAGGTCAAAAACTCTGACAGTTCGAACCGTCTGCAATCAAGCTGTAGTCCAGTTTTGGTTTTACATTGCTAGTGTGCCTTACAGGTGCAATAGAACTGTAGGTTCCTTTCTAACATAAGACGCGTCTTTTCATTCCTTCGAGAGATCTTACAAACTGATCTCGTTGGCATTACTGTATGATCGCTGTGCCTTCTAGGCTGTGGCAGCGATTTGCGTCGCACAGTTGGTTGACCAGGGTCGACTGGCCTATGATGACTTGGTGACGAAGTTTTGGCCAGAATTCGGCAGGCACGGCAAGGCGAACGTCACCGTTCGCTGGTTGCTGGGGCACAGAGTAAGTTCAGAGTGGAGGTGAAGTTCGTGCGTAGGTCATCTGTGACGGCTGGCGTTTCATGCCGGTTTGGCGTACACGGACAGGAGGATTGGTCTCGACATTGCCAGCGACTGGAGAGCGATCGCAAAGGTTTTCGAGGAGCAGGTGAGTTCTGCTACTTGCTTTGTCTTGGCGGTGCATCATGTAGCGACCGTGTTCAGATTCCAAACTGGCCCCCAGGATGTGAGGTCGGCTACCACGCTATAACCTACGGGTGGTTGGTGGACCAAGTCGTCCGAAGAACAGACCCGAAGAAGCGATCTGTCGGCGTGTTCTTTAAAGAGGAGATTGCCGAAAAATACAGTTAGTTGACCAATCCGGAAGTTAACTCCACTAACTGGGTCGGATTATAGACCTGGATTTCCACATTGGCTTGCCCCGCTGTGAGTCTTATCGTGTCTCTCGACTGACTCTTCCAAGCGGTTGGAATTTCCTACAGGAATACCTTCACAAGCCAAGTGACTTCAACATTTTGCGGTAGGTCTTTGTTGCTGGCAGAAGTTCTTGCGGTTGTACTAACGGATGTGCCGAGCGCTGTCACATCTCTAATATTGGAACCGCTCGCCCGAGTGGACAAATCGCTGAACCCAACTTCTTGCCTTCTTGTGTTAGTCCGGAATCAACAAAGCCTAATCAATTTAGGAACGAACAATGCTGTTCTTTCAGCAACGTTTCTTCTAATTGGAACTGTAGAAGTGAATGGAGTAATATCAACTGAGTGGAAAATCTCGTAACTCTGTTGCTAGAGACCCGGTCGTGGTAGCAGCCCTGTGTCAAGCAGCGTGTTCCGCTTGGCAACCATGATGCTGGGTAGAAAACATTGGAGAATACGACCTTGAAGTACGGTGCTACGGCGCCCTGTTCGGACCAAGCGGCTATGGACTTGGAGAAGTCGCGTCGCACGCCTTCCATCATGGAGAGACCGGAAAGGTTTAAGCACGACATACTGGCAGATCGAGGCAAAGTGCCAAACCTACACGTCGTCACCTACTCATTCTCCTCCACCAAGTGACCTTCGCCTTGAACTGCTCTCCTTGTGTCTGTCTGTCTGTCTGTGTATATGTATTTCCGCCTGTCCATCTGTAACATAGATGTCTAGTTACGTTCTCAATAGTTCATAATGCGAGCATTTCGATAGGCTAACTATGTTGAACTAGACGCACCTGCGCTGACGGTGGCATTGAATTTATCATGAAACTGAAGCTGAAAATGAAATTCACACTGAACAACAGTGTGAAGGCGTGCATCGAACACAGATCGTTAGATATTAGGGGTGTTCAGTCTCTAGTCTTACCTGGTGACGCATCGCGTCCTACATCTACGCTGCAGCGCGGAGTCTCCAGATTAGGCGTACGAGTGCTGCAGCCTGATATCAAAGGAATTCAAAAGCGTGTCCCGTAATATTATATAATAGTTCACCGACTCTTGAACTACCGCAATCTGAAATACCCCGAAACCCGAAGGGCTGCTGTTCCACTGCCACATCTAAGCAACAAATCTCCTAAGGATTGTTTTATAATGCATTTATTTTTGTAAGCAGTTGTGCTAGCTAATTTGCCCAAAGCACGTGTTAGAAATAAAAATGCGTGTGAATGTTAATTCTCGGTTTTGCTGACACTGTGTTAAGGAAGAAAACCTTGCTCCCGGTTTTCAGCTTTGTTCATCAAATGCTAACTGGCGGTCTTCTTTTCAAAGTTGGAGAGAATGTGCCGTGGATCGCGTTTGTGAAGGTAAGCGGTTTTAGCTGTTGGCCTTAGTTGCGCTGAATCAGCCATGAGCTGCATTTTGAAATCTTCAGCTGTCCTCAGACGGTTGTTGTGAATTCCTGTACGAATATCTGTTAAGGATATGACTTTGAACAACCCCGACCTGTTCGAAATCGAACAAGCTGGTGTACTTGGCATCGGAACCGCTCGTGCAATGGCAGAGCTGTTCGAGAGATTACGGTAACTATCGTTATCCTTTTGAATTTTGTTCCCAAGCGTCGTTCTTACGTTAAAGTTTGTTCAAAGTATTGCTCTTCGTTTCGTCACATATGCCTTTGCTGTTTTTCAGGGCTGGAGAGCTTTTGAGCGAGAAGACCTTCAAGGAGCTCACGAGTGATTACATTCTTAGAAAGGACGTCGTTACAGGAGCGTTTGTTCCCCGAGGACAAGGACTAATGATTAAATCGTTCCGGCATGAAAATGTGCGTGGCGTTGACAGCTGCAATTTTCCAAAATCGAAGCAGTTATCTGCCCTGACACCCTTGCCAACCGCATGTAAAGTTTGTGTGGAGGTCTTTCATAGTCATATGGGTGTCTCGCTACAAATTTAGAGTTGCTCATTCGTTCAACTTTCTAATCGCAGCATCGTTCAGGAAACATTCGAACTCCTTGGGCATTCAGGCTATGGTGGTCAGAATGTTCGTATAGACTTGAAGAATGGCTTAACGTTTGCTTACATGAGTAACGGTTTGAAGGTAAGCCTTAGCTTTTTGGTATGCGTGTAGCTCTGCAAAATGACGCTGCTAACCGTGGTATTCACTTTCCAGGTTGGATTCGGTGACACCGCTAGAACATACATTCGGCTACTTCATGCTCTCTATGACGTAGTGATTGCCAAGTAGAACTAGCTTCGGCACAATGTTATGTTTCTTCAGATGTCAGATGTGTAGCAACTTGTATATATTAGTATTTATATAAAGATTTGTTCGCAACTGCCAAAGCGAACGTGTATTTGTTTTTAGTTGCATGGATGACATAAAATCTGAATATAATGGCAAACTTACCGTACTAATGGATCTATGTGCATACAGTCCCTCTCGTTATAGCGTGTTTGAAGGAAGCGAAGAGAATCCGCGTTACAACGGGAGTCGCGTGCTAACCGGGGCTGAGCTTTTAACATTCTCGTATGCACAGGCTTATAAATGTGTGACCATGAGAGTATGAAGCCATAAAGCAACTTTAGATGTGTGTTAGGAAAAACCGAATACCACGAGTAGTTGGACGTGATGAACAACAAAGCAGTGTAACCAGATCTTTTGTTGGAACCAAATTAATCGCGTCACACGGGACTTGCACCCGCACTCCCTGACTTCGGGCAGGTTGAAAGCCCACTGCACTATCAGTGCTTAACTCGCGCACTACGTCCGCGATATGCTCGCTGCAAATGGCTTATCAGCAATGTCTGAAGACATGACGATGTTACATGTGATCAAATAGCGTTGTTGCTGTAATGCTGTCCATAAAGCAGAGGACGCAGACATAAGTCCTGCACGGCGCGAAAGCTCTGATCGCATCAGAACATCTTGTGACAGTATGTGGTATCTACACCAACTGCAACTGTGTAGGAATTGTTTTGAATAACCGGAGTTTGTCTCCACATCCTCTCTCGTTCCCGATAGAGGAGATCTCCCAGCACGCAGAACCTTCTAGCGACTACAGTTAGTCTTCACTGTACTCGGCATACTGCTGGATATGAACACTTTTGCGGGTCACGTGCTAAAAATGTCGATCTGCAACTAATATTAGGTTGCCAGGAAAGTTCTCAGCGTTTTGTGTTGCTATTTTTCATTCGTCTACTATTAAGTAAAAATGCAACTTTCATTGCGCAGTCATGCTGCTTTCGGTACAGAATTTTTCGCTCTGTCTGACTGAATAATTCATGTTTCAACGTTATTGTATATTTCTGTTCTTGAAGGGCCTATTGAAGTATGTCGAAGGAGCAATTCCGAACGATATTTTTAAAGTTCAAATTGGAACATCTGCAGCCGGGACAGCTCGACAAATCAATCAAGTGTGGTGGCCTAATAGTGTTAGGGAAAGCACTGTGCACCAGTGGTTCAGTAAACTTCGGAGCAGAGATTTCCGCCTCAAAGATGACCCCCGTAGCGATCGACCTAGAGTAATCTTGGACGACGAGTTGAAGGAATTGATGGAAGCTGAACCATCCCAAACAGTTCGCGGGATCGCGGAAGAGCCAGGCAAGCATCACTAAAACTACTGTTGCGGATGCATAGAAACGCCCTGGGATGATGAAAAAGCTCGAAAAGTGGATACTCCGCGAGTTGAGTAAGCGAACAAAATTGTCACGTTTCGAAATTTGTTCTCCTTTACTTTTACGCAACAAAACTGACCCATTTTTGGACCATCACTTGTGATGGAAAGTGCCGACAAACGCCCTAGGCATTTTCCAAGGTAGTGGTCACTGTGTGTTGGTCGGCGGCTGGTGTGATCCATTACAACTTTTTGGCACCAGTCCAAACGGTCACAACAGAGTCCTACTGTAAGGAAATCGACGAAATGCACCGGAAATTGCCTCACCTTCAGCCAGCATGTCAACCATGTGAAGAGGCCCGATTCTTTTGCACGGTAACGCCCGCCCACAAATCACTATTTGAAAGTTGATCGAATCAAAGGGCTGATGTTCTGCCTCACCCGCTATATTCTACAGACCTCTCACCAACCGACTACCACCTTTTCAAACACTTTCAGAACTTTCTGACTGGTAAAACCTTCACCAATCAGGACCAAGCCAAAACAGCTTTCGGGGATTTTTTCGAATCTCGACCCGAATTTTTTCGCTGATGGAATAGTTCGACTGGAAGCCCGCTGGCAAAAGTGTGCTGATTCGAACGGTGCTTCGACTTCGACAAAATGGGATAAGGTTTGAGAAAGTTATGGTAGTTCAAAATGCAGCACTGAAAGCGCTGAGAAGTTTCCGGACAACTTTGTGGCACGGGTGCTGGTCGTGACACGAACGAAGCAGTAGAACGACAAGTCTGATCACAGACACGGTCAGCATCTTGGTCGCCCTGATTTTTTGTGTGGCAGCGGAACTGAACCCAGTTCGCGTTATAACGGGAGTCATTTTGAACGCAGAGTTCCTCCCAAAACCGCTCTATAACGGGAGTAGTATTCGACGTGTCTTCACCGGAGCTGGTTCGTACTGGCGTAAAGGTAAGCTGGCCGGGGAATCTGCGTTTCATCGAGAGTCGCGCCTTATCCGGAAGGGGGGACGGGAGGACTGGACTGGACCTTAATCGCAGTTGTTACTTTCCTCTCACGAATGAGCGACTACTGTTTCTGAATACGTGAAGAGTGAGCTTAATGTGTCTAGCGCTGAGTTTAGAACCTAGGTCTCTGGAGAGCATATTCTCTATTGAAATCTTTCTTATAGAGTAGGTAACAAATATCGTGTCTTCGCCCGTCAAACTTCAATTAACCTCCTGAGGCCGTTTGAAATCAAAGCGAATCTTCTAAATCGAAATGGTCCTAAGGCAGGTTAAACTATAAGCTCACTAAGATGGTTAGATTAATTTTTTGTTCAAGAAAAATTTGGTAGAACTTTTTTGAAATTTTTTAGCTCACCTACCCCATTATGGAATAATTCTACAAAAATTCTGTTTTTTAAGAAAAACAATAATTTTTTTTTGAAACACAACAAAGCAGCAATCACGTAGTGCACTGAAAAACTGAATCGCGCCATGCGCTGGAAAAGCAAGTCGCAATGTTTATTTGATTGAGTGTAAATACTGCTTACATGCACCATCAAAGTGACGATATGTGTGAATCTTACAATTGTTTATATTGCACCGTTTGCAGGTGTGAAACTCGATGCAAACAGAAATTTTGCTATCAGTCGAATAAAAATCGTGAAATTTCGGACAAGGGCATGGCGCGATCTCTGTTTTTGTAACAATGACCGTGTTCCTGCTCTTTAAAACAAGCTTTAAATCATTGCTTTTCCACAAAAAATAAAAATGTTATAAAATTTCATACTATGTGTCCTCTTATTGGGGAGTGAAACTTAAAACTTCAAAGAAAGTTATACAAAAATTTTCATTGAACAGAAAATTATTGCAACTAGAGAGTAGATAGTCTCTAACTAAGGGTAAAAGAAGCGCATTTCGATTTGGAAGAGTTCGTTTTGATTACATAAGCCTATGCTAGCTTAGAATGTCCAACTTGACGTGAAAAGTGTCCAATTTGATTAAAAATTGTCCAGTTCGACATGGAAATGGAACAATAGAGTTTTTGTAACAGTGAAGATGAGGTCTTATTTAAGTGCTGCGATGTATGACATTATGATTAGAAGGACAATTATAGGGCGCCATAGTTGGACTGATAAGCCTGAGCAGTCGTTTTAATCGCATAGGTTTAAGAAGACTCAACAGGTTCACGACAAATCAGCGCCACTCAAGGTGCCATCAAAGGAACAACGACAGGTATCATCATCTCTTACAGTAGGAGTTGAAGTGTAAGCATGGGCGGCCGATAGTGGTCTTGCAGAACGCTTCACCTGGCTTAGTAGTGAATGCGTAAAGTACTAGGAGGCCGCCGCTAAAACGTTTCGAGGCGGAGCTTCTGCTGAGCATCGTGCTGAGCGTGATGTAGGTGTTAAACAGCGTGGAAGAACGACAGCAACGAACACGCTAAAGTAGTTCGCGACTTAGCACCACCACCGCATTGTCGAGCTGCACCACATGAAGAAGCTAGGCCTAAAATGCTCTTTCGGTAAAGTGTATACGACTAGTTGTCAAGCTCTATAAACGGCTAATCTCAGGACAAGGTTCCTTTCAGCACCCAAAGACAGCAAACCAAACTGTTTATTAAGTGGTTCTAGCGAATCTTACCTAGCTTGCTGCATGCAAGAGGAAGCTTTTTTCAGAGTTGCACTTGTCTTAAATGCGCAATGGCCAACTGGGAGACATGCCCCTAGACGTGTCGGAATATTTGAAAGAGGTGTTTCGACACATCTAGGGGCATGCCAAGCTCTATCATATAGCGGAAAAATTTGTGAAAATTTCAAACTTCAACCAAATTTCCCTAGATTTTCATTTTACGATCAAAATCGTGCTCCAGTGCGGCGTACAAGTTGTCCTTGCAAACCGTCGGAAACCGCTGAATGCTCCCAATTCCTCTAATTTTAGGTTTTCGGAGAAACAGTTGGCACAGTTAGAATAGACTCCTCGAGATCCACACAAACCTATATACAGCTTTACCACATCACCGCATTTACGATGTGGGTGGCCAGAAAATTACTGGAGCAGGCTCTTGAACCAGCAGATTGAAGCAGCTTATTTCATAGAACATGCATGCTTTCGGAGTATCTTAAGCATGGCGTAGTTGCTAGTGCTCTGCCATGCCAGGAATGCTCTAAGAGTGCGCCGTGCATAATGCTTATATGATCGAACTTATCAATCGAATGGGCGAAAGCACGTTCGCTCCGCTTCTATCTCCTCTTACTGGAAAATGTAAAGCCTTCGAGACAATTTCGAACCGCTTGGGGAGCTTTCCCAGCCGCCCTACTCAGGAATTGTTGTACTCTGTAACGGCGAGACTTTAGAGTGCGCCGCGAACAGCGCATATAGGATTGGACCCATCAATCGAGTGGATGCGACAGCTCGCAAACTGCACGCGCGGGCTGTTCTAAGCGCGATAGCTCTGTGAAGTGTGAACCTTTCAGGCTACAGCTTCTGTATTTTGTAGGCAGTAAGAATTTCAAGAAATGCGCTAAGACGCAGCAACGTAGCTTATGATTAGACAAAATTACAGCGGTGCGAAAATGCAGGCTAGCCTTGTGTGACACGATTTTTTCCAATTTCAGTTGACCCCTGCGGGAAGACGCGGAGAGCTAACGCCCTAAAGTGCGTAAGCGAGCAGAACACTTAAGGTACTTTGCGACGACGTACCCACTGCTCCTCGGCTTCCACAACTTCTCAGCCTCAGCTGCCATTTTAGGGCTGTGGACTTTCCGCGCTTTTACTCGCCCAGCTTACAGTACTCGCTATTCTTATAAAACCATTCAGTTCAGCATGAAAAGCTCTATCGAATGATATCAAAGTTGGCCAAATCAAATTTACATACCAAATTTTAATGACGTCGTCGTCCTTCTGCCGCAGCCTAGAGCGCCCTAGCCTTCGATCGTCCTTCTGCCGCAGCCTAGAACGTCCCAGGCGAAATTGTCAAAAATCGATTTTCCAGGATTGGTCGTGATTGATGCCTTCGTTAGAGCTTTCCGAGCTGAGCAGAATGGTACCATTGCGAGTGTCGAAAGCTCAAATATGGGCGAGAAAGGGTGGAAGAGACTTCACCGCTGCCCTCCGCGGCTCTAAATGGCGGATGAGGCTTAGGTTTTTTTGCTGTTCGCTTCTGTTCGAAAGCTTTAACTCGTTTAACCTTTTTTCAGGTGAACGAGTCGTTGCAGAGCGAGGCGGTCATCAACGTCGGAGGACAGTCATCCAAGATTGGTGAGTTAGTGGATTAAGTATTAGTGTTTTGAAATGTGGTTTTACAAATGCATTTAGGGTTGTGTAAGCAGCAGCCAGAGGGCTGCTTACACAACCCTAAATGCATTTTTGCTTGCAGTGCATCGGTTTATGGGCGCTAAGGGGCTGGGGGAAGTGGCTGGGGGGGGGGGGGGTAGTTTGAATTTGAACCGTATTTTCTGTTCTGCACTGCACACAATCACACAATTGAAAGTTGTCCACAGGAGTGGAGTTGGGTTTATGTTTGCTTCCTTATTCGATCTCGTTTAACCTTTATTTTTCAGGTGAACCAGTCATCGCAGTCAGCTGGTCAGCGGAGGTCGGAGGGCAGCCGTCCAAGTTTGGTGAGTCAGTGCACTTTCGCGGGGGATTGCGCAATCCAGTGTACTTTCGCGGGGATTGTGCAATCCCCTTTGGGTTTCATTTTGCTTCTCGACTGTTCTCGTCCTTCGCGTTTTGTGTCGGTGTTCTTTTGCTGTGCCGTACGGTTATCGTCTGTTAACCGAAGTTGTTTAACCTTTCTTTTTCAGGTGAACGAGTCGTTCCAGAGCGACGTTCTCATCGGCGTCGGAGGACAGCATCGAAGTTAGGTGAGTTAGTGGATTTTCTCTCAGTGATTAGAAATGTGGTTTTAAAAATGTATTTAGAGTTGTGTAAGCAGCAGCTGCTTACACAACCCTAAACACATTTTTACTTGCAGTGCATGGGTTTGTGGGCGCTAAGGGGCTGGGGAAGGGGCTGGGGGGGGGGGGGGGGTTAGTTTGAATTTGAATCGTATTGTTCGTCTTGCACTGCACACAATTGAAAGCTGTCCACGGGAGTGGACTTGGATTTTCGTTATTCTGTCTCGTTTAACCTGTCTTTTTCAGGTGAAGGAGTCAAGTCGTTGCAGCCTAGAGCCAGCTGTTCATCGGCGTCGGAGGGCAGCCGTCCAAGTTTGGAGCTTCGGAATCGGAGGACAGCCATCGAGTTCGGGTGAGTTAATAGAATATGCTTTGTTTTAGTATGAAATGTTTTATTAATGTGAAGTGTATTTTATTTAAATGTATGTAGGGCTTACGTCTATTCTATTTGCAGTACATACATTTTTTTTGCGCTTAGCGGCTCGGGAGGGGGCACTGTGGTATACAGTATTATAAAAATCCGACTCCTGACTTTGACACCGTAACCCGGCCGGCCCCTGCGTGCGCGGTTTCGAGCGCGGCACGGCAGATTTGAAACGGGCGCGAATTATGTTTCCTGGTTCAAGTGTGAATGATGAGCTCATGGTCGCGGTGAACGAGTCTCCAAGAACGATAACAGCTTACGAATCTAAGCACGATACGGCCTACGAAATCTGGAGGGACTGAGACCGACCACACCACGCTAAGGCCGGTTGCACTGACACGTCTAGGAGGATACACTGAAGCCGTTGCGACCAATTATAGGAGGGAAATATCTTTCAAGAAGTGAAGGAGCTAATCACTGCTCATATTCTCCAAGCAGATAACTTCTCTAAACACACTTCAGAGCTGTCTAAGAATGAACGAAAGCTCTCTCTCCCTCTTTGACACTTTCGTTGTCTAACTAACGGTCTAACACCTGAAATACCTGAAGACGCCCAGGACTCAATTTCTGGGGTTAAACACTGAAAGTAAGGGCTCGGTGTCTGGTGCAAAGCTACCAACACGCATAAGCCTTCTCTATTAGTGCTAAATATGATAGATCTTTCCCTATCCCTAGGGATTGCTGCTTTAAGAATTGATTGGTTAAGCAATGCTGGGAGCGTATGGGTCTGTGTTCCAAATCGTCGAGCGATGATTTCGACCACAGTGAAATCAATTTTTATAAGGAGAGTTTTATAAGGAGCGAAACTGAAAATGAGTCCAACACTTCGTCGACGCTTTCAAACGGATGCCACAGTTGAGCCACCTGCGAAGATGCAAAGAAGACGCCGATCACTTCGGAATGTGACCCGTAAGTATAAATGGAAACCATGACAATCCATTCAGTCCATCTACGAAATGCAGTTTTAGACCTGATAATGAATCGCGAGATGCTGCTCGAAAATGACGTCGAATCCGACCCCGATTCAGCGATTCAGAATTTGATAACCGGCAGAATGAGGGAATGCAAGATCAACTTGACTCAGGCGAAAGTGCTTCAAACCCAGTGTTGGAATGTGCAAGAGTCATCGGATCCCATCGTCCGTTCGCTTACTGCGATAGTAGTGCAACAGGCAAATGCAATACTCGGAATATCGGCCGCGATCAGCATTTCTTCTAAACTAAAATTCGTCAAATTGTGACAAACTATAGGGCTACACTATTTCTATTTCCAGTTGGATTCTGTGTTTGAGTATGCGCGAGAGAACCGTGGGACATGCCTTCCTGATTGTCTCCGACTTCACGCCGCTAACTTGACTAAGTCGTGGAGAATCGAGGGCAGCACGCCTTTTAAGGTGAAAAAGATCGAAAAAATCTGATCTCGCTCATATCTGTTTCTATTTTCATGCGACAAATTTGAATGAACTTCTGATGCGATGGAAACCGCTAGGCAGAAGTGTCGCCAAAAACGACCACAACTCTCTGTGTACCGACTTCTTCAGGGTGTATCTCGTCCAAGTAGGTTACCTTGAAAATGACTGAAAATGAAAAATAAATGCACATGTGACCACCTAACATCTTCAGGCTTGCGAATCACCGTCTGTAATCCAACACTACACTTATAGAACTACGGGCCGCTATAGAAGAAGTAATGAACTTAGAAACCTTCCGCAAAATGTGGTCGGACCCCTCATAGGTGTGTTTTTGACCATCACATCACTTTGAGTTATAAGCCTGAGTCCCCTTATCCGAAACCAGACTTCACCTTTCGTCAGGCTGTTGCTTGGATGGTATGCGACTCGGAGCGGAGCTAGATTTGAATGTTGAGGACATTATGCAATCCCCCACAAGGTAGTCTTTCTAGTAAAATCAGCTAGAGGGAATCTGCTCATTAGTTATACAAACTTTTATTATAAATTCAGCTTCTGGAAGGGATTGGGAAGGAACAATGAATCAAGGAAAAAAGCCTTCGAGATTCGAAAGAAGCAACGTGCAAACTGGGCGATCTACTGTAGGACCGCACTATCGCGGGCCATATAAGTTGGGGCAGTTGAAATCAGACTGCTCAAACAGTTGAATGAACTTAAGCAGTATATGTTTAAGGGCAGACAAACGTCAATACGTCCTCAAACATGGCGTTCTAACACCACGCCCTGTAAGTATAATTAATATTACTGCCGCTTACACTGCCTGCTAAGCAACTGGCCTGATTTTCCTAAGTAACTTACTTACAGAAACACTATAACTTTGAAATAGAGGTCCCTACCACAAGTGCGACCAATTCGGATGGCGAAGACGATCCTATGCCGCAGTAGCGACCGCAACAAACACTAACAGAAGCTCCTGATACTCACTTTTGCAATATTTCTACTTTTGAAGATCTGAATTTTTGTTAAAATCGTTGTAGTATTTGCTTTGCTGTACGAATGTAGTAAAGTTGGTGTGAATAAATTTGTATAACTCCGCCATGTTCTTATCACAGAAGCATTTTCATCAATGTAACGCTAAATCGAACTTGCGCGCACCCTTCAGTACTTGAGCACTACCCTCACTCGTACTAGTACCTCCACCATTGGTAGTACTCCCACTACTACTCGTGCTCCTAACAGTAATCTCAGCACCAACTCCCACTACTTCTAGTTTTTCCACTATTTTCTACTACTTTAACTTCTGCTCCACCGACCACTTTTCGGACTTAGAACTTATATCGAGTTCTATGTCCGAGAAGTGGTCGGTGGAGCAGAAGTTAAAGTAGTAGAAAATAGTGGAAAAACTAGAAGCAGTGGGAGTTGGTGCTGAGAGTACTGTTAGGAGCACGAGTAGTAGTGGGAGTACTACCAATGGTGGAGGTACTAGTACGAGTGAGGGTAGTGCTCAAGTACTGAAGGGTGCGCGCAGGTTCGGTTCGCGTATTTGCGCAGCACGTGCTGCGGGGTGCATAGAAAGGTATCCCTTCAGAGTGAGCAGGATGTGCTCCCCAGCTCCGGCAGAATGTCCTGTTGAAATCTGCAGAATGTCCTGCTAAAATCTGCAGAATGTGCTGCCCAGCTCCTGCAATGTCCTGCCCAGCTCCCGCAATGTCCTTCCCAGCTCCCGCAATGTCCTGCCGAGCTGCGACACTACGTGCTGCCTCAAAGAGGATGACCGGATGACCGAAATGACCAAGGTGCTGCTAGCTCGGCAGGTGGTTCCGCCCACTTTTGCAATTGTTGGGCCGTGTCCCGGAGATAAGAACGCCCCATCGACGGCCCAAGAAGTCCCGTGGCGTCAGAGATGGTCCCACAACTAGCCACGAAGCCACACTGGTTTTCGGAAAGCTGGACGATTTCACGGACTCGTCTATCGAGAATTCGCTCGAAGATCTTCATCCTGTGCGAAAGCAAGCGAATCGGACGGTAATTTGAGCAGTCTGCTGGGCCGCTCTTTTTGTTCCAATTTGGGATCGTCGTACTTTCTTAGCAACCATCAGGCACCTTCTATTCCGCTACAATCTGGTTGAAAAACTTGGCCAACCACTCAGCAGAGTACCAGAACTTCGAATTCCGTACATTAGCTGGCAAGTCATCTGGGCAAGTCGTCTTGCCCGGTCTCATCTTCCTCAGAGCCGCATCGGTTTCCTCTACGGTGATCTTGTGGACAGGATCGTGGATAGGAGCCACAAAAGGGACGGCTGGATGAGGGAACTCTTCTTTCAAAATGTTCTCGAAATAATAGCACCATCGCTTCAAGGTCTTTTTGCGCTCCGTCAGAAGATGACCGTTCTTATCATTGACGCCAAAGAACGTCTTTATATCCTCGGATTGGCGATGGCGGTTTTTGGCAAATCGGTGCAAACATCGCTCATCTTCGCGCAACTCGAGCCTTTCGTAGAATCGTTGTAAAGAGTGGCTTTCTCAACGGCCACAGCCTTCTTGGCAGCTTTTTTCGATTCGTGGTACTTTTGCCAGTTACCGTCTGACTTGTCTCCGAGAAACACATGATAGAGCACTTTCTTCTCTCGGATCTTTGCTTTTACACCGTCCGTCCACAGCCATGACTGCCTGTCGACATTTCGCCGTCCAGGCTTCGTAATACAAAGCTCGAACTTGAAGTATCGAGCTGGTAGCCTTCCTCCAAGTTTCATCGACAATTGTGACTGTTGGTAACCGTACGCAAGAAATCACACCTGCTTCCTTCTCTTTCATTCGCCACCACTTGATTCTTGCTGCACCGCATCGCTCGACCTGCTCCTGCCTCGGTGGCGCGATCTTTCAAGTGCAGATCAGCAGAAGATGCTGCGAGGCGACCGTTTCATACGGCACGGTCTTCACGTCTGTGACGAGACTTCGGTCGCGATCCTTCACAAGAACCAAGTCTATTTGCGTCTAGAGTTCCCACTATAGAACGAGATGAGGCGGGAGTCGCGTTTACGAAACACGGCGTTCTGCGTTACGCGATCCGTAACCGAATCCACCATGATATCTGCACCCTATACTTATGCTCGAATGACCCATTCGAATAGGTATTTGAATGATTTTCATTCGAATTTGAATATTCGAATTCGAGTATTCGAAAAATCGCGTTTTTCGAATGTATTCGAATTCGAATGTTCAAAAAATCGCGTTTTTCGAAATTATTCGAATTCGAATATTCAGAAAAATCGCGTTTTTCGAATATATTCGATTTCGAATATTCAGAAAAATCGCGTTTTTCGAATATATTCGATTTCGAATGCTCGAAAATTTTCGGTATTCGAAACCATTCGAATATTCGCAATTTCCCAGAAAGCAAAAAATATTCAAGTATTCGAAGAGTGTCATTCGAATGCCCAACAAGAATCTGTGTGTCGGCGTATTTTGAAAAGGCTTGGTGGGTTTCTCGGGTAATTTGGGTCGCCAAAACGGTTCTGTCTGTGAATCAAAGCTGTTGTACGATGGTGGCTCGGTGTGCGGATACTGAGCGCCTCATCGATACTAGTCACTTCCCGAAAAGCCTTCCTGTTAAGAGGGAGAACTTCCACAACGTCTTACAATGTTGAATTGCAAAAAATTTTCCACGGAGAATCGCTGCAGTGGTGAATGACCGATCGGGGACCAGTAATCGTCGCCACCCCGATTGGTGAACTCTGAGAGAAAACCACTTTCACCGATAAAAGTATGGATAGTACCAACCGGTATTGATTGCCTGATCAATCTGTGACATGGTCTTCTGAATTAAGGCGCTCGCTGGAGACGTCTGGATATTTTCCAGTATTTTGTGTACCTATTCTACGCTAATTTTATGCACCTGTTCCTGTCAGTAATTTCTGACGCATCGACGATCGACAGCTCTTAGCGCGTTCCTATAAAGTATCAGACGTTTTTAGATCTTAGAGTATGGACATAAGGGTTAGTTTGATCTGGACCAGTTTTGCATTCCACTCAAGCAGTTCTGGAAGCTATTTTCGCCGTAAACGTAATAACGTAAAGGATGAAGGACAGCAGAAGGAAGGATAAGGAAATTCTTGTTTGGGAGGTACCAAGCATTCCACATTTATTACTGCGCCTGTGCAAAGCGGCCGAGGAAGAGTAGGAATTGTTAACAAAAAAAATTGAAAATGATGGTTCAAGTGGCGTTTCAAACGGACGTTATTTGTCCTTCACGCTGCAGTTAAGAGTCTGAGACCACAAGCTAGCCAATGTCTGTAGGATGGGCGTGAGGGTCAACAGGGTGCGCTTCTGTCTTCTGCCACGTCGGGTGTCTCCTGGTGCAGAAGAATACCTCATGAAGTCGGCTTTGTAATTTTCGTCACGCTATGCTCTTCTGCTCCTCCGTGGTCTGGATGCTCTGCTTCTGAATTTCGTTTCTGCAACGACTACAGTTCCGCAAAAGCTATATTATAAGGTAGGACTTCACAAAGGGGAGGCGGCGTAGATCGGCCGGATGTTATCGATCGATTTTATCGATTTTTGTTTTGAATTTGCCACTTGGAGTGGGATTCGCATGGATACGTTGGCCGTATGCCGGACTTCACAAAGGGGAGGCAGTGATGTCGGCCGGATGTTATCGATCGATCTATTTTTCTGAAGTTTACCGTAGTTTATCAATATGTTGGCTGGAGAATAATTACATTCACAAGTTCATCGCAAATAAGAAATATTTATTCCTACCACTTACTTGGGTGAATCACCAGAACGAAATGAGACTGGCCCTCATGGGTAGCCTATTCCTAGCTACTTGTAATACATTTTGTGGCCGCAAAATCGACAGTGTGATATTTCACATTTGTAGATGAGCAGGACAGACTTGCTACAGTTTTACATGTAGTACTTTGTCGTCAGTCCTTCATTAGCTGCCGCTAGGCAAAAGCATTGTTTCATGAAAGTTCTTTAACAGTCAGTCTGCCACCAATTTCAAAAAGGATTGTTGTAAAGTGACCTAGAAGCTTACAGTGGCTCAACCAGATAATGTTTCCTTCAAATGTGTTGTAAACAATGCTTGACCACATTTGTTTAAGCCTGGAGCGGCTGATATAGAGGCTATAAGTTGTTACAGGATGTTTGTGTGTGTGTGTTGTAAACCTTTCGTTTGTTCCTCATAAGCAGCAATTAACAAAACTCTAGTATTCCTTTGAGAAAAATTCGTATTCCAGTAAGCAAGGAAATTAGACGCTTCCATAAGCCCTTTGATCGTTCTACGTGTAAGTTCTCTATCTCATTTTTACGACTCACATGGGGGTTTATGAGATGCCTGTCGATAAAAACCTCGTGCTTAACTAGGAAGGGATCCGTTATGTATTGCTTCCCTTTTCTCTTCTGTGTTGCCTTCTATCATGTCTATAATACAGCCTGATGTTTCATTCGAATTCGAATATTCGAATCGAATATTCGAATTCGAATATTCGAAAAATCGCGTTTTTCGAATGTATTCGAATTCGAATGTTCAGAAAAATCGCGTTTTTCGAATATATTCGATTTCGAATGCTCGAAAATTTTCGGTATTCAAAACCATTCGAATATTTGAAATTTTTGGGAGAGCATAAGTATACTGCACCCGTCTTTCGCAGCGCCTATGTGCCCATTAGGGTCAGCAGCGACAATGATGGCGTCTCTAAACGGTACCTCTGCTATTTTCCCGTCAAGCAGGCTCCAAAACTCATCCTTGGCTTGGTCTGAACAGCCGGTCTGCGGACCATACGAGAGAAGAAGTGGAAGAGTGCTTCTTAGCGGCGACAGCGATCTTCATCAATCGATCGTCAAAGCGTTCGACACTTACAATCGAGTCACGGAAACGCTCGGAGACAATTACACCAACACCGCTTTTGGTCCTGGGACTTCCACATAGAACAGTCTTAAAGTCCCTTGACTTGCAGCAGGACCATCGCGTCTCCTGCACCGCACAGAAATCAACTCCTCTACGCTCCAATCCTTCTACCAACTCGCACGAGCAACCCGTTAAGGTACTCACATTTAGCGTTTCTACGCGGGCCCTGCTTATGTTACGAGACTTTCTGACTAGCTCAGTTGCCCCTCGATGCCGTCCTCGCATCAGGGACCCTCCCATACTTCTCACACTCGCCGGGCTTTGCGAGTGCGCGTCGGCTCCCGCGGACGCCGTAGCACAATCTTGACAAACATAGATTGGCATACACCCACACTATGTGACACTGATGTGTTGTTGGTAGGTCGGCCTGTCACCAGGGCCTGTCGCCTGCATTCGAATGTCCGTGCTTCGCTTGGCTCGCAGAGCGAGCAGTTTCCAGTGGCATCGCGTAGAGGAACGGACATCGCCACCTTTGTCCAGTCATAAGCTACGTTGCTATTTTTCAGCGCGCTTCTTGAACTTTTTACTTCCTACAAAAACCACAAGTTGCAGCTAGAAGGATTTAAACTTGACAAACTTATCACGCTCCGAACACGCATTTGCGAGTTGTCGCATTGTCAGAGCATTGGCAACTATGCCATACCTGAGATACTCCGAAAACATGCATGTCCTGGGAAATAAGCTGCTACAATCGCGAAGAGCCTACTCCAGTCATTTCTTGGCCACTCATCGCGAAAATGCGGTGTTCTGGCAAAGTTGTGCACATTTTTGTGTAGATCTCGAAGAGACGAATCAAACTTTGCCAGCCGCTTCTCAAAAAACCTGAAATTTGAGGGATTGTGAGCATGCAACGGTTTTCGACGATAGGCGACCGACAACTCGTCCGCGACCGCACATCGCAGTGGAACGCAAGTCTTCAATCCCCAATATTTTCATGGCTCCATATGAACTGCCTATACCAAACGATAGAGCTCGAGCTCCTGAACTCAAATATATCCTTAGTTTTAAAATAATTTTGACTAGGCGAGTTTTATCCAAAAGACGCAAAATCCGCAAAAGTGCGGCTGTTTCGGATTTTGATCCAGAGCTACGGCCGTAACTATATATATATATATATATATATATATATATATATATATATATATATATATATATATATATATACATATATATATACCAGCCATCCGTGCGGCCTCTCGGCCGCACCGACGGCTTCGCAGTAGCAATAACTTTTGATCATCAATTGTAGTTGCCACTCCAGATTCGTGTTCAGCGACCTTGGTTACCCCCGGGGCTGAAGTTTTGTGCCGCTTGAACGACATCCACGAAAATCGATAATATCGATTGATATCGATTGCCTTCCCTGCTGTCAACGCCTCCCGTCGATGGTCATCTAAATGCCCTGCACGGTTGCCGACGTATTCGGCACGTCTATGGCTCGCCATGCACAGTCGCCGATGTGTTCGGCTACTCAGTGCCCCCATTCCAGTTGTGAGGGAAACACACGCACACACCCACACACACACCCACACACACCCACACCCACACACACACACACACACACACACACACACACACACAAACACACACACACACCACACACACACACACAAATGTGTAAAAAGGTTGAAAATTGAAAAAATTTTCGTAAATGTATAATATTTGCATGGTTGATTTTCAAGATTTACCGAAGGTTGGTGAGGTCCTTACCAGAACTTTTAAACTAGCCGTGTATCGTGTCAACGATAGGATGCTCGAATCCGCGCTTTAATGTTAGCCAATAGTCAAAGAACGGATTGCGTGATATCTAGCATGGATTACCTCGTGAATGCATTGAGTAAGGGAAGCACAAGGTACGTTAGGAAACGGGAAGATCCCTTTGTATCAGAGCAAGGGCACTTGGGTCAGGTTCAAGTTCGGAAATCGAACGGGAGGTGGGGGAGGGGGTCGTGCTGTGACGCCGTTTGGGAGGGGGGCGGGTCCTAGTCGTTTTGTTTTGGCAGAGGATTCTCTCATATTTTTCAGGTTTCTAAGCGATGTTTGTAATTCATGATAGGTCGTTTTTTTCAGGAGAGTCTACGGCAGCGTGGAGTCTCGCCATCTTCCCTGATGTTATGATATTGAATATTAAAAAGTTTCAAATGGTGAATGTATTACGTGTAGAAAATGAAGATTTTCTGTCGCAGGTTTGGAGTCAATGAGAGGTTTCCAATTTTTCAGATTTTTTCCAAGAAGTCATGGACACGACAGTTTTCTGCCTTAACGAGCGACATTTACGTCGTAAAAGTGTCAATTACTAAGGAAAATTAAGGGCTTTCCCTACAAGGTTTTTTTAAAAACCCTCTTCGATTAAATGAAGGAATCGCAACCGGTGGATGAACTTGTCACGGAATTAATTCTCTTATGCAGGAAACAACATCTGAAAGTGAAGTTGTACCCTAAAAATTTTTAAGTCACAGTTTGACACACGGTAATGAAACCTGTTCTTCAGAAATGATCTTCTGTATGAACATAGAATCCACGCTTATATTTTCTAAAGCTCTGTGATTTTTTCAGACTTCAAAAAATTTGCAAAATATGGTAGGTGACGTGTGGCCATTGCGTTCTCCGATGTCATCGATCGCAACTGAAGGATGGTCTTCTTGCGGAAAATTTTTTCTATCTTTCGAAGTAAAGAGCATGAGAGAGTGTCATGAAATTTTAAGCCATGACTATTATAAAGTAAAAAACTAAGCTTCGTCGCAGCGATCTCCGATATGATTAGTGCGGATCGTGTTCAAATTTTTCGTTTTTCAAGAAAAATTAATTGCTTTCTACTCAAAGCAGACCACCTATGCTGTTAAAATCTTGCCACAAAAAGTTTCAAATCATGTTCAATGAACAGTATAAAAATCATGGTTTTCTGAAACGAATTGATTGGATCGACTCCTGGTCGATATGGCACCAAAGTCATAGGAGCGACAAAATTCGAAGTTCACAAAAGTGGTTATAACTCGGTAATATGTTAGTAATTTGAAAAAGCCAATAGATTTTGAAAACTAGAAAAAAACGTTCTTCAACCATACCAGAAAAAGTTTTCAAGAGAGAGGTCTTTATACGGGGCGGTAGGGGTTCGATTTGTAGACAGTTGTTGCAGAAATACGTGCCAAAAATTGATCCTCCTTGCCCCATATTGAAAACTGGTTCGTATACGGTTAGAAAGCATTTTTCTCTATTTTTCAAAAAGCCATGGTGTGGCGGTTCAGTGGGTTTTCTTATTCAAGTTTATTGCCACAAAATCTAGAATACACGCGACGGTAATGGGAAATACATAGATAATATAAGCGATAACAGGTGAAACTACTATAACAACACGACGATAGGAGTAAGCAGTATGCAATAGAATAAGCGAGTGGGATAACACTACAGAAAGGGATGAAAGGGAGAAAGCCAGAGGACCCACCCAGCGGACGATGATCAGAAGCCCAAAAGACAACGGAGGCTCACTGTGGCCCGAGACGTCGAGGAGAAGCAAGAAATCGCCCCGCCTTCCGGAAGAAGTCGCGTAGGACGAACAGACCGCGACACTGCGGCCGAGGACAAAACATTTTTTCAATTATGTGATACATATCGATCAATACAAAGTAGATCAAAACTTCCTGGCCTCGCCTGACGCTTGTCGCAGCATCTGAGAGTTGGCGCTCCTCGTACTTAGGCTCGCATATGGCTGGCGTTGAACGATTAGCTTCGGTAGGCAGCTACGGAATATAGAGCTGTCGTCTTGATACTGTCGATTAAGCGAACATGCTGGACAGGGTGGATGGTAGGGTAGTCCGGTGCGATTATGGCACTGACGGTTAGTAGTAGCAGAATAAAAAAGAGGGGGATTAGCGAATATATACGAGGGGAAGGGGAATATGGTAGTGAAGGCAAGAGCTGTGGCCATAGTATTCACTGTGACTGCTCTTGCTCTTTGCGTCGACGTTTTTCTGCCGGCTCGTCCTTGGGGCAGGAGGTACGGTCGACGCAGGTACAGTCATGAGTAGGAGTGACGGTGCTGGACGACGCACTGTCCCGCTGCCTTATGCGCGGCACATAAAAGCTGTTGTTGTGCAGACACTTAAAAGCTCTCAGGACCTTGCGAGTATCATGGTGAGTATCGACGACTTTAGGCTCAGTTCTCATTGTGCTTCGGAGCTCCTTCATCGGGAAATCGCAAAGTTCAATGAATTCATCGTGAGCCTTTTCACGCGATTTTTCGACCTCGAACTGTAGTGAAGTCAGCAGCTCATGAATACGCGAATAGGAATTTTGGACCTGGCAAATCTGACCGTTGATGACCTCAAGTAGTTAAGGAGCTCAACAGAAGCGATGATTCTGGACATGCTGTTAGGGTACGGACGTGCACGAAGGACTGAAAGAGTGTGGATTCGGCCTGATGACATGCCTTCTGACATCTGGAGAGTTCAGATTTTTTTGCGCTTCTCAGTCGGACCGCGTTGACCTTTCCTGGGACAGAGAAGAGTATTGTGACCCGAACCGCAGCTGGCGCAAGTAACTCCACAGTCGCCTTCGTGCCCAGCTTGGAGACACTTATGGCAGAGTCCTAGGGGGTTCGCCCTTACCGCTCTTGAAACTGGGTCAGGATATTTGCAGCAGCGACCAGTCGGATGGTGGTCTTTATTATTGGCGTATGGGCAGAATAGGCAGTTGGACCTCGGAGTAGTTCGCTCAAGTATGTAGGGTGTCGAGACCAGCAGATAGATTGGCAGAGAGGTTCTCGTGTTGCGTCAAATGAGCAGACACGTCGTCTACCTTACAAGGGAGGTCAATGAGCGTCCCGTGGCAATTTTGAAAGTGACCATTTCGGGGTTGTAGGGGACTGTATGGGAAGCACCATAGTGGTTTTCAAACTTTCTGCGGACATCTGGATAGGTCAAAAATTGCAAAAAACTGTTGCACTTCAGTGCGGGCAGATAAAGCAAAACTGACGTCTGGAACTGCCATGTCGCGGTTACAATCTAACCTGTAAAAGGTTTGGGGCTGGAACGGTAGCGGAATTACGACGATCTCTCAATTTGGTTGTTAGCGGTACAGTAACCGAAGGGTCAGAAGTTCAGATCCTGAGGCCAGGATTCTGCATTGCTGGGCCGCTCGATCCCTTTCTGTCGATGTAAAGTGTAGCTTGGCCACGGCAGTGTACATACTGGCACTTATAACCTCATTCTAACCTTGATGATACGATATTAACACAAAAATAAATGCGCAAATCAACAGCGTTCATAATACATTCGATTTGCCATTGAGAAGAACAGGTGATTTTTGTTTGCGTATAAAACAGAAAGTATTCTATGTCTTGACCGTCTTCGTTAGGCAATGACGGTGGGTCTGTCATTACTGAACTTCACGACTCCAAGGAGAAAATGGAAAAATTGGATAAAAATGTTTATTTTTATTTTTACTTATTTATTCCCCTGTTATTTTAATTTTGTTTTTATTTATTATACTTTATTATTAATTATTTATATTTATATTTTTAATTAATTAATTAGTTAATGCATTCATGTTTAATTTTTGTTTCGAGCCCCATTCGAACTCTGGAGAGAAAGCATAACAGTATCGACTGGACTTTTTCATCCTCAACCAACCATATTGCTAGTGATCTCACGTCTGTCACGCACTGTCTCCTCACTGTACAAGAAGACGTAATACTTCCCACATCGTCGTCATCCTCGGGCTACCAGTCTACATCCTCGCTTCGTTTCGTTCAAGTCAAGCTAACATCACGAACGAGAGAACAGACGACTTCTCTTCGCAGTTCGTCAGTAGCATTCAAGGGCCTGTCCCAACCACAAAATAGATAATTCTTTGAATTGTTTCAATACTTCTGTGCCACGCAGGTTTGATATGATGGAACGTTTACTTCGGCCTGACGCTTCGACAATTTCGTCGTTTTCAAAGGCCTGAAAGAAGTTCGAAGCCTAAGATCAGGAACTCATTTCGGCAAAGACTTAGGCTTCCAACTCAGCCAGTTTCAACGAATTCCTAAGAGCGCCAAGGTGAATCCTACTGAAGCAAACCGAACCCACCGTTGTTCCACCAACACTGAGTGAAAGCTCAGTTATTGGACCACCATAGAGCAAATGAGACCTACCAAGTATAAATCTGCAGTGATGTTGAGCTACAGAAGTACTTGGTCTTGGTCTCATATCCCACACAACGGAATGAACGGCAAAAAGTCACTTGATCGAAATGCACTCGTTTCGGTTGTTCATCGTTGGGTTTCGTTCTCGAATCCAAAAAGCCTCTAGGGTCTTTCTGGCCCCAATCTCACTTTCACATATCAACACAGTGCACTTTATACTAAAATCGTCTCCACCGTGGGCTTCCTCTCGGTGTTTACCGAGTGGGGTTAGTAAGCTCCGCTTCTGCTTTCCAGCTAGATGTTCCCTGATGCGAACACTTAGTGCCCTCCCTGTTTCACCTATGTATAGCTCGCCACAGGTTAAACACTGAAGTTGGTAAACAACGCCTTTCTGCGCACAGTCTCCACTCCTTCCATACGGGCAAACCACGCAGTCTCTCATTATGCATGAGCGATCGTAAAGCCTATTGCGAACTAGGAGCCGTTTTATATTGCTTCCTGGTATATTAACCATCACAACTTCATCGTCCAAGTTTGCTCGCATTAGGCAGAGACGTATAGCTTCCGTGATTTCGTCAGAAATGAAGGGCAGTTGGAGACATACTTTGTTTTCGCGCGCATTTTCACCAGGTCTGTATCCCATCCGGCTACTTCGTTGTCTTGGCTCGTACCCATTGAGACGCGCAATATTGGAGGCCAGCAAGCGTGACTCCTCTCGCTCCTCATGTCCGGTGCACACACCCACTGCCGTTCTGTACATGTTGCGGAGCACAGCATGTTTGACTGCAAGAGGGTGAGCGGATTTTGCATGGACTATGATGTTCTTGGAGCTGCCTTTACGATACCATTTCACATTAAGAACGCCGTTTGATACCCTAACCTGAGTGTTCAGATAAGATAGCCAGCCTTCACGCGGTGTTTCTCGGGTGAACTTTATGTACTGAGATTGTGCATTGAGGATGTTGAACAACTCATCCATTTCGGACTGAGTTGTTGTTATTATACAACAGTTATCAATATATCGACAGTACATTATGGGATGACGCTCCAGTACTGGTTGTTCAATTCTGCTCATAAACCAGATCGCCAGGGTTGGAGCTAAACGCTGTCCCATTGCAAGTCCTCTACGCTGCGAGAAATATTTCCCGGACCACTTGAACACATTGCACTTCAAGCATTCTTCTACCAGCATTTTTGTGTTAATATCGTATCATCAAGGTTAGAATGAGGTTATAAGTGCCAGTATGTACACTGCCGTGGCCAAGCTACACTTTACATCGACAAAAAGGGATCGAGCGGCCCAGCAATGCAGAATCCTGGCCTCAGGATCTGAACCTCTGACCCTTCGGTTACTGTACCACTAACAGGCAAATTGTGAAATAGCTGTAATTCCGCTACTGTTCCAGCCCCAAACCTTTTATAGGTTAGACTGTAACCGCGACATGGCAGCTCCAGACGTCAGTTTTGCTTTATCGGCCCGCACTGAAGTGCAACAATTTTCTGATATTTTTGACCTACCCAGATGTCCGCAGGAAATTTGGAAACAACTATGGTGCTTCTCATACAGTTCCCTACTACCCCGAATAGGTCACTTTTAAAATTGGCACGGGACGCTCATTGACCTCCCTTGCTAGTGCGAATGTCTTCTCGAAGGAGTTGAACTGCAGCAAGTATGGGTTCGAGGTGGAAGGGAATTTCAATGTATTCCATATGGTAGGCTATCGAGACAGCTTTTGCTGGTTTGAGGGCAATGAGTGAATCTCGCCACCTCAGTTATATACGCCTACGAACATCTGGTGTACAAAAACGTGCTGCTAGTGTTTTTTTTTTGTAGAGCGGTTGAGCAGCTGTCACCGAGTCACTGATTTTTTATGACTGTAGAAAGGTGTGTTCTTGTTCTTGTTCTTATTCTTGTAATGTAACTAAGTAAGTGCTTCGAGCGTTCCCTGATGTATTTTGATTTACAGAACTCAAGGTGATAGCCGTTTCAGATGTGCCTCTATGATTACTACCACCATTGTTGGCTTACGGTTAGATGTGCTGGCAGCGTAGATAGAGAAGGATTGAGATTGAGTTTTCATGGATAAGATATGGAACTGCAATGTGACTCGATTTCTACAGAACTAAAATTTGAATGCACTTCTTGCATAATCGCATCTGAAATTTGGAAAACTGAAAGATTCCGTTGCGCGATTTTGACTCATTATATCTCCATCTCCTGCGCTTCCGCTCTGTCCGTGCTTCTTTCTGATAGCCTCAGCAGCAGCAAAACTATGCCACTGCGGTAATTTTTCAATCAACATTTTCCGATTGGTCGACTGAAGAGTTTCTAATTGATATATTTTCTTCTAAAAGAGTGCTTTAAGACTTGATCAGTATCGTCCATTTCCTGATCAGTTGGCGGAATGCTCATGAAGAACGCAGTGACCAAAACGGTGTTCTACAGTAATTAGCAGAAGAACCGACAAGTTACGATGTCCGGATTTTGGGGAATGCCTCTGCAATAGTGTAGTTCTGACGCGCACTGTATAAACGCTTTGTGAGTTAGTACTACAAAGTTTTGGGCTTGCGCTGATTTCGAGCAGTCCTCTGCGTGATCTGTTGCATCTTGCTGTTGGTCCTCAGAAGAGCACCATGTCCTTCGATTTCATCACCTTAATGAAAGTCGAGGATCCTCAGTAATGGCAAGTGGACATCGTATTTCAGGTTCACGCCTTTCCACTTGGTAGAGCAATGCCACCGCATAAGTAGACAGATAAAAGCTTAAGGGAAAGGAACTCCGACATTTCGATCTCATTTCAGCCCTCGCTCTACCATTTCGGCAGGTTCCAGCGTTGGCGCAGTCGGAAGACGTACAGGCTGTCACGTGCACTATATCTTTGTCCTTGAGAAAAATAGTCGAACTTCCATTGATCGAATATCATTCGATTTTCGAAAGGCCAAATTTCGAATAGTCGAATATCGAATAATCAAATGTTCAAAAACACTCTTATTTACGATGGTCTCCAAAGGATCAACATTTCACCTGTCATCTGTATCACCTGTTGTCCAGCTGGTCGTGGAGTTGCTCGAGCGGGCGCCAGCAGCATCTCTATTCGTCCCTGTCGCGTACCAGAGTGCTCCAATGGATCCTTCTCGCTCGAGGGACACGAAGAGCGTCATATCGGTCATTCAGGGCTTTCACGAAAAAGTCCGACCAAAGCGTTGGTGGGCATACTGGTGTTCTCTTGACACCCCGGGGGAATCCATTCCGTAACGGCTCTCGTCCAGCGAGTGTCTGCGAAACGCATAAGGCCTTGGTTAGTGTGCGCGCGACGCGCAACGCGATGCCATGCTTAGTGGCCGAATTGATCAACCGCGTCACTCGATCAATTTGGCCACTACGCATGCATCGCGTCGCGCGTCGCGTGCACACTAAACAAGGCCTTACGCGGCAGGCCCACCTAATTTTCGACGACCTGGCCCACGCGACAGTGTCTCTGATCTTCGAACTTCGGCGAAGCTCGGAACTCCGAAGGCCTTCTCTCACTTGCGTGAAGCGTGTAACTCCAAGCATCGTTCTCTCGATTCCACGCTGCGGGACGCTGATCGTGTGTTCATCATGCTTTCGTGTAGCCCAGGCTTCTGAGGCGTATGTTAGGGCAGGAAGAACAGTGGAGTCGAACGTTCTTCGTCTTCTTCACGACTTCTTCGACGCTCTTGAAAGCTCCCCAAGCTTTGGTGAGCTTGACAACTCGTTTCCTCCTGCTCAGCTCTGGCGCTAGGTCGTTGGCCATATTGACTTCGTGACCCGGATACACAGAGCTGGAACACTAGAAGATGTTCGTTCCGTTGAGCGAGAATTGGGCATCAGAAACTTGTCTGCTCCCCATGAACATCGTCTTCGTATGATTCTGCTGCAGTCCAACGTTCCCACATACACGATCGAAGTCGGCAGCATTCGCTCCACCTGGCTGATGTCGGTGTTATGAGCAAAATGTCGTCAGCGAAGCGCAGATGGTACAGTTGCCGGCCGTCGACCTCCACTCCCATTCTAGTTTCTAGCATGACGTTTACGAGGGTGGCGCTGAAGAGCTTCTGTGATACGGTATCTCCTGCCGAACCCCCCCCCCCCCCCCCTTCACGTCGATGACGACGTCGTTGTAGAATGGTGAGGTCCTGGTCGTGAATCCACTGTACAGCTCTCGAAGGACTCTGGTGCACTGAGTAGGAACACCCTGAGTGAGCAGGGCGTCGAGAACCGCTTCAGTTTCGAAGGAGCCGAATTCCTTCTTCAGGTCGATGAACGTAAGGCAGAGCGGCAGCTTGTGCTCTCGCGACACTTCGATGAGCTTCGTAATGGTGTGTATGTGGTCGATCATGCTGAATCCTCTCCGAAATTCTGCTTGTTCGCATGGCTGTCCTTCGTCCAGCGTTCGGCTGATCCTATTCAGGATCACTCGAGTGAACAGTTTATAGGCTACGGACAGCAGTCAGATTGGGCGATAGTTGCCAATGTCGTGCACGTCTCCCTTCTACAGCAAGACGGTCCTGCTGGTCTTCCATTGAGATGCAACCTTGCACTCCGATAAGAGGTGCGTGAAGAGCCGCGCCAGGATGTTGATGAGCGCTGGCGGGAGGTTCTTCAGGTGTTCGGGTCTGATCCTGTCGGTACCGGGTGGTGTACTCTTCTTCACCGACGAGATGGCCTGTAGGATTTCGGAAGGGAGAACAGAGAGAACAAAGTATGCATCCTGTGGAAGATGGCATGGGGGAAGTGGACGTGGCTATCGAAGAGATCGGAGTAGAAATCGTGGATGACCTTTTTCATGGTGCTTCTGGAAGAGGTGACGGTTCCGTCAGGACGTCGGAGAGCAGGCATATTGGTCTTGAAGTTGGCGAAGTTCCGGAGGGCATCACGGATGTTCAACGCTGCCTCTGCAGCTTCAGGCAACACTTCCGCCCTTCTCTCTCAAGATCTTCCTTTATCGCCACTCTGCATAGCTTCGCAAGCTCGGACACCAGTTGGTAGTTGCCTGACGTTCATGCTGCTCCACGCATTCTTCGTCGATGTTGTCCAAGACGACATCTTCCCAAAGGCCGGCAAGAGAGGTGTAGAGGTCTCAGTTGATGGTCGTTCTGGGACTCCTCTTCTTGAACTTCGCGGCCTTCTCTCCTTGACGAAAAAAGCGGAACCTCGCTCGAAGGAGCTGGTAGTATTAGGTTGTAACGAAATAAATGGCACTGAACCACTGTAAATCTAAACAGTTAATATCTCGGCTTGTAGGCACGTTTATTAATCGAAATAAAAACCTTCTGATTCTACACATCTTTGCCAACCTGACACAAGCTTTTTTATCCCAGTAGCATAAAAATGAGAAGTTCTAGAATTGACGAAATCTCCGAAGGCATTTTCGGTATCCTGTTGGTATTTGAATATTTTCCCTACCAAGAATTCGCCAATATGCTTGAAGAAATGGTAGTCTGTTGGGGAGAGGTCGGGGGAAAACGGAGGATGTGGTAGAGTTTCAATGCTCAGCTCATTCAATTTCTGCAACGTCATTCGTGCTACATGGGGGCGAGCATTGTCGTGCAGAAGGAGAACTCGCCTTCGGTTTACCAAGGCCGGCCGGATATCCTTCAACTTTTTCATCATTTCTTCAATTTCAATGCAGTACTTCTCTGCCGTGATGGATTCACAGGGAGGGAGGAAGCTGTGGTGAATAATTCCCAGCGAACACCTCCATACTGTCACCTTTACTTTCTTTTGGTGCAATTCCGGCTTCGCAAAAACCTTGGGGCTCTCATCGCTGTCCACCCACTGTGCCGATCGTCGCCTGTTGTCGTACATTATCCGTTTCTCGTCACAGGTTACGATGCGATCAAGGAATGGGTCCGTTTCGTTCCGTAGAAGCAGTGCGGACGAGAGCTCATATCGTCGGTTTCTTTGCTCCTCAGACAGCTCGTGAGGCACCCACCTTTCCAGATTTTTGGTCTTTCCAATTTCCTTCAGATGCCAGGCAGCTGTGTTGTGACTGACCCCAAGAACCTTCGCTATCTCCCTGGTACCTTTGTGTGGATCCTCCTCTACCACATCTCTCAGCTTGTCCTCATCAACATCACTATGCCTCCCACGACCTTCATGTTCTTCCAAGCTCTCATCTCCATTCCGGAACTTCTAATACCAACGATACGCCGTCCCAATTGTGGAACATCCTTGACCGAATGCGGCGTTGATCTTCTCGTCCGCCTCCTTAGCTGTAGTGCCCGGCTTGAATTCATACAAGAAAATGCATCGGATTACCATTTTGTTCATCTGCAAAAAAGTCAATAAAACTCTAAAGTTTTCCCACTTTTACATAGAAAATTTGGTACTCGCCGGTAGAGCAAAGTTTGCGCTTCTAAATGATATGCCACATGTTACGGTTTGTTCTTGATCAAACGCGTAAAGACGCGCCAAAAAATGGCGCGAGCCAGTGCCATTTAATTCGTTACAACCTAATACGATCCCGCGTAGAACTTCGGGACAACGGAGACGTCTTTCAGGCAATACTTGCGGTTGAAGATGATGTGGTCGACCTCGTTGCGGAGCTGGCCACCGGATGGATCCCAGTCCATCATGGGGAGGGAGGCTTCTGGAACTATAAGTTTCCATGGATGGCCTTTTTCGTCATGATAAACTCAGACAGCCTTTCACCTTGCTCGTTCCACTCCAAACCGTGGGTTCCGATGTGAAGTTCTTCCGGTGACCTTCGCGGTCCGATCTTGGCGTTGAAGTCGCCGACGATCACCTTGTAGAAGGTGTCATCTTTCTCATAGAACTTCACCAGTTTCACGTAGAAGGCTTCGACCTCTTGGTCGTCGTAGTCGGATGTTGGGGCATACGCGACGTACACAGTCAAAGCTGGCACGGACCCACATCGCTTCAGTCGTCCGATTCGGGTTGTCAGAGACTCGTACGAATCGATGTTCATGGCCAAGTGCGTGTTGACGAGGACACCAACGCCGCCTACTCCCCTGCTGTCGCATGCTCCGAGGAACAGTTCTTCTCCGGAGTCGTAGGCGGCGTGTAGGGGGTGGTGTCTTCTCGTCTCGGTCAGTCCGATGACGTCGTACTTGATCTTCTTGGCTTGCATCATCAGGTCCTCGACGGATGCTTCCTATGCAAGTGTGCGGGCGTTCTAAGTACAGATCGTCATCCTAGTCCTTCTCAATTTGCGCAGCCTGGTTAGGCCCTGAGATTTTAGCAGTCTCTCCGCACTCTTCCTCATCGCTGCAGAAATGGGGCTCTTTCGGGGTCAGGGGGATGAGGACCTTTAGTGCTGCTATGTTTGACTGGAGTACGCACGGTAGCTAGTCAGGTTCTGGGCCAAGAACTCCGGGCAGCCATCAGACTGCCCGAAGGGACGGGGCGGCCTCGAATTGCCTTAAATGTACTGTATGTAGTCTACCGAGTGCAAGCCTTTGGCCTAGCCGGCACAGTTACAATCCGCACTGCCGCGGACACATCCATGCACACTGTGCATGAACATGCCGCTCCAACGCACAAGGACGCGTCGTCCCGACACAGCAGGGGAAAGGAGTCCATCCCCTACATTCCTCCTGCGTCTCTGGGCAGTACGTCGCATTTGGTTCGCGTTTCATTTCCCTATTCACCACCCGGGGACACGCCACGTGGCCCTGGGACAAGCGGCCCAAGATCCCTCTAAGCAAGAAAGCCCGAAAGCTCTCTAACGAGGGAGATCCGTGGAGAGCATTAACTAGGAAAGTGTTTTGACCTCCCATGGAACTTCAAGTTGAGACCATGATCGTGAGAAAGAGCTCGGAATGCTGATTGCGAGTATTGGTGCCAAAATTGCAAAATGAAATTGCTGATCGAGTTATGGCCTGCCGAAATCAGGGGCCTCACAACAGGCTGGCTGTGCGACACACCTGGCGCGAGAGTGGTGAGTCATCAGGGCTCCGTAAGAATGGCCCGCCAGGTGCGGCGGTGGCGCAGGGGCAGTGCCACTGCTCGTCAGGTGCGACGTCGTTGGTCCGATTCCCACTGCTACCGGTCTTTTTCGCAAATCATAATTTATCTTCAAAATGACCTTTTATTCTGAACTATGACACGTGTCTGACTAATTAGCCGGAGAACTACTATACACGTTTGTAAAAATGCTTGAAGGCAGAAAAATTGTATGGTGATATTTGTAAAACTACAGGGTACGTAAAAAGAATTGACGCACCTACTTTTTGTTTCAGCTCCAACTTTCTCTTCCTACTTTTCAATGTTTTTGTGTGTTATTTTTGTTGTCTATATTGTGTTGAAAAAGTATTCTTGTAAAAACTGAAGAAGCATGATACCATCGTGGTTACAGTGACCCTTTCCTGGCTGTTTCCAAAGGAAATGAATACTTCACTAACAAGAGAATTAGGCGGAGTTCAAAACGATCGGTGAGGAAAGAGGCCAACAACTCAAACGTCAGCCACGGCTCTGTCATAACAGATGATAATTACAAGATGTTCAAGCACGATAACGTTCAAATCCAAAATTATCAAACGCTGTCCGATAACGGCAAACAGATAATAACGCGCGCAGTAGTGAACAGCTTCTCAGATGAGCACAGCTTAAACATGAATCCGTTGGATTACTCTTTTTAAGCGATTTTGGAGAATGAGGTCTGGGCTACTTTCAACAGAAGTGACTAGCCGCACAAGGCTACCCTGTTCAAAGCACGGGACGAAATCAAGCGAGTACTTTCGGCGCGTGCTCATAAATTTTTCCGTCGTTTTCGCTCCTGTATTCACAGTAAACGAGCCAATGTCGATTACGAATTATTGTATCGTGTCTGCAAGATCATTCTCCATATTTTTCAAGTGAATATCTTAAAACTTACTGCGCATTACTATTTCCACAACCCCATTTACTGCGTCAATGCTTTTTACGCACCCTGTATATTGCACGAATAGAGTCCCAGTCTTATCTTGAACAACTAGAGGTGTTCTAACAACCTTGGCATTCGTGGAACAAAGCAAAAAAAGTTGTGAAGCAGGCATGTTGCTCACCACTGCACATCTTATACATGCAGCCTCTCTACAGCCAGCAGCAAAACAATCAATTGTAGCAAGATCAAAAAACTTCACAAGGAGTGACAAACACACTTGGGTGATCGTCAATGTAACCTGCCTTATGCCATGAGTATTTCAAAAACTTTGAAAACCTGGGGGCACAAAACATACGGTAAATCTTCGATGATAGAAATTTCAGTAGGTTGTCTCTCTACGTCATGTTGAACTCCACGCTATTTGCCATGGGAAACGACCTGACCCTTTTCATAACGTTTTTCATTGGGCCGAAGAAAAAAAACGTCTAGAGATTGAATCAGCGATGCAGCTCCGACAGGGATATTGTGCACAGTTGGCGCACAGTTTTTTTTTGTTCGACTGTCATGAAACCTGGGCATGTCTGAATTGTTTCAATACTTCTGTGCCACGCAGAAGTATTGAAACAAATAATTGTTTCAATACTTCTGTGTGGCAAAGAAGTATTGAGACAATTGCGCACAGTGATTTGGCAGCCTGCAAAATGCCCACAACAGTAAATCAGAAAGACTATTTAACTAATGTGTTGAGAGATGGTCTCCACATCAATCAAAAGTGCAGTAGATCAACGAAATTTTGTTCTTCCCCATCATACATTCTACTTACCCTTTTGCTTCATAGATTTTTTCTTGTTTCACGAATGCCAAGGTTGTTAGAAACACTTCCAGTTGTTCAATATATGATTTGGACTCTATTTGTGCAAAATAGTAAATAAAAATGTTACCATAGCAGTTTTTGTCTTCCAGCATTTTTACAAACGTATATGGTAGTTTTCCGGGCAATTTAATCAAAAACGTGTAATAATTTAGAATAAAAACTCGTCTCGAGGATAAGCCATGATGTGCAGAAGAACTATCAGTAATAGGGACCGAACCAACGACGTTACACGTGACAGGCGGGAGCAGTACCTCTTCGCCGCCGATACAGCTGACAGCCCTTCTTAAGGCCCATGCACACTTCAGCGACACCGCGGCGCGACAAGTGGGCGACGGCTACCTCCGCGAAATCCGGCGGTCGCGGCGCGGTCGCGTCAGAGCACCGTTTTAGGCAACGGGACCGACGTCCCGGTGGATGCCGCGCCGCTAGGAATGGTTTGAACCATTCCAGCCTGCGGCACTCAGCGCGGCGTCGCCTGCGATAGCCGCCGCGACAGTCGCAAGAGTGTGCATGCCCCCTCCCTGCGACGCGTGTCGCAGTGTCGCGCCGCGGCCGTCGCGGCCCTATGCTTCATCATGGCCGCGCCGCGCTGTCGCAGAAGTGTGCATGGGCCTTTACGGAGCTCCTATGACTCCTCGCTGTCGCGCCAGATGTGTCGCACAGCCAGCCCCGATTTCGGCAGTCCATAAATCGTTCAGGAATTTCATTTTGCAATTTTGACACCCATATTCGTAATCATCATTCCGAGCTCTATTTAATGATCCTGGTCTCAACTTGAAGAGGGAGGTCGAAACCCTTCCCTAGTAAGTACAGAAGGATTTAATAAAAATACAACTAAGAGCCTATCAATAGGATGTTAACACGCTGTTGAACGCACGACTTTCGCGTGCCTTTTGCGCGGGACCAATCCAACTGCTACAGGATGTTTTGTTGCGATCAAAACTGTTACGCCATGTGGAACTCGGACCCGCACCTTCTGCTTTCCGGGCGGCTATGGTACGCCTTACACCAACGGCGCCGTTTGACCACATGTAACATACGCGATATCCTCGAAGCGCATCAGCAGTCACCGGTCACAATGTTAATATCAGCCTTACGGCTCCATACTGTTTTCAGCAGCCAGCTCATCCCGATATCGCGATGAATGCTGACGCGCTTCGAGGGTATCTCGTGCGGTCAAACAGCGCCGGGAGTGTAAGGCGTAGCATCGCTGCCCGGAAAGCAGAAGGTGCGGGTTCGAGTCCCGCCTGGCGCAACAGTTTTTGTCGCAACAAATAACATTGACGTGCTTGGGGGCTCGGCGAAGAAATTTCTGATTCCAAAATGCATTATTTCCAAAAATTCAAATACACCACAAAAGACAAGAGAATAGCAAGAAAACCTGAAAATGTTCTTGCTGATTTTAATAGCTTTTCAGGATCTGTCCCAATCCGAAGCAAGGGTGCACATTTAACGGTTAACGATTTAGCGAATTTAACGGATTTTTTTTAGAAATTTAACGGAACTTTTAACGGATTTTTTTCTTAGTGAGTTCATCACATTTACCCTTAGTCTTCAGTAATGTTTTAGGTCTCATCCTCCCGATTAGGACTGTTCCTGAAAAAAAAAAAACATTGGAATCAGCAGGAATATTTGTTGTTTTCATAAACGTTCTATGAATTTTTGGAAAATTTTAAAATGCATTTTGAGGGCAAGTATAGCGCAGTCGGAGGAAGTGTCGGCTGTCCTGTGCACCCGATGCCAAGTTTCTGGTTGGGATTTCCCGCCCAGGCCAACCAAGCCTTCCATCACTCCGGGGTCGGAGAATTGGCAGCAGACTTGTCTGCGATGTCTAAACCGCTGAGTTGTTAATCGGCTGGCCACATCAAGTTATTGTATGGCCAAATACGCACTTAAATCGCCTCCACTATATCCCGTAGAATAGAGTGCGCGGCACATACCAAAAGGGATTGACTAATGTCTTCCTCTATCCATATCATTTAATGCATTTTGGAGCTAGAAATTTTCCCAGGAGCACGTAAACGAATCCACAAGGATAATGGTCTAATCCCTCGCATGATTTCCCTATCCTCACCTGGCGTTGCTTATCCCAGACAACTTTTGCTTTCTTCCTGGAACAGTCGATACGGAGAGAATGTTTTCGGACGCTGGACGTGTTTTAAACGATTTTAGAAATACGCTAATAACAAAGAATAACAGCTACTTTTCCTGAACTTAACATGTTGACGACGTGTCACAACTTTCGGCAGTCCAGGACCGTGTGGCACGATGTCGTGCCACGGTCCCGAAGTTGCAAAAGAATGTGTCACGCACCAGGCACTCGAAAATCGTGCGTTCGACAAAGTGTTAACACTCCACCGATTGGCTTTTAGTTGTGTTCTTATTAAATTTTTCTGTACTTAATTTGCTGATGCCCATGTCGAGATTGTATATGCTGTAGTCACACAAAACGGTTTCGCGAAGAACTAGGAAAGGGGGAACTCCGGTTTGGCCAGATCGCACATTTTAAGTTGCCTTTTCCGTGATCATCCTGAACGTTAATTCCATACCCATTCTTATTCCACACCCTGCAGACAATTTGCTGCCCAAGACTTGTTTATTTTTCAGTGCTTGTTGATGCTGAATTATATAATTCACATTGTAGTGCTACACTTCATTCCCTGAACTTTAGCTGTTGACCTCTTGAAATTGACAAGTATAAGGTTTTCCTCGATTTATTCCTTATGAAACAATGGTTTGCAACTAAATGTATTTTTTTTAAACAAAATTCAGCGATTTATCGGAAAGTTAACGAAATTTACCGTTGAAATATTTCGTTAAAAAATTTAGAATGTTGTGTGCACCCCTGATCGGGAGGATGAAGCCTGCAACAATGGTGAGGACTAAGGATGAAAGTGATAAACTCACTGAGAAAAAATTCCGTTAAATTTCTAAAAATTTCCGCTAAGTCGTTAAATCAGTTTGTAACGAGAAGTGCCGTTGTTTCGTTAAATTCGTTAAATCGTTAACCGTTAAATGTGGATCCTGATGTGGAACCAGCCTCGCTGGGCCGACATCTAGCACTCATCGTTCTCGCCCTCAAACGCAACGCGGTTGAGTCAGCAGTTCAACCCGCGATTTTCAGCTGACTGCCGCGTGGGACAGCGCGCATTTTCCCGCGATTTTCCCGATTTGGATTTTTTATTTGTATTATTTGTTAAATATGAAAAACAGTAACAAAGTTTCCTAAGGACCGTCACGACCGTAGAAATTAGTGGAGTCATTAATTAATATAGTACTATTAAATGTTTGATAATTTTCCATGAACCATTTTCTGAAGGTGTCCAACGACATCGTCGGACAATGTCGTGAAAGGGTTAAGGGATCCCTCCCTTTCAAAATTTTAAGCTTTTACGCTACCAGATTTTACGAAACCAAAACCATTAGTGTTCAAAGGCGAAGAGCATTGAGACTCTTACTTGTTTCTGCGTCGGTTGACGTAGTTGACGGTGACACTGCTATTGAAAACTTGTACCAATTGTAGCAGGGCAGATAGGAAGCGAAATTTGTTTGTATGGGCGAAATTGGAAAAAACTGTGCAACAGTTGAAAGGAATCATAAAAAAGGAGCGCGTAGTGTATCCCAGTAAAAAAACTGCATAGTTACCGAATCCGCCTTAGCTAGAGCTCGTCCTTGTTGTTGAAGCAAATGTTATTCGATTTTTCTGATTGTTGTGAAGATTTTGTGCATAGCGTTCATCGATTCTTGAGGACACCATAAAAAATATCAGATACGTTAGTGAAGGTTATCTTCGTTAATTCTGGATGTTAGCAGAACAGGAATTTCACAGTGATAATCTCTATATCTTAAGTGGGACTCACTTCACCCGTCTCACCCTACTCAACGGTCCGGCTACCAAGTAGTCTTGACCGGTACCTACTGATCCGTGCTGTAAGTTCTATGTCCTGTTTGACAGAGTAGTGATGATTTCTCTACCTCTGAAACTTTCAGAGATATCATCCAGAAAGTTCTTAAAGGTGCTTAGTTGTCCACTCCTCATCTTGGAGCTGATTCTTGCCGTTGCCTGCTCTATTTGCCCTTTCCTGAATCACGCGATATTTGCTCGATAAGCCACAGACCGATAGGATGGCGCTGAACTTCCTATTAGCTCTATCTGTCCTCCCTCTTTTATTGCGCACTGACACAGCCACCCCCCCCCCCGGCATCTATTTTCCTCTTGTTCGTTCTTGTTCCCGAATGTTGCGGCATACCTAACGGTATGTTTCACACTGCACGCTTCTCAATCCGATATCGAAGCGAGCAGATTGCTCTTCCGCGGTCGAGATATGTACAATCCTCAAAAAGTTTATTCGCGAAACAATCAAGGATACGGATTACCGGAGAGTACCGCTGAATTCTATGCTTGGTGTCTTCCTAAGTCCTATCAGAGACCGGTTCAATCCCAATGAGGGGGGACTTTATACTCACGTTCAAACACTACATAGAGATGAATACTTGCAACATAACATGCCTACCTAAACCCCTACTGTGGCTATCGCAATCTTCTTCCTGAGATTAAGAGGAAATTTAGACGAAAAGACGAAAAAAGGCGCGTCGACAGGTTCACCGTGGCGATACGTAAAGGGATTGCCGTACAATGGCCGTGGGTCGATACGTTGAGCCCGCATGCGTGGGTCGATACGTAGAGCCCGCAGACATCCTTATACGTTTCGCCACGGTGAGCCTGTCGACGCGCACACATGCGTTCCGGCCCGAGGCCGCCGTGACCCCTCCCTCTCATTGGGACTGAACACAGAGGCCTAAATTTGACCTTCATCTGGCACAAGTCCAGAGGCAAAGCGGCTCGGAGAGGGTCACCCTGCATTCAGTGATTATCCACCTTCGTAAGGAAGCACATAAATGCTAAGTTACGATAGAAGTAGCCTAGCTGAGCTCACCGCAGAGACACCACACCAGTGCTGTGTAAATTTTTTAGTTTAGTGCAACACAAAATGTTTAGTAGGGCTGCCTCACCTGGCAACCTCCACCGAGCCGCTTTGCGCCCAAAGTCCAATCGGGGAGGGGTGGGGGTCCACCTAATACCCTCGTTTAAATCAACAAATCCTTTGATGCTTTCACGTCGGCACACTGCCTATTGTACCAGCTGTGCCGCCTCGTCCAACCAGCACAGGCGGCGCGAAAGATGAAGAGCAGCGCAAAAGGACGCCGGAGAGTGCCGTTTTCTGCTCGCCACGCGTTGCGTCCGCCATGGCGCGCACTTTGAACAATGCATATACGCCCGGCAGAATCAATCGAGTGGGCGCGACCGTCCGCAAAGTGATGTTAGGCTGATGGGCTGGTGGAAGGAGCCTATGCATGCGCTTGCACGAGCATGACCTAATATTTGGAATTAACTGCCGGCACGTCGCGCGCTTTGAACAATGCATATAGGCCCGGCAGAATCAATCGAGTGGGCGTCGAGTTCGCATCGAGGCCGAGGCCGCGCGGCTCTGCGTTCCATGACGCCATCATTTCCCTGAAGTGCGCTAAAGCCTAGTATCCAAGTATCGAAATGCTTTTCCAATGCGTTCCAAATCCTTCGTGGGCCTGGCATTGCCTGACAGCTGTTTCCACGCTTCCACTGAGGCTCCAGGATACAGCCAATTTGAACGCGCGGGCGTGTTTGGAGCATAATAACTATCATGTTTGAAACGGTGTAGATCGCAGAGGAACTAAGTTTAGAGCGGCCATAAAATTTGGGTGAAGAACGTTCTGGAACGACAGCGGTGAAATTTCTTCCGCCTTTACGCGCCCACATTTTAGTTTTCGACACTCCCAGTAATACCGTTCTGTTCAACACAGAAAGCTCTATCGAGTGATGTCAATCTCAACCAATTTTGGAAATATCGATTTTTTGACAAATTCGCGCCCATGACAAGGTTGCAGCGGAGGGGCGACTACGTCACCGAAAATCAGTATTCGTGAATTTGGCCGGGTTGGGTACTGTTCGATAGCGCTTTTGATAGCGAATTGAACGGTGTTACTTAGAGTAGCGAGAGCTGTAATCTGAGCGAGTAAGAGCGCGGAGAACATCGATCGTTGATGTGCCAAACAGCACGCGCCGGCGTGTTTGGAGCGCGGTAACTCTGTCAAGTGCAAAACCTTCCGGCTGCACCTTGTGAATTTCGTATTCAGTAAAAAGGTCTAGCAGTTCGCCCAAGCACAGCGATGCAGCTTAAGAAAGCACGAAGATACAGTGGCGTTAGGCGCAGGTTAAGCTTGTGTGACACTATTTTTTCCGATTTCAGTGGATCACTGTGGTAAGACGCGGAGAGGTAATGGCATAAAAGTGCGTAGGGGATCAGAACAGTAAAAGCTATTTGCACTGGCGTGCTCACACAACTCTACAGTTGCCTATGCTGCCTTAACTCCAGTTGCCATCTTAGGGCGGCGGACTTAACGGTTGAAGTTCCCTGCACTCTTACTCGCCCACATTTGAGTTTTCGACACTCACAATGACACCGTTCTGTTCAACAGGAAAATCTCTATCGAACGGTATAAATCTCGGCCAATTTCGAAAAAAATTGATTTTTTGACAATTTTGCATCGAGGACGAGGCCTGCGCGGCCGACGACGCCCTCGAAAATCGAGATTTTCGAAATTGGCCACATTTTCTTCGTTCAGACTTCGTCCAAAATTATCCAGGAGGTTATTTAGGGCGCTGATTACAAATCCGCCTTCCGTTTGTGAAAATTCTGTCGATTTCGGTAGGTTACTTCCCGTTGAGGGTGGTCAGGTCAGGGTCACCGATCACTCTCGCTTATTGGTATGGGCGGTCTCCTGCCGTAGTCGTCCAAATGGACTTCGGCATCGTGTTCGGAACATCGAGTAACCCCCAGCAACTATAGGAAGTTTGAGCAAAACCGGTGATCCTGACCCGATCACCCTCAGTTTTCCTGAGGAAAACCCAAATCCTACCGAAATCGGCGGAATTTATAAAAACGGACGTCGGACTCGTAATCAGTGCCCCCTAACAACTCCCTAGATGATTTTGAACGAAAAAATTGGGCCAATTTCGAAAATGTCTATTTCCGATGACGTCATCGTCCGCGAAGGTTCGGCCGGCGGAGTGGCGTTCTACCCCTCGCCCTTTAAACAGGGGAGTGGCAAATGTCTGCGTCTCCACTAGCTCGTAAGGCAGCTACTGGACTCTCGAGCAAGCCCAGGCGGTGGGGGTGGGCGGGCCAGGGGGTAGAACGCTCGTCTCCAGGTTCGGCCTAGAGCGCCTAGGTCCTCGATGCGAAACTGTCAAAAAATCGATATTTCCAAGATTTGTCGAGATTGATACCGTTTGATAGAGTTCTTTGAGCTGAACAGAGTGGTACCATCGCGAATGTCCAAGACTCAAATGTGGGCGAGTAAGGGCGGAAGAAAATTCACCGCTGCCGTTTGCCCCTCTAAAACGGCATCTGTTGCGAGCTCGTCGTTGTATAGAGCTTTTACTGTTTTGTTTGCTCACGGATTTGCATGCCGTTAGCTCGCCTTGTCTTACCGCAGTGATCGACTGAAATCGGAAAAAATGGGTTGCACAAGCTTAACCTGTAGTTTCGCACCACTGCAACTTTGTACTTTCTTAAGCTACAATGCTGTGCTTTGCCGAACTGCTAGAACTTACTGACTATGAAATCCACAAGCTGCAGCCGGAAGGATTTGAACTTGACAGAGTTATCGCGCTCTAAACATGCTCGCGCGTGCAATTTGGCACATCAACGATCGATGTTCTCCGCGCCCTTACTCGCTCAGATTACAGCTCTCGCTACTCTAAGTAACACCGTTCAATTCGCCATCAAAAGCACTACCGAACGATACCCAAGCCGGCCAAATTCGAGAATATTCATTTTCGCTGACGTCATCGCCCCTCCGCTGTGTCCTTGTTGTCGAAATTGTCAAAAGATCGATATTTCCAAAATTGGTTTAGATTGACATCAGTCGATAGAGCTTTCTGTGCTGAACATAATGGCATTACTGGGAGTGTCGAAAACTAAAATGTGGGTGCATAAAGGCGGAAGAAATTTCACCCCTGTCGTTCCAGAACGCTCTTCACCCAAATTTCACGGCCGATCTAAAACGGCAGCTATGGTTAAGGCAGTTTAGGCAGCTGGGAAGTTGTGCAGGTCGTCGCAAAGTGCCTTCAGTGCTCTGCTCGCTCACAGATTTGCAAGCCGTTAGCTCGGCTTAGCCAGTGCAAACCCATAACCTATTGCACAAAACAATAGGGACTTGTAAAAGACGTTGTCAAACAGAGCAGAGAAACGAACTATGAGAAATAACTAGGGATTTGATGAGCTAGCAGGAACGGTAGGATCATCCTACTATATATAAAAGAGTAAGCGGTTGTGTCTGTCCTTCCGTCCGTCCGTTCGTCTGTCCGTCCGTCTGTCTGTCCATCTGGCCTTTCGTAAACGTCGAGTAGTAGCCATCCGGGTTCAGGCAAGGTGTCACCTACGTCGTGTTGAGAGGAGTCAGAAGACGTGTCGCCGATTTCAGCAAAGGGCGCCCGAGTTCCGAACATGTGTCATCGACGTCGTGAAAGCAAGCGTCCGAGTTCAGAAGAGGTGTCACCGACTCGTTCAACAGGCGTCTGGGTTCAGAAAACATGTCACCAATCCCGTGCAAAGGACATCCGGGTTCAGAAGAGGTGTCACCAATGTCGCGAAAGTCCTGTCCGGATTCAGACGACGTGTCACCGACGTCGCGCCAGGGGTTTCGGATTCAGACGACGTGTCAACGATGTCACGCAAAGTAAGTCCGGCTTAAGAAGACATGTCACCAACGTCGTTCATCAGCCTAGGCTCAGAAGAGGTGTCACCAATGTAGCGAAAGTCCTGTCCGAATTCAGATGACGTGTTACCGATGTCGCGCCAGGGGTTTCGGATTCAGACGACGTGTCACCGATGTCGCACAAAGCACGTTCGGGTTGAGAACACGTAACCAACGTTGTTCAACAGGCGTGCGGGTTCAGAAGAGGTCCCGATGTCGCGCCAGGGTTCCGGATTCACACGACGTGTTACCAGTGAAGGTGGGACCAGTAATGGGGAACCGGTGATGGATGGGGTCCAGTAAGGGAAACCGGTAAAGGGTTGACCGATAGAGGAGGGACCAGTGAAGGTCGGACCAGAAATGGGGACCGGTGAGGAGGATCCAGTGAATGGAGTACCTGTGAAGGGGAGGGGGGAGGGGTCCACTGAAGAGGATCAGTAGAACCTTGACCAGTGAAGAGGAGACCAGATAAAGGGGGGATCTGTGAAGGGGGAGGGGTCCAATCAAGGAAGGACCTATGAAGGAGGGGGAGGGGTCCGGTGTAGGGGGACCGGTGAGGAAGGGACCAGTAATGGGGACCGGTGAGGTAGGCGGGGGGGGGGGAGTGGTCCAGTGAAGGTTGACCAGTGAAGAGGGAACCAGGTTAAGGAGGGACCGGTGAGGAAGGGACCGGTAATAGGGACCGAATGGGGGAAGGGGGACCGGAAAAGGGTTAAAGAACAAAAGGGGGACCAGTGAGGGTGGAACCAGTAATGGGGATCGGTGAAGGATAGGGGGACCAGTGAAGAGGGGACCAGCAAAGGGAGGTCCAGTGAAGGTGGGAGCAGTAGTAGGGACCGACGAAAGGGAGGGGGGAGGGGGAGGACCAGTAAAGCGTGAACCGGGAAAGGGCTGACAATAAAAGGAAAGCAGTGAAGAGGGACCAGTATGGGGGACCAGTGAGGGTGGGACCGGTGAGGGAGAGCTTGTAAAGGGTTGACCACTAAAGGGGAGACCAGCAAAGGTGGTACCAGTAGTCTGGAGGGGTGAAGAGGATGTCCAGTGAAGGGAGAACAACAAATGGGGTGCCAATGAATTGTCAGTCAAGAGGAGACCCAGTAAGGGAGCCAATAAAGGAAAGACCATTTTAGGGGGTCCAGTAAAAGGCCATTAAAGGGGACCAGTAAAGGGGATTAGTGAAGAGGATCAGTGAAAGGGACCAATAAGGGAACGTTTTTTTCTCTTTTTTTCTCTCCCTGTCGTCCAATGTAGAGTCAGAAGACGTGCTACAGACGTCGTGCCACATGTGTCGGGGTGCAAAAGACGTGTCGTATGGAGAATGAGTAAAGGAATCGGAGTAACGTTATTCCCATCGGGCTGTGAACTGCATCGAGCGGTCTACCAATACCAATTGATTTCATTTGTGTTTCCGCAGAATAAGCACTTCATATTACGGCTCTCTATCTGTTCTTAGCCATGTACGCTACGAGTATAGGTGCAGCTTTTAGGATTCTGTCTTACCGTATCCCGCTATACTATATAGCAAAGCCAGTTTTTTAGTCTAATGAATAACAAAATGCCTAAAGAGGACAAAAAGACCCGGGTCGGGGTGTTCTATTCTCCTGGTTTGGGGCGAAGCCGCCAACCAGACGGACGTTTGGTTTCAAGAAGTGTTCAAGTCGTCGGGCGAAGTTCTCCGGGGACGATGACATGAATAAGGAGCGCGGGAGCTGATTCCACGCGCTTGCCACTAGGTACCAAAAGGAACACTCATATAGCTGTGTACTGAACCTTCCTGGAACAACACTAAGGTGATGGCCTCTGGTTCGACCAGAAATGTGAGAGGCAGATCACAGCTTACGTCGACATAGCAGTGAGAAGTTTAAATCGAAAGCTCTGGTCATATATAGTTCGTCTTAGCTGTAAAGAACTACAACGTATCTGATTCAAGCGTTCGCGATAACTGGAATTGAATTGACAATTTCTTGCGAATATGAATAATGACTGAGAAATGTGAGAGGCAGATCACAGCTTACGTCGACATAGCCCGTAAGAAGTTTAAATCGAAACCTCTGGTTGTATATAGTTCGTCTTAGCTGCAAAGAACTACAACGTATCTGGTTCAAGCGCTCGCGATAACTGAAATTGAATTGACAATTTCTTGCGAATATCTCTTACGTGAACTTTCTTTTAACATTTTCGATTGATGCTGTTTAGCCATTTTTTCTATTTTACTGATGTTATTTGTTTTATCTGCCAGAAGAGAATCCTCTTTCGGTGCAAAGGTTGTAACGGAATCCTTCCTTGCTCGATTTACACCCAGAATGGTCCTTTTTAAGTTCCCTTCTCCCGACTAGGAACTCGAAAACTGAGTCTACCTTGGCAACCAGGTTGGTGTAGTTATTCCTATGTGATGTTGCCTATTTATTGTGTTTCGTTATGTCGTGAAATCTTTTAGGAGCGGTCACCACCAACTAGGATTGCACCCATGGTTGTACTTTGTGTTGCATGTTTTTATTCCTACCATGATTCTTTTGCTAGAGAATCAGATGTACCCCCACCCCGGCACCCGGTTAGGTTTGCATCCTTCGTTTTAACCTTCTGCTGCAAGTTGAAGCAGGCGAGAGGCATTAGGGGAATTGCTAAGACCAGTAGAATCAGATCGGAATAGAACCAGGCATAAGAACGCGTCGGAACTGGAGTGCACTATACTTCGGACCGAATCGAATAATTTCGAATGAATATTCGAATAAATTCGAATATTCGAATATTCATTATTCGAATATTCGGTGAGGTCCAAAATTCGAAAATATTCATTATTCGAATATTCGATGAGGCCCAAAATTCGAATATATTCGTTATTCGAATATTCGACAAGGCCCAAAATTCGAATATGTTCGTTATTTGAATATTCGACAAGGTCCAAAATTCGAATATATTCGTTATTCGACTATTCGACGTGCCCCAAAATTCGAATATATTCGAATATATTCTGAGATAGCCACGGATCTCCCTCGATAGAGAGCCTTCGGGCTCTCTTGTTAAGAAGGATCTCGGGCCGCTTGTCGCAGGGCCACGTGGCACGTCCCCGGGTGGTGGATAAGGGAATTAAACGCGAACCAAATGCGACCGTGTACTGCCCAGAGACGCAGGTGGGATGCAGGGTGTCGCGACGTGGGAGATGATGAACCTACGAGTCAGAGGGCCAGACCGCACCCAACCTACGAGAGGGTCGGGACAACAACCCGTGCTGGGTGTCGAGCCCTGCCTTTGTGGCCTTTGCCAAGGCAAAGGCATCGGGGCTCGACAGAGCCAGCACGTTACCTGTTAGGGCTCCCGAAGACGACGGCGGCGACACGGAGACGATGGCGAAGAGCGATCCTGACGTAGCCGGACGACACGATGCCAACGAACCATCCGAGCCAGCGATCCAATCGAGCCGACAGCGCATCAAGCCAATGGAGCAGGAGCAGGGCGATGTCGTTGACCAGCGTCGTCCCCAGGCCTGGGGACGACGAGCGGACTGGCTGTCCGCAGCGGCTGCACCGACGACACTGACTGCCTGGGGGCAGAGAAGCGCGTTCCTCTGCGTCCCTGACAGCCTCCAGAAGATTCCGCGGCGTTGACAGGTGAACTGACGCGTTGATCCGTGTCGATCGACGTGTGTCACCGCGTTGACCGCCGGGGAGCGGGATACTGTCGCACGGAAGTCGCGACACAGGGGATGGATTCTTTGCTCCTGCTGTGTCGGGTCGACGCGTTCCTTGTGCGTGGGAGCGGCATGTTCGTGCACAGTGTGCGCGGATGTGTCCATGACTGTGCGGATTGTAACTGTGTCGGCCCGGCCAAAAGCTTGCACTCGGTAGACTGGGAGTACATCGTAAGGCGATTCGGGGCCGCCTCAAAAGTCTCGCCCCGTCCCTTCGGGCAGTCTGGCTGGCTGCCCGGAGTTCTTCGCCCGCACGATAGAGCCTGACTAGCTACCCGTGTTGTATGGAAGTCAAACACAGCAGCACTAAAGGGCCTCATTCCCCTGACCCCGAAAGAGCCCCCATTTCTGTAGCAATGGGAAGGTCAAGTACGGAGAGGCTGCTAAAATCTCAGGGCCTAACCAGGCTGCGCAAGTTGAGAAGGACTAGGATGACGATCTGTACTTACAACGCCCGCACACTTGCATCGGAAGCATCCGTCGAGGACCTGATGATGCAAGCCAAGAAGATCAAGTACGACGTCATCGGACTGACCGAGACGAGAAGACACCACCCCCTACACGCCGCCTACGACTCCGGAGAAGAACTGTTCCTCGGAACATGCGACAGCAGGGGAGTAGGCGGCGTTGGTTCCTCGTCAACACGCACTTGGCCATGAACATCGATTCGTACGAGTCTCTGACAACCCGAATCGGACGTCTGCGACTGAGGCAATGTGTTCCGTGCCAGCTTTGACCGACCGTATTCGTCGCATATGCCCCAACATCCGACTACGACGACGAAGAGGTCGAAGCCTTCTACGTGGAGCTGGAGAAGTTCTATAAGGAAGATCACACCTTCTACAAGGTGATCGTCGGCGACTTCAACGCCAAGATCGGACCGCGAAGGTCGCCAGAAGAACTTCACATCGGAACCCACGGTTTGGAGTGAAACGAGCAAGGTGAAAGGCTGTCTGAGCTTATCATGTCGACCAAGACCATCCATGGAAACTCGCAGTTCCAGAAGCCTCCCTCCCTACGATGGACCTGGGAATCTCCCGGTGGCCAGTTCCACAACGAGATCGACCACATCATCTTCAATCGCAAGTATTGCCTGACCGACGTCTCCGTTGTCCCCAAGTTCTATACGGGATCGGACCACCGCCTCCTTTGCGCGAGGTTTCGCTTTTCGCGTCAAGGAGAGAAGGCCGCGAAGTTCAAGAAGAGGAATCCCAGAACGACCATCAACTGGGACCTTTACACCTCTCTTGCCGGCCTTTGGGAAGATGCCGTCATGGACAACGTCGATGAGGAATACGACCGCTTCGTGCACCATCTCCACGATAGTGCTAAGGGAGCCGAGAGCTTGAAGACCACCAAGAGGCGCCTGTCTCCGGAAACTCTCGAGCTTATACGCCAGCGTGGAGCAGCACGAGAGTCAGGCAACTATCAGCTGACGTCCGAGCTTGCGAAGCTATGCATAGCGGCGATAAAGGAAGATCTCAAGGAGAGAAGGGCGGAAGTGTTGGCTGAAGCAGCAGAGGCAGGGCTGAGCATCCGCAATGCCCGCCGGAACTTCGCCAACTTCAAGACCAAGATGACCGCTCTCCGACGTCCTGACGGAACCGTCACCTCTTCCAGAAGGACCATGGAGAAGGTCATCCACGACTTCTACTCCGATCTCTTCGATAGCCACGTCCACCTGCCCCCATGCCATCTTCAGCAGGATGGATACGTCGTTCCCTCTGTTCTCCCTTCCGAGATCCGACACGCCATCTCGTCGGTGAAGAAATGTACAGCACCCGGCCCTGACAGGATCAGACCCGAACAACTGAAGAACCTCCCGCCAGCGCTCATCAACACCCTGGCGCGGCTCTTCACACGATACCTGTCGGAGTGCAAGGTTCCATCTCAGTGGAAGACCAGCAAGACCGTCTTGCTGTACAAGAAGGGAGACGTGCATGACATTGGCAACTATCGCCCGATCTGCCTGTTGTCCGTAGTCTACAAGCTGTTCACTCGAGTCATCCTGAATAGGATCAGCAGAACGCTGGACGAAGGACAGCAGTGCGAGCAAGCAGGATTTCGAAGAGGATTCAGCACGGTCGACCACATACACACCATTACGAAGCTCATCGAAGTGTCGCGAGAGTATAAGCTGCCGCTGTGCCTTACGTTCATCGACCTGAAGAAGGCATTCGACTCCGTCGAGACTGAAGCGGTCCTCGACGCCCTGCTCACTCAGGGCGTTCCTACTCAGTACATCAGAGTCTTTCGAGAGCTGTACAGTGGATTCACGACCAAGATCTCTCCATTCTACAACGACGTCGTCATCGACGTAAGGAGAGGGGTTCGGCAAGGGGATACCATATCCCCGAAGCTCTTCAGCGCCACCCTCGAAAACGTCATGCGCGAACTAGAATGGGAAGACATGGGAGTGAAGGTCGACGGCCAGCAGCTGCACCATATTCGTTTCGCTGACGACATCGTGCTCATAACACCAAGCATGAGCCAGGCGGAGCGAATGCTGGCCGACTTCGATCGTGTTTGTGGGTACGTTGGACTGCAGCTTAATCTTACGAAGACGAGTTCATGAGGAACGGACAAGTTTCTGGTGCCCCATTCTCGCTGAGCGGAACGAACATCTCCGAATGCTCCAGCTACGTGTATCTGGGTCGCGAAGTCAATACGGCCAACGACCTAGCGCCGGAGCTGAGCAGGAGGAAACGAGCGGCTTGGGGAGCTTACAAGAGCGTCGAAGAAGTCGCGAAGAAGACGAAGAACGTCCGACTCCGTGCCCACCTATTCGACTCTACCGTTCTTCCTGCCCTAACAACGCCTCAGAGACCTGGGCTATACGAAAGCAGGATGAACACGCGATCAGCGTCCCGCAGCGTGGAATCGAGAGAACGATGCTTGGAGTTACACGCTTCACGCAAGTGAGAGAAGGCCTCCGGAGTTCCGAGCTTCGCCGAAGTTCGAAGATCAGAGACACTGTCGCGTGGGCCAGGTCGTCGAAAATTAGGTGGGCCTGCCGCGTAAGGCCTTGTATAGTGTGCACGCGACGCGCGACGCGATGCATGCGTAGTGGCCAAACTGATCGAGTGACGCGGTTGATCAATTCGGCCACTAAGCATGGCATCGCGTTGCGCGTCGCGCGCACACTAACCAAGGCCTTATGCGTTTCGCAGACACTCGCTGGACGAGAGCCGTTACGGAATGGATTCCCCCGGGGTGTCAAGAGAACACCAGTATGCCCACCAACGCGTTGGTCGGACTTCTTCGTGAAAGCCCTGAACGACCGATTTGACGCTCTTCGTGTCCCTCGAGCGAGGAGGATCCATTGGACCACTCTGGCACGCGACAGGGACGAACGGAGACGCTGCTGGCTCCCGCTCGAGCAAGTCGATGATCAACGGGACGACAGGTGATACAGGTGATACTGAGATAGACTACTGGGAGTCAGTTTTTGCGCATTCTGGATATAACTCGCCTAAAGTCAAGTATATGAAAAACCAAGGTTTGAGCTCAGCAGCTCGAGCTCTATTGTTTGGTATACATATTTCATATGGAGCCATGAAAATATTCGAAATGGGAAACATGTTTAATTACCCAAGCGAAGGCCGACCAATAGACTTGAGAAACATGAACGATGCGGCCAAGGTCGACCTCTGTCGAAAGTTCTTCATCGTCGGTTTGTTTGGTCTACCCTTGGTGTGGCTTAGGAACACATCCTGGTTCTTTGGTTGAGGCTTTCTTCGACCGCAATCACCGGCCACCAATACCAATCGGAAGTATTTCACGCTGAGTGCCAAGGAGCGATCTTCTGGTTAATAGTAATATGTGTTTGGGAGACCTTCTTCCAGTCGTACCGTTCGAGAAGTGTCGCATGGGCAGACTATTTGACATTCATTTTCTCAGTCGGAAGGATATAAACTGGCTGCGATCTCACCCCAAATTGCCACAGCATCATTCATCCTTCTCAAAGTTCTTTTCTGTGATTCACTTGTAGGAGACCTTATTTCTCAGCTTAACGGCGAGGCGTTTCCTCACTCAATTGTTGTTTTTTCTTGTCCGGGTTTGTAACATAAAACACATACATATTAACATAATGCCTTTAAATAACATGTCGTGTTTGAGATTACGTTTGTTTCTGTATTTGCTTTACGAGGGTCATCAGAAGCCGTAGAATATCTACAATTTCAACCAAAGTATTCTTTATTGATAAATTTTGTGGCTAGAAGCCGTAGAATGTTTACAATTTCAACCAAAGTATTCGCTATTGATAAATTTTGTGGCACTATGTCAGTTGTGCGTTACGGTCGAAATTCATTAAGATTAGAAGAGTTTGGATTTGAAAATTGAAGACACGATCTTACAGAAGAATTTAGAAAAGGCATTTAGCCTAGGGCTCAATTTGACTTTCATTTCAAATACTTCTGTCGTATACTTCAGACCGAATCGAATAATTTCGAACGAATATTCGAATAAATTCGAATATTCGATGAGGCCCAAAATTCGAAAATATTCATTATTCGAATATTCGATGAGGCCAAAAATTCGAAAATATTCATTATTCGAATATTCGATGAGGCCCAAAATTCGAAAATATTCATTATTCGAATATTCGACGAGGCCCAAAATTCGAATATATTCATTATTCGAATATTCGACAAGGTCCAAAATTCGAATATATTCATTATTCGAATATTCGACAAGGTCCAAAATTCGAATATATTCATTATTCGAATATTCGGTTTTTCGTGAAACCGAATATATTCGATTATTCGTTTATTCGAAAATTTTTTGGAAGGACACAAGTATAGAGCGCACGTGGGCTGCGTCAGCGTCGACGTGGGCATTCGATCAATGCGCATCGGTCTCTTGTACGCCTGCAGTGGCGCCACTGGTAGGCGGATCGTGAACGAATAGATGTGGCGTTGCACCATGCGAAGGAGGTCGGGAATTCGGTTCTTCTGCATTGCGGGATTTTTGCATTTCAACTGACTGGTTGAGATCTGAGGGGTTTTGACGTCTACACAATTTTCTGGTGTTCTGTGCGTATTTTTCCAGCTGTATGCACTTCTGCAGAACCCAGCTCCGGACTCCCCCTGGGAGACGAAAGCAGTTTCCACCCGAGCAGCTTGGATGGACCTCAAAATCTATTCCGATCTGGTTTCAGTTGCCATAGATCCATTCGGCAATGGGAATCTTCTCAATTTCTTCAGTCAGCTCAGTCACCCGAAGCTTTCTATGCGCTGCTCTAGAGAGACGGTCCCTTTTCCACGTTGTTCAACACTACAGGGATGTTCGTGGTACTAACGATAAGCATATTCGGTACGAGCTACTCCTCTAAGATCCTTCAAAGCGACCCATTTCCTTAAATCAATCAGTGGCGCTATCCGACTATGGCGAGTGCAGAGACTTCCCGAAAAATTATATAGCTAATTAGATAATTAAATAAGAAATCTAAGAACAAACTAACACCCGCTACTGAAGGGTAAAGAGCATCTCCCCCACGAGTCCAATAACAGTAGAAGAGCAACACGTTGCCGTAGATGTTATCATCATTACCATTTATTGCACTTCACTCACCAGCAATGCCACGACCAAAAGCTACACACCACACGTGCGCGCCACAGTGTGCGACGGTGGACCCCTACTGAATGTCGTAGCGCTCAGACTCAGTAAAAACTACTATTTTCTGGATGGCATGTTCTGGCCGCTATCCGACTATGGTGGGTGCGGAGATTTGGCGAAAAAGTTGTATACTTAATTAGATATTTAGGCGCAATGGGAGTTAGGGTGCAGTCCATCAGCGCTCGAAAAAAGTACGTGACGTGACATTTCCCATGTGTACAACGAGTTTTACCCATTTAGTTCGCGCGAGAACTTCTCAACGGGGGCAGACCACACCAATGCTGTATAAAATTTTTAATTTAGTGCAGCACAACTTGATTTACAGGCGTGCTTCACATGATGTCCCCCCCCCCCCCTCCCCCACCCCGAACCACTTTTGTCCAGACTACAGTACCGTCGGTAAACATCTGCTAAAACGCGGCCGGCGGCGGATTAATTTGTCATTTCCGCTGCTTTGCCATAACTCTCATCAAAGTCGATTATATTCAAGTGCACATTATTGAATTCAGAACAACATGATCTACCCAGTGGCATAAAAATTTTTGCAGGATTTTACAACTTTCGAGTCCGAGATGACCTAAATTAAGTGAGCCCGTAATTATCTTGACCTGGTCCACATTCGCTCCTCAGTCTCGCCTAATTATGCACGCTGGCTGGAACGGATCTGCCCACTAAAATTTTAAAAAATTATAAACGGTGTCGAAAATGTATTTCATGCCAAATTTAGGTTTTCTCTTTTTCTTTTTTTAATTTTCTTCTCATCATGGCGATATATTTGATATCAAATTTGACTACTTTGGTCGCATATTCATCATTCCATGCATTCTCAACTGTGGATTTTTTTTTCCATTTTCGCTTACTAGTTACGACCGAATCAGTTTTGTTCTGGCCTGATTTTTATTCAAGCTCCCTACTATGAGGTGTGGAATACAAATATAGGATTTGGGCTTACTTTCACCAAAAAGTAAGACAGTAATCAGCCACCAAATTGGCAGTGCATTAGGGTTCCGAGGAGACACAACCTGCAAAGGCTACTTCATCCGTGTAGATCTGTGTCTTCACAAGCCGGATCGGTATAGAAGCTGAATATGTGGTCAGACATCACGCACAGGTGCTGCCCCACAAAAACGATGGGGCTGGCAGCTCACGGCTCGCAGTTTCACTCCCTCAAAAAGTCAGCTATCTTTTACATCGACCGTGAGACTCAACACCGACGTCTGTCCAAACCTCACACAAGTGCTGTGCTGAAGCCTAGACTGTTGCTGTGACTGCAGTGACCTTACCTGCTTTACCAAGCATGTCCTTTATACGTACAATCGCTGCTTCTCTCCTCTCACTACTCACACCAACTCAACGCAGGGTCAGGCTTGATGTTCGAGAATCAATGAGGTTGTATCGTGACGTGGTTTTTTGGAGGGGGGATCGTACTCTCTTCGTTTCGGCGGAGTTTATCGTACTTTTTTCGTTGTTTCTCCTATACTAAAATTGTACTCTATGAAATATCAAGTGTTAATTACTAGTGATAACTCAAGTGCATTCCCTGTTTTTTTGAGCTCGTAGTAGTTCTTCCTTGAACTCTAGGCTAGATTGGTAACAGTGTTTATAGGCTTACGCTTCGGCGGGATCGCCTTCCTCAGAGCCTAACCAAGGAGCGCCAAGGCAGTAGTGCTCGTGAGGGTGCCAACGAAGACCGTACCCTGAGAAGAGTGTTAGCCCAGCGCTCTCTAGCTTTTTGAACTGCTCTTAACACGGTTAAAAAAGTGTCTCCGCCGCGAATTTCGATATAATTTGGGGGAGGGTCGATGAAAACAAAATTATTTTGTATCTAAAGCAAACAACACATATAGCTGAAATTTTGCCTTAAATAAACTCAAGTTCTGCTCGATATACAGCGAAGAGATCATGGAATTCTGGAAACGATCTTCAATATGGCTCGGTGTCTCGATTTTTCCTATTCCCCAAAAAAGGGTTCCATTAATAGAACCCCACTGAGTGGCGATGTCCGTTCCTCCACGTGGTGCCACTGGAAACTGCCGCTGCGCGAGCTAAGCTAAGCACGGGCACTCGGGTGCAAACGACGGATCCTTGTGACAGCCTACGTAGACCCATGTCACATCACATGGTGCATGATAAGTCATGTTTTTCGAGATTGTGCTGCGTCCTCGGGAGCCGACGCGCACTCGCAAAGCCCGGCGAGTGAGGAAAGTATGCGAGGGTCCATGATGCGAGGACGGCATCGGGGGGCAACTGAGCTAGTCCGAAAGTCCCGTAATCTAAGCAGAACCCGCGTAGCAACCCTGAATGTGGGTACGTTGACGGGCCGAACGATTTCGTGACTAGATTGTAAGCGTTGAACGCTATGACGATCTGTTGATGAAGATCGTTATCGCTGCTAAGGAGCGACTCTATCACTTCTTCTCTGCGTATGCTTTGCAGTGTGGCTGATCCGATTAAGCCAAGGAAGAGTTTTGGAACCTGCTTGATGAGAAGAGAGCAGAGGTTCTGCCGAAAGATGTCATCATAGTCGCTGGTGACCTTAATGGGCACGTAGGTGCTACGAAGGAGGGGTACAGCTGCCATGGTGGTGTCGGATACGGGTCTCCTAACGCCGATGGTGAACATATTATTGAGTATGCGGAATAGCATAGCCTCACCATTGTGAACACCGTTTTCCGAAAACGCGACTTCCACCTCATTTCATACTATAGTGGAAGCTCCAAGTCTCAGACAGACTTTGTGCTTGTGAAGGATCGCGACCGAAGCATTGTCACAGATGCGAAGATCGTGCCGTATATGACGGTCGCCCTATAGCATCGACCGCTGGTCTGCACTTTAAAGATCACAATTCCGAGGCTGCAGCAGGTTGAGCGATGCGGTGCAGCTAGAATCAAGTGGTGGCGAATGAAAGAGAAGTAAGCAGCTGTGATTTCTCGCGTACGGTTACCGACAGTCACGACTGTCGATGAAACTTGGAAGAGAGCAACCGACGCGTTACGCCAAGCCGCAAGGTTGGAACTCGACACTACGAAGCCTGGTCGACACAAAGTCGATAAGCAGGCATGGCTGTGGACGGACGATGTTAAAGCGAAGGTTCGAGAGAAGAAGTCGCTGTATCCTGAGTTTCTCGGCGTCAAAACAGCCGACAACTGGTAGGAGTATCAGAAGGTGAAGAAGGCTGCAAAGAAAGCCGTGGCTGTTGCGAGAGCCACTCATTATGGTGATGTCTACTGAATGCTCGAGTCGCGCGATGGTGAGCGGTATTTGCACCGACATGCTAAGAACCGCCATCGCCAAGCCAAGTATATTGAGAAGTTCTTTGGGATATTGTATGCGATAAGCCACGTTATCTAAATTTTCCGCTATGAATTATGTAAGTCGTTGATGAATCCGACCCCAGGTTAAACAAGTCAACAATTGATGTCGTATTCGTGATTAGCACCCCAAATAACCCCCACGCACAAAGTTTGGGCGAAATTGGTGCTTCTGACCCCTCACTTACTAACACCCACCCTATCCTACCATAAGAAACCGAAAATCCGGAAACCGATGTCAGATTCGTGATCAGCGCTCCAAATAACACCCGTATACGATTATGAATAACTTTTGTTCGACCTCGATAGTACGCTGCATGGCCCCTTTTGATTTCCGAACAGTCAAGCTATTTCAAGACGAGGTGTTGTAGATAACAAATGCTATTATATTCTTTACATGGATGGAGTGAAATGCGTAGTAACCAGCTGGTAAGAATAGCTGACGATGTACCCGCCTTCTTCAACAATGATGGAGGATTGCAAAAAACATGTAAGCGAAATACACTGCTTACAAACTGAACATCTACGCTTCTATCTACTACCCGTAAAAAAAGAACGTAGTGGCATCGATATTTTACTTTCTGTGTAGCCCTCCACCGCATAACCTATTCAATTGATTTCCACCTCAAATGGCTTCGCAGCTCAATGCCCGCCCTTGTTTGACAATGACGACCGAGGTGCAGAGCCCACTCTAGGCCCAAGCTCGAGTGAGGTGGGAAGCACCAATCTCGCCCAAACTTTGTGCCTGCGTCACACGCCTTTTTTCGAGCACAGAAGAGGATTCCGAAAAAAATAGCCATGGTTTGGAATCCCCACATGGGATCTTAAATCCTGCCAACATTGCATCGCCAAATCTCACCGCAGGTTTGGAGGCTCTCCTTGTTAGTCTCGCGTAATTATGCCACCTAGCGGAAAGGATCTGCCCAGGACAATTCTTAAAAATTTCAACGGTGTCGAAAATGTACTTCATGCCAATTTTAGGTTTTGCTTCATCAGGGCGATCTATTCCATATCAAATTTGCCTAGTTTGGCTTCATGTTCATACATTCTCAACTGCCGATTTTTCCATTTTCTCTAATTATTTACGACTGTGCCACTTTTTGTTCTGGGCTATTCAAAAGTAAAGGTAATCAGCCACTAAATTGGCAGTGCACCAGGGTTCTAAGGAGACACGTACTTCACGCGTGTAAATCTCTGTCTCCAAGAATCAGTATAGAAGCTGGATATGTAGCCAGACAACACGCAAGGATGCAGCACCACAAAAATGATGAAAAGAATGATGGTCCCAGAGAAGTAACGAAAAATACGAGACGCTGCTATGCCAAAACCAAGTGTGTTCGGTCCCCCTCCAAAAAATGCCAATACAACCCCCTTCGATTCTCGAACCTCAAGCCTGACCCTGCATTAAGTTAGGGTCAGTAGTGAGAGGAAAGAAGCAGCGGTTGTATCTCCAAAAGACATGTTTGACTGGGCAGGTCAGTTCACTGCAGTCACAGCAACTGTCTGTACTCCAATACCGAACTTATTTCTATTTCTTAACTTATTTCAAGGAAGTAAATGATATTAATGACGAGTGAAAAATCGTTTGAAAAATATTGCAAATACGAGCCTCGCTAAATGATAGCAATTGTTTTGCGAGATTTGGTCATTTGAGTCTCACGGTTTGAGTCTCACGGTCACCCTAGAAGGAAAGCCTTTGCAGGTCATGTCTCCTTGGAATCTGATGCAGTGCCAATTTCGCGGCTTATTACTATCTAGTACTAGTACTATCTTAATCAAAATAAACCTAAAACCTGCACTTGTAGTCCACACCTCATAGTCGACAACTTGAGCAAAATCAGCCCAGAGCAAGGTGGTACGGTCGTAAATAATTAATATCGTACCACTTTGCTCTGGGCGAAAATGGTCAAATCGACAGTTGAGAATGCATGGAGCCGATCTAGACACTAACAATCCTACTATACATATATAAAGCAGCAAACGTGTGTGTGTGCGTGTGTGCGTGTGTGTGTCACACTGTCCGTCCGTCCGTCCGTCACACCTGAGTTGGGGCGCGGCAGCCGAACACCTCGGCAACCGTGCATGGCGAGCCGCAGACGTGCCGAACACGTCGACAACCGTGCATGGCGAGCCGTAGACGTGCCGAACACGTCGGCAACCGTGCATGGCGAGCCGTAGACGTGCCGAACACGTCGGCAACCGTGCATGGCGAGCCGTAGACGTGCCGAACACGTCGGCAACCGTGCATGGCGAGCCGTAGACGTGCCGAACACGTCGGCAACCGTGCATGGCGAGCCGCAGACTAGCCGAACACGTCGGCGACCGTGCATGGCGAGCCGCAGACGTGCCGAACACGTCGGCAACCGTGTATGGCGAGCCGTAGACGTGCCGAACACGTCGGCAACCGTGCATGGTGAGCCGTAGACGTGCCGAACACGTCGGCGACCGCGCATGGCGAGCCGCAGACGTGCCGAACACGTCGGAACCGTGCACGGCGGCACAATACTTTGGCCCTGGGGGTAGTCGAGGTCGCTGAACACGAATCTGAAGTCGGATCAATCGATATTATCGATTTTTTGAGGATCACGTTGAGGAAGATCAGCCGATCCATCTCGATTAACATAATGGTCAGAAGGCCTAGGGAAGAATAGGAAACCCGTAGCGGCCACGGCGTCCTATTCTCGGGGTTTGGGGGCGAAGCCCCCAACCAGTTGTAGGCGGCCGCTAGGCCGCCGAACGACTGGTCTGATATGAAATAGATCACCATGATGAGGCGAAACCTAAAACTGGCACGTAGTCTATTTTCGACAGCATGTGAAAATTTTTAAAATTCTATTATGCTGTTCCAGCCAGGAGGCATAATTGGGCGAGGCTAATGAGCGAAGTGGGTAGGTAAAGATAATTATAAGATCGCTTAATTTATGCCATTTCGGACTCAAAAATTTTAAAATACTACTAGGATTTATACGTCGTTGGGTAGAGCATGTTGTTCTGACTCCAACAATGTGCATTTTATTGGATATGGTCGACTTGGCACAGACATGACAAGGTGGCGGATTAATCCGCCGCCGACGGCGTTTTGATATTTACCGACGCTAGTGCAGGAAGTTGTGATTGGTTAAAGTTGGAAGTTGAAAACGCGAGCGATCCAATGTAATACCAAAAAGACGGTGTCTCACGATAAGTTGCGATCTGGCCGCTGTGGACGAACTTTCAGAACCTCTCTAGAACGCTCCGTAGTACTCTTTGCTTTCACTAGGCTCTCAGAGAGGACTTGATACGGCGTGGATGTGAACGTACAATACCGCTCAAATTCATTTCTTTCAAAAAAGACGCTTTGCGACGGATTAATCCGTCACAAAGCGTCGCATTGCTATAATTCTTTTCAAAGTTATTTGTTTAAAATCTAATTAACACCATCAGAAGCCCCGTCTCATTTTCTATCCAGCGATCTAAACATCATCGAAAACGATTGCACAGTGACCTAGTTATGAAGCGTTTGCTTCCTCGGCTCCGTTAATTGATTTACGACCCCTCCGAGATCCCCAGTGGCATGTCCTTGAAGCTTTTCGTTGACGAGGTTCATCGAAACTCGGAAATCCTCTATTGTTTCAGCAGAGCTGTATTTGTTACGCATCAAGTGTCATTGTGATACTAAATAGTGCCAAGTTTGAATAACATAGGCCCGATTTCAGATAAGCGCAAACGCGCGGGAACCTAAGATTCATTTAAGAACTACCCAACTAGTAGCGTGCTACAGAAGACAGTATTCTACTATCCCATTGCGAGAACGATGGTCTTTAAGAAACATGTAAAATGGCTTTGAGAAATGGACAGAAATGACTAGATTTTCTTTTTCCAACAAGGGATTGGTCCAATCTCAATATGCGGCGTAGGATTTCTCCTATCTTTGAACTTCGGTTGCTCCTGTAAAGGATGAGTATGAAAGCCGTGTTTTTTGCGGTCTACAGTAGACTACAAGCACATTCGAATATAAAAAGAACGAAAAGATTTTGGCCGTTCAAAGTAGATTTCTATGCGGCGAAAGTTTGACGAAAACAACAAAAAATTTTGATTCAGTCGCTTACCTCTTTATGGATGAGTTTATTCGAAAAATCAACTGGACAGCATTTCTCAGCTCGTTGTGAGCTTTCCACAGATGTAATATTGTCCGTATTCAAACTGAAAACCATTTTCACCTCTTCGGTCGCCGAAACAAGTTTGGGGCTGCGCTTCGGCCCGAGTGCGGACACGGCGGCGGGCCGAAGCGCAGTCCCAAACTTGTTTCGGCGGCCGAAGAGGTGAAAATGGTTTTCAGTTTGAATACGGACAATATTACATTTGTGGAAAGCTCGCAACGAGCTGAGAAATGCTGTCAAATTGATTTTTCGAATAAACTCATCCATAAAGAGGTAAGCGACTGAATCAAAATTTTTTGTTGTTTTCGTCAAACTTTGGCCGCGTAGAAATCTACTTTGAACGGCCAAAATCTTTTCATTCTTTTTAGGTTCGAATGTGCTTGTCGTCTACTGTACACTACAAAAAGCACGGCTTTTGTATTTACCCTGTTCAGAAGCAACCGAGGTTCAAAATAGGAGAAATCCTACGCCGCATATTGAGATTGGACCAATTCCTAGTTGGAAAAAGAAAATCTAGCCATTTCTGTCCATTTCTCAAAGCCATTTTACACGTCTTATAGAGATCATCGTTCCCACAATGGGATAGTAGAATACTGTCTTCTGTAGCAGGCTACTAGTTGGGTAATTCTTGACTGAATCTCAGGCTTCCGCGCATTTGCGCTTACCCGAAATCGGGCCTATGTTATTCAAACTTGGCACTATTTAGTACCACAATGACACTTGATGCGTAACAAATACAGATATGTTAAAACCATAGAGGATTTCTGAGTTTCGAGGAATCTCGTCAACGAAAAGCCTTCAGGATATGCCACTGGGGATGTCGGAGGGGTCGTAAATCAATTAAAGGAGCCGAAGAAGCAAAAGCTTCATAACTAGGTCACTGCGCAATCGTTTTAGATGATGTTTAGATCGCTGGATAGAAAATGAGACGATGCTTCTAATGGTGTTAATTAGATTTTAAACAAATAACTTTGAAAAGAGTTATGGCAATGCTTTGTGACGAATTAATCCGTCGCAAAGCGCCTTTTTTGCAAAGAATTTGAGCGGTATTGTATCAGTGTATCATATGTATTGACGCCGTCGTTTCAAAGCAATGCCTAGTCGCTAGTTACGGAAACAGACCATTAGAAAGTGGGAAAGTAGGCAGATAATCTTCGCGATGACATTAAGAAAAATATTAAGAAAATTTAAAAAAACGCAAAACTCAAAAACGCCTTTTCCGCCGCTTTTTGATAACGCTCTTCAAATTCCACGGTTTGAAAAATAAATCCCGTATTAGGGATCAGCATCGAATGATCTATCCAATAAAAAGAAAAACGGTCAGTAAATGTTAAAAATGTTGATTTGATGACCTTGGTTCCGGTCGGCGCTGCGGACCCGCTCCCAAGCGGCAGATAATCACACCCAAACGTCGCTTTCTGAATATGGGCGATCGAATCAACATTTTAAACATTTACTGGGCGTTTTTCTCTTTATCGGATAGATCACTCAATGCTGATCCCAAATATCGGCTCTATTTCATGAAACTCGGAAATTGAAGAGCACCATCAAAAAGCGGCGGAAAGGCGTTCTTTTGGACTTTTGCGGAAAGGCGTCGTTCTTAAGGCGGAAACCAGAAAAGCAAGACTAAAGGTGCTTTAAAACAGAAACCAGAAAAGCAGAAAGAGACTATATAAAGATTCAGATGTGGCTGGGAATGCTATGGTCCATCACAAAGTTGATCGTTGGACTGTTTTTGGTTTTGTTGTCGACGACTATCCTCCTATTCAAGCTGAGAGAGAGAAGACGTCGTCCGGTCACCACGGACGGTCGAGTCCATGAGATTTTCTTTCCAGTTTTGGAGACCTTCAGGTACGTGACATGGCGCAATTAGGGTTTGTGAGTGACTCCACGGAGCTGCATATTTATTTATTTATTTAAAGCGTGCACTTACACGCTCAGAAAGGATACAATGAATAAATACGTAGCACGACTCCAACAACCGACAAAAGGTAAATACGAGACGAATCAAGAGCTTCTGAAAACGTTTTGAATGCACATTTACTGTTAGACAACCTATGAGAGTTGTCACCCGTAGCCATCAAGATGTTAAGTTCATTCAAATATCTATATCTAATGAAAGATTTTGGCAATTTTTTCGTTCTTGCAGCCGACACGTGAAGCATAACCTTTCCCTTTTTCTTCATGACAGTGGCTTGCCATTTTTTTTTGAAAATCGAATCTATAGATACGGGCGCGTGAAGCGCAGTCGGAGATGTCGGCTGTCGCGTGCACCCGATACCAGGTTCCTAGTTCGGATTTCCCGCCCAGGCCAACCACGCCTACCACCCCTCCGAGATCGGTGAATTGGTAGCAGACTTGTCTGGGAAGGATAAAGCACTTACCTGATTATCTGTTGGCCACCACAAGTCATTGTATGTGTAGGCCAAATACGCATTCAAGTAGACTCGAAGAGATCCCGTAGAAGTAGAATGCGAGGGGCATCCCAAAAGGGATTGGATAACAACCCGTGAGGAAACTTAGGATAGTGATCCTATCCTGCTATGATTCTCCTATGAGAATTTTGGAACTCAAAAAAACATACAGATTGCTTCTCTTATGAAGCGATATTAGTCCATTGCATTTTACAAGGAATGGTTCCCAACTCATGGTGAGCTTTTGCAATGTTATTTTGGCAGGACGTGGAGCCGTGTGAGCATAGTCTAAAACTACAGTACGTTTTTGCCGAACGCTTTTTTGAACTCCGGAAAAATCACCACCTATATATAAAAGAGTTTGTCCGTCGAGTTATCTAATCTAAATGAGATACGCCGCATCACCCACAGCGAGAGCGGTCGAAAGATCTAATCTAAGCGAGGTACGCTGCATCACCCACAGCGAGAGCGGTCGAATGATCTAACCCCAGTGAGGTACGCCGCATCACCCACAGCGAGAGCGGTCGAATGATCTAACCTCAGTGAGGTACGCCGCATCACCCACAGCGAGAGCGGTCGAATGATCTAATCTAAGTGAGGTACGCCGCATCACCCGCAGCGAGAGCGGTCGAATGATCTAACCTCAGTGAGGTACGCCGCATCACCATCAGCGAGAGCGGTCGAATGATCTAACCTGAGTGAGGTACGCCGCATCATCCACAGCGAGAGCGGTCGAATGATCTAATCTAAAGGGCTCCGCACACGTTTGCGGCATTGCCGCAGCCCTATCCTTCAACACGGGGCAAGGACGCAGAGGCCGCCGGCAACGACAACCGGCGCCGTCCCGCACCCGCACACCTTTGCGGCATTGCCGCATGACGGCAACAATGATTGAAATCATTGTTGCCGTCATGCGTCGGTGCGGCAATGCCGCAGGCAGAGACTCTGCGCTCTAGCCGATCGCGACGGGGAACAGGAAGTGGAAACACATGCGTCCTTTAAATTAGGAGATCGATTATGGCTATCAGCTGATGACGATGGAGATTCTCAGCTGAGTTCTTCATTCGGGCGCGCGTCTCTCATCGGAGCGCGCTTTCCTTCTATGCGAGTAGGTCCCGACTGGAGTGCGCTGCGACGGCGCCGTGCTGCGGCAACGCCGGAGAACGGCGCCGTCGCAGTGGGGAGGAGCGCCGCAACTTGAAGGCTCCACCCCACTTTTGCCGGCTGCCGGCTGCGGCAACGCCGCAGAAGTGTGCAGAGCCCTTAAGTGAGGTACGCTGTATCATCCACAGCGCGGTAAAAAATTTCCCATTGAACGTGGGAATTGTTGCAGCATGGGAAGCGCATCCTTTTACTGCTTGACACAACAGCACCTACGCGCGTTCCTGAGCGTCCACCAGATTCAGAAGCCGTGCCGCCGACTTCATGCCATTAGCATAAGAAGACCACTAAAGGGGTAAGAGTATAAGGGGAGACTTCGAGGGTGGAGAGCTGACAGCGACCAGGAGGTAGCGACATGGAGGAAGCATCGGGATGGGGAGGGCGATAGGGGGATCAATGAAGCAGGCCAGGAGGTAACACCAAGAAGGGTTTAGGCATTAAGGAGAGACCCAGTAGGGAGTTAACAATCGGAGGGGGGGGGGAGCAGTTAAGAGGATCAGTAAGATGATCCATTACCAGTAAGAGAGTACGGATTTAGAAGATGTGACATCGATGACACGCAATGGGCGTTCGCTCGCCGTCGTCGTGTGTGAGCGTGGGAGAGCTACTTAATTGGGGGCAATAGTAAGGAGGATTCCGAGGTGGAGGGGTTCTACCTTGAAGAAGGGATCTGGAGTCGGGACCAGGACTAGGAACCAACAGGAAGGGAGCTGTAAGAGAACTCATACGGGGAACAAAGAATCTGCCATATGCATAGCCTCATCAGGCTCGACGTAGCGGCGACTGCGCGCGCTTCTGAGCTTCTTAATTCGGAAGGCGGGTCTTCTGAACTTCCGGATCCAGAACATGGGTCCTCTACGTCGCGCAACAAGGGTACTGATTCTGAATATGCGTCACCGACGTCTGCCGTTAGCATGGGAGGCCCACTAAGGATGTGGTGCTGAAGGGCAGTAAGGGAAACTTTAGGGTTTACCAGGAGAGCGAGCAGAAAGGAAAGGAACAACCTGGAGAAGGGGCCAGGACGGGAAAACCAGCAAGAAGAGACCAGTAGGGGTTAAAAGTGGAAACAAAAAAGTGGGCCAGGAGTTGGGACCAGGAGGGTGGGGAAACTAAAGAGGGAAGGGAAGACCAGTAAAGGCGATCCAGTAATTCGATCCAGTAAAAAGAAACGAGTGAGGGGGAACCTGGTTTCGGAAGAGATGTCAACGATACCCGGAAACGCTAGATGTTGAGCACGAGAACGGTTGCGAAAGAGCAACCTGAGGGACAGAAGTACTGCGCAGAGCAAATCAATGGACGGTCAGGAGAGAATGTCTATGGTGAAAGTACCGAAGTGGCGAACGGCTTGATGTCGATAAAGCACGCAGCAGGTCCTAGATGTTAGCGAATTTTAAGTTTTACAAAAACTACTTTCCATAGGTCAATGATGCTGCAAAGTCGCGCGAAGCGCGCAAGTGCGAGACACGCCGTTAGGCGTGTCGGAGCACTTGTAGGTTATAAACGTGTGCGCAGCAAACATCAACCTCTGTGATACCCCACGAGATGTGACTCGGTGGTGCAGTCGATAGGAGTGCCGCCTCAGAGAAGCACACTGGCGGGCTTTCTAGTTTGAGTCCGCGTACTGCCACTTCTTTTCCACATATTAGTTTGTTGTTATTACGTTTTCTCGTGATGACAGGAGTAGACTGTGGATGACTACAACAAACCAAGGCTGCCTATTTTCTACTTCATATGTGCTATTTTTCAGCGATGCCTATCTACACCATATTTCTCTGGAAATAAAAAGTCTTGTTGCTCTTCCCTTTTATTCAACAGCAATGGTAGAAAACTATGAAACGAGTAAAACACAAGCGCTTGTCATACCAGCAGCATCTTACAAAAGCCAGTCAGGAACTCTTCTCGCTAGTACGGAACGTTTGCGTGCACTTACGGTATCATTGGTGATACGGTATGTGGTGGTGGTGAAGATGGCATCGTTGAAAAACTGGCATATATGAAGGCCCAAATAAATAGCCTTGGTTTGCTTTAAGCAGTGATGGTCTAAAATTGGCTCCTGTGGTCATGAGAAACCGTAATAATAACAAACTAACAATGTGCAAGGATACTGGTAGTACGCGGGCTTGAACTCAAAAGCTGGCCGACTCATGAGGCGGCGCTCCTACCGACTGCGCCACCAAGGCACATGTCGTGGGGTGTCCTAGGGGTTGATGATTGTTGCGCACTCGTTTTTACTCCTCTTTTTCGGGTCTATAAAGCGCGCAGCAAAAACTAACTGAGCAAACTATTCTGGACTCCGCTTATACGACTCTACATCCTGCATCGCAAAAGCTCAATATGAGTTAGGAACCTTTCCTTATTAATCGGGATAGGCCATCCTGGTTGTGTTTGCTTCGTTTTTTTCCAGCGGTACCCTCCACCTCTACGGGTGGGATAGGTCCATGGTTTCAGTTCCATACCTCAGGCTGAGGAAAATGGGAGGTCTAAAAATTATGAACAATTACGGTCCCTTCTGTTATTGTTGCGTAATCTCCGTAATCGAAACTGGCCCTTCCCATTCTTCAGGTTTAAGTAAAATCGCATGCACTGACCACTCACCTTAAACGTAAAGGATAAAGGATAAAGGACGGCGTTACTCAATCCCTTCTGGGATGCGACAGCGCATTCCACTTCTACGGGATGTCGTGGAGGCGACATGAATGCGTATTTGGCCATACAATGACTTGCGGTGGCCAGCCGATGAACAATTCAGCGCTTTACCCTTCCCTAACAAGTCTGTACCAGTTCACCGACCCCGGAGGGATAGAAGGCTTGGTTGGCCTGGGCGGGAAATCCGAACCAGGAACCTGGTATCGGGTGCACGCGACAGTCGCGCCTCCTCCGACTGCGCTTCACCTTAAACGTACAAAGGAAAAACTACGGAGGAGTTTTCGGAGGCTCTCGGGTCTTACTCCAACGTGGGGCTGGCGCCGCTGTGAAGCATGGGAACTAATGGGAGGAAAGCAACGGGATTCAGCCTTTACTAACCACCACGCACGACGTCGGACACGACAGCGTCGTGACATAGCCCTGAAAGCGTTGCCTCAATGTCGCCTCACGTTTTTGGACAAGTTGCCTGCTGGGACCTGATATGCACCACGCCGTGAACACCTGATATGCACCAGTTCACGGCGTTGTTGCATATCAGGTCGACGACAAGGGGCATCGGATTGTGTGTATAATATCGGACCGCGTCTCGATGTCATCATTTGGTAACTAGCGAGAAACAAGGACGTAGAGAAGTGGAAAAAGCAGGTTCACGTCCTACGACACAGCAATGACGCGGACGCAATATAAAAATGTGGTTAATGCCGGTCAACATGAGGCCAGTGGGCAATACTCCAATATTACAAGCGGATAAAGCTTTGAAGTACGTATTGGAGACGGACAGACCTCCCGTCCATGCGCGGCCAGTAAAGCAATAGAGTTTTGGTCCGCTTGATCTGATCCCAGCGGTACTCAAGCCAATTAGTCTCTAGGTCTGAAGCTCAACCAGCCACATGTGTGCCTGGAGGATAGACCGGAAGGTAGAGAAGGCGAGTCCATGTCCTGCCTGGCGCAAGAGTTTGATAGCTGCAAAAGATATTGTAACATCTGGTTACAGAGTTTTGTTGTTGACTTTCCTCCTTATCACTTTTAACTTTCCTCTGGTACTCGTTATTCCTCGCACATCTGTCATACTTATGCATATAGCAGAGACTATCTCCGAGGACAAGACCTCACTAATAATCTAAAGATATTCCGTAAGTTGCTCTCAGCCGTAGACCAAGATTGGTATCGACCTTTTATTAGGCTTACGTTTCGGCGATGTCGCCTTCGTCAGAGCCTGGAAAAGTCGAGTTCATTTGAAAAACTTTCACCATTTCATCCTACAGGAGTGAATTCCGAAAGAGGCAAGGAGTCAGGAAGCAATGTCGTAGAGCATAGTAACGCTAACCTTAGTGGTGGGGTCGAAGTGATCCACCACTAAGGTTAGCGTTACTATGCTCTACGACATTGCTTCCTGACTCCTTGCCTCTTTCGGAATTCACTCCTGTAGGATGAAATGGTGAAAGTTTTTCAAATGAACTCGACTTTTCCAGGCTCTGACGAAGGCGACATCGCCGAAACGTAAGCCTAATAAAAGATCGATACCAATCTTGGTCTACAGCTGACAGCAACTTACGGAATATCTGTTCGAACAATGCCAAGATTTATGGAAAGTCGGACGTGGACAATCTAAAGATATTTTTTGCCCGCACACTTTCCTCATGGTCCTCTATTACTATAGCCATATTTAGCCATTGTAGCGATTCTAAATAAATCTACGCGTAAAAGAGTCTAAAAAGGGTCAGCTCCGAATAGGACGCGACTCCCGTTGTAACGCGTATTTTCTCTGACCCCTTGAAAGGCGTTATAACGAGAGGGGACTGTATATACACTTGAGGGAGGCATGAGTCATGTCCGACGACAGGAGCTGTTGACAGTATTATAGAAATCCGACTCTTGACGATCGCGTTTAAACCCCCCTCCCCTTGCAATCGATTTGGTCAGGTGTTCGCGGTGGAGCGCGGAAACTGCGCGCTGGCTCTCTCGTACGCTCTTGTACGCCCGCGATGGAATCTCAGCCGAGCGGCGCGGGGGGCAGTGGTTAGTGGCAGAGCTTCGGCGAGTGAAGTCTGCGGTTCGGTTCTCCTTTCCGGGTTTTTTGCATTTCAACTGACTATTTGAGATTTGAGGGTTTCTGACGTCTACACAATTTGCTGGCGTTTTTTGCGCATTTTTCCACCTATAGCGCAGAACCCAGCCGCGGACTCCTCCTGAGCGACAGAAGCAGTTTCCACACGAGCAGCTTGGAGTGCTCCCACCTGGAGTCCATTCCCTATCCGTAGGAAAGTTGGACGACATTGGCGGCGCGTCTTGTGAATCCTGACTTCCAGAAACGTTTAGAAACGCACCCTAGCAGCGGACGATTCAAAGGCCCGGACGCCTTTCCCGCGTCGGCTCCACTGTGCGGTGCGCAAGCGCGCTCCACCGTGAACACCAGACCGAATCGACTGTACGGGGGGGGGGGGAGGTTTAAAAGCGATCACTCCTGACTTTGACACCGTAACCCGGCCGGGCTACTCGTCCCCGCAAGCGCGGTTGCGAACGCGGCAGGGCAGATTTGAAACGTGCGCGAATGCTTCCATACCCGGTTCACGTACGAATCATGAGCTCACGGTCGCGATGAACGAGTTTCCAAGCGATGACGGCTTACTAATTCTACAGGGACAGAGGCGGACTACATCATGCTAAGGCCGGTTGCATTGACACGTTTTGGAGGTTGCACTGAAGCCTTTGCATTGAAATTATGGGGGGCGGGGGGCGGGATATCTAAGGGCGGGTGAAGGAGGTAGACACGACTCATATCCTCCAGATAACATAACTTCTCGAACCACACTCCAGAGCAGGGGTGTGCGCTGACTTGCCACCGGTAAATTTTTTACCGCAAATTTTTAACGCGGAAATTTGCCGGTAAATTCCGGTAAATTCGGTAAATCCGTTACTTTTTTAAAATTTAACATTCCCTTAAAAACAACTGGTTTTAAGCGGCGGTAATGTAAAAAAAACGTAAAATTTTTCACCGATACATCATCACGGTCAGAAAAACCATATTATCTTCATTTTCTCATGCATACGTCATTCTAAAGCAAACAAAGCAAACGGAAGCCTAACAATGCGCAAGTGTAATGATCTATATTGTGAGTGCTTTAAAAAATAGAAGCTTAATTAAAACTCTAAAACAGCTTAATTAAACTCAAAAACATTTCTAGAACATCCAACATTCAATCGAATATTGCTATATTTCTTTTTTGGATTAACAGTTTAACTGCTTTTTGAAATTATCACAATTATCAGCGTTTCATTCAATGAAGGAATGATTTAGGGCCTCTACAGAGTCTCGCGGCGGCACCGTGCTCGCCCAAATCGTCCAAATCGCTCCCGCCGCAGTGGGACCCGCGCTGCCACTGTGGTGGGAGCCGCAGCGCGGACGAGTTGTCGCAGAGCCGCCGCACGCTCCTCGAGGGCTGCTGCAGTTCACGGCGGCTCTCACCCGCAGCGCCAGGAGTTGCGGGTGAGACTCGCCGGGGGGCGTGACCGGATAGGAAGCATAGAGGGAGCGGGGTTTTCTTTTGTTTCCGACCGTTGGAAGCTTGGGTGGAGGGGGTTTTGTATTGGAAGCTTTCGCACGAATCGAGATTTTTGGTTTGGGCCTCGTCCATAGTTTTTATCCCGGGGGAGGTGTTAAAATGCTGTTCTTTTCATCATCATTGCCTTCACGGTATGCCGCGAGATCCCGTAGGAGTGAAATGCGTGGCGCAACTTGAACAGGACTGCTTGCGCCGTCCTATTACTTCATCCTAAGTTCTTTTCTCATTGTATTTTTTATGTCAGCTCCAGGACGCTTTGGAACAGAATGGTTTTGATGCATTGAATGTGTTTACGACTTGAAGGAGTTATTCTTATGTAGTTATGCATAAGTTCCTTCGATCCATCTCAGTGGTGGCTTTGGGTTTTTAAAGGCCGAGTGCTTTAGCTTTCTTGTAACGACCAGCCATCACTGGTCTTCAAAGCTTTACGCCCTTATATTTTCTCATTACCACATTACCGACTGCTGCCTCCAGCACATTCTTCTGATTCAGAAATGCTATCTGAACTATGCCGTGTCCTATATATTGTATATAGCATTGGGAATGGTTTACGAAACAGTTCCCTTGAGGCCTATTCACCGTGCTACGCATTAATGTGATATACTTCGATGTGTATATATAAACCTGCAGAAGAACCAACAATAAAGACAATTTAACGCGGAAAATATAAAACTAAGCATTTTTCTTCTTCAAAAATGCCCCGTTTCGCCACCTATGTGTCTTCGGACGAACCGTTTTCTTATAACACCTTCCCGGTGTTATGACGAAAAAGGCCATACACTCTAAACACTCAATATACAAAAAATCAGAAGCATTTCTTAGGCATATGGCATACCTCCGAGTCGCTCAAGGGACTGGCGCTGGAGTGATTTGAGCGCAGCGACTATCGTTCCAGCGATTATCGCACACGTAGCGATCGCTGCAGCGACAGATAAGAGATAAGCTGAAGAGATAAGCGTTGAGCTGCTTGATAAGCAGCTGCAGCGATTGGAGTCGTTGTGCAATGCGCTGCGATTCCAATCGCTGCAGCCGACCGCTCTGGAGAGAATCGCCGGGACCGAGGTATGCCAGCTCTTCTGCGACGCGTCGCGGAAGCGACTGCGCGACTACGGGCAACCGTGAAATCCACTGCGCCGTCCGTCAATTCAGCGAGGGCGCATCTTTGACAGTTGCCCGCGTCGCTCCAAACACAATCGCTGGAGCGACTCGGAGGTATGCCAGATGCCTTACGAAACGTTCAAACGAGCTGAAATAATCCAGTGCCGCCGAAATCCATTCTGTATTTCTTCGTTTCTCCCGGCAAAAGTACGCAGTATTGCGTCGCGGGGCCGCACCACCCGCCGTTGTCATGGCGGGCCCGCGGTACCCGCAAGACTCTGCTGCTGGCCTTACACCTTACACTACCACTTTTTTGAACTATTAAGCTGTACTTTGGAGCAAAGCCGGCACTTCAGAAAAAAGAACGAAATGTGACATGATAGCGAATTTCTTTCTCTTCTTATATGGGAAAACAGCTTAAGGCCGGGCCATACTTCCATCGCCGCGATGTCATCGCGGCGCTCAGTTCATGGCCATTCCGCCGCACGCGGTTGAATAGCCAAAGGAAACTTCGCCGCGGCCGCCGCAACAGTGGCGATTGGCATGCGCGATGGCTTCCCGCCCATCGCGGGCATTGCATACTTTTTCGCGCGCGGTGTTTAGCCTTGGTCCTGGACGGATCGCCGTAGCGCTTCCTTGCAGAGCAATGGGACGAGCGCAGAGAGATTCAAATTCTTTCGCGTCGCTCTGCAAATATCGTCGCCGGGAACTATGCACGAGGCCTGAGAGCCCAACAGATCAGGTAGACTAGCGGAGTACATTCCGATGCCTTACATCTTGGACTAAATTACGGGAACAAGAGCGTATCTTCTTCTTTTTTCCGATGCCTTACATCTTGAACTAAATTACGGGAACATGAGCGTATCTTCTTCTTATTCCTCTGGCGATCGTCTATTCTGAGAGCTTCTATATCTCTAGTTCAAATTGTCTCTTGTCGTGTGGGGAATGTCAGCGCGAGGTACTATTCCAGTGGAACGCGCTTTCACACTGGAGCGCACCATCTCCGCCTCCTGATATGGGCATGGATGTTTTAACGAGGTTGAAGACCACTAACGCTAATAGCAAGTTATCAGAGAAGATAGAAGCAATCACTTCTAAACTGAGATCGGTAGTGTGTTTCCTTCTCCATTCGATAGATAGGAACATGATTCTTTTACGAGAAAAGTCGTTAAATTTTCCGATAAATTTGGGAATTTACCGGAAATTTTCGTTAAAAGAATTTTTCGCGAAAATGCCGGTAAATCCGTTAAACCGGTAAATCGTTAACCGATAAACGCACACCCCTGTTCCAGAGCTGTCTAAAGATGAACGAAAACTCCCCCTCCCCCCTCTCCGGAACTTTCGGAACCTGACTAAATAACTGAATGCCTCATAATACTCGTAATAGACGTCTATCAACACTCCTAATGGTCCAGACTTCTCTACCGGTTTTGCGACAGTGAAGTGGCATGAATCAACACATACCCATTCAGTGTAGCAGATTTTCTAGGCCAGCTCGAAAAGCTATAGAGTGAGATATGGTGACCTACCCCTCCCCCGAGTCAATTTGCGTCTATAGCTATGTGCCGTATGTTACCCAAGATCCTGGCAGATTCACAAACGCCTCGAAAGAACCTCGCGGAATACCTGGACACGCCTAGGACTCATACCCTACCATCTAGCAGACTGGTAGGGTTTGAGTCCTAGGCGGCTCATCTTATGGAGGGGCTCCAGCCGCTATAAACTCCTTGAACGGGGTCTGTTTGAAAATCTACGAACCACACTTCGCACCAGGGCGCTTATAAGCATTCTAAGCTAATGCCAAGTGTTACGTCACAGTTGATCATCAAAGAACTTAGAACAACAAAGAACAGAAAATTCGGCTAAGGAAGCTAAGGTATTCGAGATCCGTTCGATTAGTCCTAACATGTACCCCTCACCACTGCGCAGATCCTTCAAAACATCGTGGTAGTAGGCTGCTCGAGGCGCGGTCGACACCCGCTCCAAACTGTGCGATTACGTCACGAGCTTAAAGGACCGACCGCGCCCCAATCGAACGCCCGGTTACGATGTCAAAGTCGGGAGTCGGATTTTTATAATACTGTGAGCTGTTGTCTGAGGCTCACCGCGCTGTCCGAAGGCCGTCGCGACCGCGGGTGGGTGTTTAATGCTGATGGCGAATGAACTATTGAGGCAGGAGGCAACACAACGGGAAAAAACCGCGGAAACACGAACGAAAACATAGAGAATGGCCGAGCAAAAAGCGAAATTTACTGAACTGGCTGAGTTGCGGAAAATTCTGCAAAGTAACCGTCTGCAGAACTGCGTGAACTATGTCAGGCCTAGCGACGGTAAAGCCTCGCGACGGGCGTTGCCGCCGTCGCTGGGCATGACACAGTTCACGGCAGGGGGGGGGGGGGGGGGAGAGGAGCGCTTAGCGTGCTCGCGACGGGCTCACTTGCAAAGGTGCAAAATCAGTAGCTCGCCCACGAAGAGCATCGGTCTGATTATTCAGTTTTTGATTGTTCCGCGCGTTTCACGCACACTAAACCCTCTATAACCACATGCAGTCGACGACGCAAACTTTCACCGGTCAGTACTCGCTTAGGAGAGCCAGTCAGCAAACTGATTGCACATTTGTAATCAGCGTTTCAAGTTCTTTCACAAGGCATATGTCTCTGTCCGAAGTTCTATGGTACGCTGAAGGCATTCCCTGGTAAGAAAGGGCATCGGACGTAACGCGGACGACGTTCGCTCCGTTCAGGAAGGAAAGTGGGAATCTCATTCGTCTTCAACATCTTCATCGTCATTAAGAGCCTCCGTTGATGTCCCAGACAAACAAGGAGGAGTTTCTGGAAATCTGTTTAAGAGCCTTCCAGAGCAAGGTGGGCTGATCTTGTAACATGCAGGGAGCAAGGTTGATTGGCTTCCACTGCCGTAAAGCTCATTCCTGCCTAGAGACAACAGAGCGTTTGTAGCGTTTCGAAGAGTTGGTCAAGCTCATTCAGGTCGAAAACAAAGAGATAACAGGATGACTGAGGCAGAACTCAATTAGCTAAACCTAAAGCCAGAAGTGCTCACGACTCGTTTGGCTCTGATGGAGAAAGGGGTCAAGGAGAAATAAGAACAACTAGCTTTAGAGAAGGCTATGCGATGATTGTCATTAGGACGCGCACGCACACCTCATGGGCGATTCGATGTGCTGGACTCTCCCTTCTCAGGTGACAACGTCGCAAGGAAGGATGTCCCCTTCCCAGAGGAGGGACGGTCTGGGATCAGATGAACAAGAATGAGAAAGAGTTGAAGGCGGCTCGATCTTGACACTTTAGCTGAACATCAAGAAAGCGTGACGGGAATAGGGAGGCGAGGTCGGCTTCATCAAAAGGATAGACGAACTGAAGGAGAAGTCGACCAGGAAGGAATCAAGACTGGAACAAGAGATGCAGGAGCTGCAGCCAATGAAATGCTTGGTATGAGTAGAGGATCGTAAGGAAGCATAAAGGCACACCCAAGACGAGCGCAGAATAAGGCACGCAAGGAGCGCGATTTGGGAGCAGGATAGAGACCGCGAAAGGATGTGGGAGGGAAAGAGGTGAGGAGAAAATGTTTGCAGCGCCGTAACGTTGACCGTGCATAGAGGAAAGTATGTGCATGAGCTGTAGAGATAGAACCTAGCAATCGTCATGTCGTAGACATCATGTCGGGGTTGTAGAGACCGTCGGTCTATTTACTCTAGTTGTGGATGTTCATTTGTAGCAGTTTACATTCACCTCCGTCATTCGTCAGGTGATGGCTCAAGAGGGGTTTGCACGTGGTTGGTTCACCTGTTTTAGGAGGCAGATGAACAGTTTGAAATGAGCAGCAGCAGCTTAGGTCGGCCGTATTCGTTTTATTATATTGATGACCTACTACAACCTCTTGCATTGTTATCTTCCGGACGATCAAATATTGTCATGGGGAACATCAAGCCCACTACACCTTCATCTATTGTGTGCAAGGAGCAAGTCTCAGAGCTGTACCACATTTCTTTTACCCCGCAGGATTCAGCGTTCGATTCCAGTTTCGGAATAAAGTTTAATTATCCACTAACTTTTCTATTTATTTTTAGACTTGTTCATCGGCCGGCCACCGCAAGTCATTGTATGGCCAAATACGCATTCATATCGCCTCCATGACATCCCGAGGAAGTAGAATGCGTGGCACATCCCAAAGGGGATTGAATAACGCTGTTCTTTATCCTTATCCTTTATCCACGTTTGAGCTGCTACTAGCCAAACCCAAAACCAGCACCGGTGTAAATATTGCTATTTACATGCACGCTGTTTTCCGATTGGGATTGGTCCTGAGCGACGCTCACAAGAAGGCACATCAAGGTCCATGGTTAGATTGGTTGCGTTTCTGTAGGTGTGAACTTATTATGAAGTGAGCAAGACCACTTCCAACAATGACAGCGATTATGCCAACGGTTTTCGTGAACAATCGCTGATCGAGAGAGCCTCTCATCCCGAATTTCGCAAGCTCCTAAAGCAAGCATCCTGGATTGTGAATTACAAGAGCGTGAACATATGTAGTCAGTCGCATCACGAAGATCACTTGAAGATAGAAGAGTACACCAGACACACGATTCAACGCTCTATCCATCCGCATTCCCTTCGCTCGACCTGTGCCCATTTGCGAATGTTAGCTGGAAAAATGTGGTGCCGGTTGCCTCGGGGGTACTACTCTGTTTGTTCATTGTATTTCATCTGTTCGTCCATTTGTAGACAACAACTACCACGCAGGGGAACCTGATGCGATGCTGCACCACTATCGCAATGTTATTCTATTCGCCTACTTTCTACGAAAGGGGCAAAAGGTGGTACTCGTCAACTCGACTTGCACGAAAAATAAGAACGGGCGTGAACAGTTGTAGGCTAAATTGAACACAGAGAGACAAAACGAGTCATTACCATCATTATTCAGTAATCATTAGTCGTTATCACTCTCCGTTTTCAGGAACAATTTCCGTCGAGGATGGGAACGTGATGGTGCGGCCTTATGCGTCTATTATCAGGTGCTCTACTCTACATATATTTACAATATGTAGTAAGGAAGTTTTTTCCTCAAAACGCAAACGCATTGCTAGTGCCTCTACACCTCTAAAAACACGAGTACCCGCTATGCTCAAATGTGCGCTTCATTGCAATGGCCTTAAAATAGAAAGATTGGGTGCTCTACAAAAAAGCACAACTCGTGGAATCGCTGAATAGGTAGAGTACGATGGGGTAGCACAGAAATGTATAGTCCTCTGATGGCTTAGTTGACCGAATCCTTCGTTCCTCTGAAACAGACACTGCCAATAGAGCGCTAGCACACTTTTAAAAGATGTTTCGCTCCATAATTCGCTTGACCACTTTGTCCACATCGTTCCAGCATGCCCGGTTACAGTCCACCAAAAAGGTCGATTTTTTTCCATACATTTTTCTCCACATTGATAGCAACTGAAGCCTTATGCATTGAGACCGGAGCCGATGGGGAAGTGACTTGTTCAATGAGATTATTGTTTAGGGCGAATGTGTTGTTGATATATGGGGTGGATTTGCGGACCGTGAATCTGAACGTCGATGGAGGGAAGACACTTTGCAGATCATTTTTAGCACGTCAAAGGTTCGCAACACATTTTAATCGCGACAGATGATAACAGGCCGTCCTTCGACTGTCCCTTGCATCATTTGCTGTCCTGGTGATCATTGATTTCCTCGAGCAGGCGGCAGTCTCCGTTGTATCCTGTCGCGTGCCAGAGTAGCTCGATATTTCCCGCGTTCGAGAGATGTTGAGATCTTCAAATCGATTACCCTAGGATTACGGCGTTCTATGAGGTGTGAATTCAGGCTGTGGGAGCGATTTGCATCGCAATGTTGGTCGACCGCGGAAGGTTGAAGTACTCCGACAAGATTTCGTCGTTTTGGCCTGAATTCGCTAAGCATGGGAAGGAAGATATCACTGTTGAGATGGTGCTCACGCATACGGTGCGTCTTCCACAGCAGTAAAGCCGCTTCAGATTCGGTGTATGTAGTTGATGAGTTTCAGTCCGGTCTGGCCTACCTTGACACCCAAATTTCGTATGAAGACGCGACGAATCCACAGAGGATGGCAGAGCACATAGAGAACGCTGTAAGTTCATTACTGTGCGCGAAGAATTTGTCAAAGTAAACGAAATTGTTATAGAAGCCCATTTGGGAGCCTGGAAAAGCGGTCGGTTACCACGCATTGTCCTACGGCTGGCTAATTGATCAGATCATTCGCCGAACAGACGAAAAGAAGCGAGGCATTGGCCAGTTCTTCAAGGAAGAAATCGCTGACAAGCATGGTGTGTTGTAAACGGAGTTGTTTTACTACCCGCTGTTCTTTTACCGAGTCTGAAAGCGGCCCAACCGGCGTCATATGGTCAAGAAACAAAGAGGGATCCCATTCCCCACTATTCTTGAAATGAGCTCCTTACAGAGCTTCATAAGTGGCGGATCTCTTGCTGAGGCCTTAAAGCAAGGGTCCAGGGTCCTTCTTCGCAGCGTCTGAAGAATCGGTCTAACAATAAGAGCTCGGAGGCTATCATGATAACTATTTTTGAGGACCGGCGATGACCTTGATATATGTCGAATCTATGCGTTGTTGAAGGAGCTTCTCAAACTGTGGTTTGCTTCTGTTTTAATGGAGAGTCCCTCTGTCGCTCACATGCTAGGAAAACTTTGAGTGCCCTCAGGTTTTCGATTCATTTGATAAGCTTGGTGAGTAGGTATCGTGGTGGAAAGAGCTCGCACCTGTCAGCGTCATTCAGGTGTAAAGGCTTTTATTGAGGTTGTTCGTTAGAATGTGTTTCTTTCTCGTAGATGGCGTGAACTGTATGTTTTTGTGCAGCAGTGATTGCGTGGCTTGTATTGTTATATACTATTTTGAAGCTACGACTTTCGACTATCTTCTAAACAAAACAGAGCGTCATCAGAAAAAACGAGTGCGTAAGTGTAGCCGTCAGTGTACGCGTGTCATTGTTCTAAATTGTGCACCAGCACCACTAGGTAAACATTAGGTTATGTCAGTTCATAGTATTTTTTAAATTGATTTCGTCGTTCTTGGCTTCTAACTTCAAATGATCATAACTTTGTTCATTGTCAACCAATTCGGTTGAGGAAAAAAGTGTTACATCTGGGATCAGATTAGTCAACCGCTTACCGCCCTATTCTCACCGTTATAGGACGGTAAGCCGTTGATGAATCTGGCCGCTGGACCATTTCAATAAAACCCGCTAGCAACAACCCTTAAAGTTGGGAGCAACTGGAAAATTGTTGAAGCTCTTGAACTGTTGGAAGACATTCTTACTCCACTCTTGTACGTGGTGAGAATTCTCCTCTTAAAGCAATCCTAAAAGTACGAGAAAATAACGCTGTGAAAGCCACACATCACACAAAATAAAAACAGCTACCAGCTCTAAACCTTTTCTATCCTTTAATTTTGCGCGGAACTTTTTAACGTCGTAACATTTGCGGCTGCCGCTCGGAAGTGCGGTAACCTTTTATTTATCAGAGCAGGGTACATTTTCAGCAGATTTTCGTGCTTTGTTATCAGATTTTCACCCTCATGATCTGCTCTTACTTACTAGCTTGCTCTACCATTGTGAATTATACCAGTAGATCATGCAGTACCGAAAGTGAAGATACGGACGATACCCTGAAACTTTGTGATGGTTGAACGAAGCTACATAGTCCTTCCAAAATGCTTCGCAAAACATCTTGTACTATTGTTCGATCTCTATAATGAACAACTACGATTTTGGAAAAAAGCTCGTTCTTGCCCCACTAGAAAAGAAATCCAGAGGTTGCCATTGACATACCCATTTGTCGAGGCGCGAGACTGTACAAATCACAAGGGAAGGTCTGAAGCGTATGTCTGAGTGTGGGAAGCGAGTCCTATAAAGGGTAATCCTCACCCCTCAATTAGTATAAAAGTGTGTTATTTTTTGCCAACTCGTTAAACACAAGGAGTAGGGGGACCTTGAAGTCACAGTGGAATACGGGGCATCACGAGTTTGCGGGTCCAGGGTCAAGCTTGAGGTTCGGCAATCGAAGGGGGGGGGGGGGTCGTACTGCGCCCTCGTCTGGAGGGGTGGGGGTCGTACTCTCTCGGTTTTGGCAGAGGACTCTCTCCAAATTCAGGTTTTAGATGATGTTTGCATCTATTAATAAGTTGTTTTTCCAGGTGTGACTACGACAATGCGGAGATATACAAGCACTTGCGTTTCCTGAAGTAAAAAAAAAACAGGATTGAATAAAAAAAAATTTAATGCCGATTACTGTGCAGTGAAAAATAAAGATTTCTTGTCTGCAGATTTATAGTCAATGAGAGATTTTCATTTTTTCAGATTTTCCCAGGACGTCATGGATACGGTAGTTTTCTGCCTGATGAGCGACATCTACTTCCAGAATTGCACTCTATAAAATTTCAAGTGTTAATTACTGAGGACGACCTAAGTGCTTTCCCTACAAGATTTTTGAAGCGCTCTTCGAGTCGATGACGGAATGGCAACCGAAGGACGGACTTGCTTGAAAAGTAATTTCTCTCCTGCAGGAAACAGCATCAGAAGATGAAATCGCACCCTATAAAATTTTAAGCCCGTTTGACACACAGTGATAAAACTATGTTTCTTTGAAACGATATTCTATATAATCAGACGTCTCGATTTACCGAAAAGATATCGACACACTAATCACATGTTTCTCTGAAACGTTACTTTTAGAACCTGCCTTTTAAAGCATAGAAAACACATCTACTAAAGCTTTATGAATTTTCCAGGAGCCCCAAAAAATCTCCGTGTTACGGCAGTTTAATGCGGCTACTGCGTTCTCTGACATGACCAATCGCAATTGAAGTATGGATGGACTCCTCGCTGGAATTTTTTTCTGCCTTCTGAAGGACAGGACGACAGAGAGTGGAATTGCATCATATAAAATTTTAAGTCATGCTTAACATACAATAAAAACTATGCTTCTCCGCTGCGATGAAGATATGACGAGGATGGATCGCATACAAAATTCTCATTTTTCATGAAAATATTATTTTTTAGCCGAAGCAGATCACCCATACGGATAAAATCTAGCCACAAGAACCTAGAAGTTTTGAATAATTCACTGTGAAAAAATTGTGATTTTCTGGATAGAACAGGTTGAATCGACCTCTGGTCGACTTTGCACCAACGTCATCGGAGCATAAAATTGAACGTTCACAAAAAGGTTCATAACTCGGTAAGTTTTTCGAATTTTGAAATTTTTTTAGCACTTCATAAAGTAGATAAAACGCGCTTTCTCACAGTGTAAAAATCTCTTCCAAAAAAGGAGTCGTCACGCGTGGCGGTTGGTTCAATTTTTGAGCGAAAAAAATTGAAGTGGCTTCACAAAAATATTCATAACTTGACCAGTTCTTCGAAGTTTCAAAATCCTGCTAGCTTTTCAGAAACTAGAAGAAGATCCCTTTCTTGCTATATAAGAATTAATGTCCAAAAGTTCGGTCTTCATGCGCGGCAGGGGGTTCGATTTCGGGTCCATTTCGCAAAAATACGTACCGAAAATCGAACCCCCCCCCGCCCCGCATGAAGACCCCTTTCCTGGAAAACGGTTCTTATATGGTTAGAAAGCATATTTGCTCTATTTTTTGATGAGCAAGCGGGATTTTTGATTTTTCAAAAAATAGCCGAGTTATGATCAATTTTTGCAAGTCGTGAACTGAATCCTTCACCGGCGTCATCGGATGATTTCACAAGAATGTTCATAATTCGGCTTTTTTTTTTGAAATTTAAAAATCCCGCTCGCTCATCAAAAAAATAGGGCAAATATGCTTTCTAACCATATAGAAACCGGTTTCTAAAAAGGGACCTTCATGCGGGGCGGGGGGTTCGATTTCTGGTCGATTTTTGGCAAAGATCGACCAGAAATCGAACCCCCTCCCGCCCCGCATGAAGATCCCTTTCTTGCTAAAAGTGTTTGTAACCATAAAGAAGCGCTGTTTATCTACTTTTCAAAAAGCTAGCGAGATTTTTGAATTTCGAAAAATTAGCCGAGTTATGAATATTTTTGTGAAGCCACTTCAATTTTTTTCGCTCAAAAATCGAACCAGCAGCCACGCGTGACGACTCCTTTTTTGGAAGAGATTTTTACACTGTGAGAAAGAGCGTTTTATCTTCTTCTTGAGAGGCTAGAAAAATTTTCAAAATACGAAAAACTTACGAGTTATGAACCTTTTTGTGAACGTTTAGTTTCATGCTCCGATGACGTTGGTGCAAAGTCGACCGGAGGTCGATTCATCCTGTTCGATCCAGAAAATCATGATTTTTTCAATGTGCATCTTCAAATCTTTATTTTGAAGTGTCGAAAATAGCGTTCAAAATTTTAAAGAATTTTATTTTGTTTTGAAAACATTATTGTTCAGGGAGCTCGTTTCATTGTCCTCTTCAGTGCCGAAGCCGCACCTGAAAAGAAGAATCTATTAAAGAGTTTAAACTGCACAAGAAACCTTGAAAAAATCAAGAAATACAAGAAATAGAACAGTGGAAGAGAGAGGGAGGGGGTCGTACAAATTCAGCTTCTGAGGGGGGAGGTCGTAAATTTCCAGCAAAAATCGAACCCCACGCTTGACCCTGTGCGGGTCTTGTACGTTCGCGATGCCTCTGCCGTCAAGCGGTTCGAGGCGCAGTGGAAGTGTGGTTTCTTCACGTGAAGAAGGTCGGGGGTTAGGTTCTTGTGCGCTGCTGCATTTCTGCATTTCGACTGACTGGTTGAGATTTGAAGGATTCTGAAGTCTACACCATTTTCAGACGTTTTCTGCGCATTTTCTAGCTGTACGCTGTGAAGAGTAACTTTCTTGCGACTTGTTTATTACTGACCAGATTTTGAACCACAACGTCTTCATCAACTTCAAGTTGTTGTGCTTCGAACTCCTTTAGAATGCTGGCCGTCCTTTCTGATTTTTCAATCGAAGGTTGCTTGTGTAAAGGTGGGCCACACTTCAGAGGGAGCAGGTGGATCACCTCTCGACCATCTTCAGACATTGTTGGTGTTAGGTTTTAGAAAATCTTCAGCAAACCTCTGATTTCCAGGTTACAGGCAAAGGTGAGGGAAAGAGTGTATCGATGCCGTTTAGGTTAATTTGCGGGATCCACACACCTCGTTTCTCACTTGAACCACCTCCGACGTCACATCCTGGTCTCTTTTGAAAATCCGAGCAGGATGGCTTTTCCCGAGGTCATTGGTCAATGTATGGTAACAGATTTTGAGGAGCCCGTAGCTATATTGTGCCCAGTGGTGCTTCATGCACTTTGTGCCTGTGTACCACTGATGTTGAACATTTCTACATACATCATCGTGTTGAATACCACAGCATTGAGCTGGAAAATTAGGCATGAAAACGTCTAAAAATGGTATAGACGTCAAAATTCTCAATTCTCAACCAGTCAGTTGAAGTGCAAAATCCAGTAGCGCACAAGAACCAAACTCCTTCCTCGCATGAAGCAACCCCACTTCCACTGCTCTCCGAGCCGCTTTCCGGCATAGGCATCGCGGGCGTACAAGACCCCAAATTCTGATGCGTCGTATTCCGTTGTGACTTCAAGGACCCCCTACTCCTTGTGTTTAACGAATTGGCAAAAAATAAACAAATTTTTATACTAATTGAGGAGTGAGGATTCTCCCTATAGGAATCGCTTCCCCCATTCAGACATACGCTTCAAACCCTTCCCTTGTCAGACTACCAGGGAATGCCTTTAGTTTCCCATGGTACTTTTGACAGAGACCTATGTCAAAAGAGCTTGAAAAGGGATTACAATTATACACTCCAAATTGGCCAAATGGATCTCCTAAGTGAGTACCGCCGCTGAAAGTTTGCATTGTCGACTGAATGTCGCTTGCGCTGATGAAGCGTTGTCGGAGCTTTGCGTAATCAGAGCAGACATTAGCAGGTCCCAGATGCGGCGGCGCAGTGGTAGTTTTCGCCTTGCAGGAAGACGGTGACGGGTTCGGTCCCCATTTATGTTGGTGTTTTTGCATTTTATGGTTTATCGCCAGTGACACCCTTTGTCCTCACCTTTAAACACATTTTTAAACAAACGCGAAGTAACAACTGTCATATACATTTTTCGAGCTCTTTGAACGTGGGATAAGAACAAATTCAGATTTTCACGTAAAATAAATAAAAAGCGGATACTATTTTCGTGATTAGCCCCCAAATAACTCCCATACACAAAATTTGGGCGAGACTTATGCTCATGACCCATTGCCCTCACCCATATCTACTAACCTGCTATGAGGCGGAAATTCGGAAAGCAATGTCAGATTCGTGATCAGCACCCCAAATAATACCCTAAGCCGAAGTATGGCTGAAATATTTTTTCGACATCAGTAGTCGTGCAGTACGTACAGTGCACAGCACATGGCCCTTTAATTTTCGAACAGTCAAGCCGTTTCAAGAAGAAAAGGCATTGTAGATACCAAATTTTATTCTTCTTATGAACGGACACAGCGTCGAACTTGTAAGGGCACCCCTGTTCCAGCCTTCTTTAGCAATGAAAGAAGAATGCACAGGAATGTGTAGCGAAATGTAATGTTTACAAAACTGAATTCTGATGTTTTTCTCTACTCTTCAGAAAAAACCTGAACGTAACAACATCGATATTTTGGATTGCTGTGTGGCCTAACCACTGCGTAACCTACTCAATTGGTTTCGAGCTTGATTGGCACCTCGGTCACGACCCTTGATGATGGCCAAGGTGCGAAACTCGATCTAGACTCAAGGCTTGGACCAAGTTGGATATGAATAAGCGAGTGTGATGAGGTCATAAGCACTGATTTCGCCCAAACTGTGCATGGGTTGATTTGGCGCTGATCACGAATCTAGGATACAATTTTGACTTACCTTATGTGAAAATCAAAATTTGTTATCATTCCACTTTCAAAGAGCACTTATGGCAGCAACTTTTGTTATTACCTAGAGACACTCTAGAGAGGTGGCAATAAAGCAAAATACTTAATATTACTTTCCGACGAGCGTTGATCTGGGGATCTCTTTTCTCAAAAAAAATTAAGGTTTGGAACTGCACTTCGGCCTGCCAATGGAGAAAGCGTGGCGAGTAGCACGAATCACACGGCCGACGGTGATGGATCGAATCGACGAATTTTTTACTGATCCAGGTTGCTGCTTATTTTGCACATGTTACAGCGGAGAAACAGACGTTACAATTTAGAGAATCTCGACTACGCATTCATCATCAAACAGTATCTGAAGGGAGGGCTGGGTCTCAAAGTGGCGACGACTCCTTCATGGCTGCAGTCGATCTTTGTGAGAATGTCCATGTTTTTGGTCGAACCAGCTAACTGTTTCTCACGAACTTCCAGAAAGTTACGTTGAACAACCCAGAGCTGTACGCACTGGAACAGCCGGCCGTGCTCGGAATTGGAACAGCTCGTGATATGGCAAAACTCGCTCAGCTTCTCCTCGATGGCAAGCTTGTCAGCGAAGTGGGTCTGATTTAAATTCTCGTAGTGTTGTTTGAGGAGATGTGGCTGGATTACGTAAGGAGATTAACACTGGTTGGGCTAAAATCAAGCGTGTCTGGAAGATCAACGAAGGGAGCAGAGATGTTATCCGTGCGATGTGCTCAAACTCTGTTGTGAAATGAACCTCAAGCTGCTTGCTTCGTGACGATCCTGCAATCTACCCACAGAGCATGCTATAGTATGTAAAGTGTCGGCAAAATATTTACGGACACCTACCTCTGCGGGATTTTACGGTCGTAACCTTGAAACCAAGACTCCAGAGGAAACTTGGATAGGTTTTTAGAATCCACTGAAAATTCTCTATAAAACACAACGTTGTCTTGGCATGGCTAGATTCAAAGAGAATTTCGAGTGGAGGGTCAATGGTCATTAGGTAATGCATTGGAAACGCCTCTTCAAAGTCACAATGTATTACAGTAGGTCATATTAAATAGTCAGTGCTATAAACGGCAATTTGCGCGGGGCAAACAGCTTTACATAGTGTTAGTCAATTACTGTCCCCTTCAACTCCAAGCAGCCCTCCTAAAGACGGCGAAAGGCAAGTGGCTAACCTCAGCACAGCGGCTCATGTTGTGCTTCTTCGAGACTTGAAATTGTCCTACGCCGACATCGGAAGAAAGGTCAAGTTGCCGAGATCTACTGTTTTTCAAACGTACAAGGATGTGCGGGCGAATGGAGGAGAATATGAGAAGAAGAGAAAGCAACGAACGCATAAGACGACACCCAGGCAAGATCGTGATACATATTCGTCGCTTTACACTGAAAGATCGTTTTAGAACGGTTATTGATCTACATACACAGAAAAAGGAAGCAAGCGGAACCGTAATATTTTCGTTTCGAAGATTCGGAATCGTTTAGCTTAGTTTGGATTGAGAGGACGCATGACTCGACGAAAGCCGTTGGTCTCGTCGTGGAATCGGATGGAGTGCGTCGAAGTTGAAAAGGCTCGGGATCCGACATAATGTGCTATGTCCGTCGACGTGTTGGTGACGAATTCAATCACAGCTGCACATAATGTACTGTCGAAGGAGGAAAGGTTCGATTATGGTATGGGCAGCGATGAGTAGACGCGAGCCACGGCCGATACATCGATTCCTCGGAACTGTGGACTAACACCTGTACGCGAACATTCTGGTAAATGTGATGGATCCGTAGGTTCGCAAAAAATGGGGAGGGGCTTTATTTTCTATTAAGTTGTAACGAAATAAATGGCACTGAACCACTGTAAATTTAAATAGTTAATATCTCGGCTTGTAGGCAAGCTTATTAATCGAAATAAAAACCTTCTGATTCTACACATCTTTGCCAACGTGACACAAGCTTTTTTATCCAAGTAGCATAAAAATCAAGTTCTGGAATTGACGAAATCTTCGAAGGCACTTTCGGCATCCTGTTGGTATTTGAATATTTTCCCTACCAAGAAGTCGCCAAGATGCTTGAAGAAATGGTAGTCTGTTGGGGAGAGGTCGGGAGAAAACGGAGGATGTGGTAGAGTTTCAATGCTCAGCTCATTCAATTTCTGCAACGTCATTCGTGCTACATGGGGGCGAGCATTGTCGTGCAGAAGGAGAACTCGCCTTCGGTCTACCAAGGCCAACCGGATATCCTTCAACTTTTTCATCATTTCTTCAATTTCAATGCAGTACTCTGCCGTGATGGATTCACCGGGAGTGAGGAAGCTGTGGTGAATAATTCCCAGCGAACACCACCATACTCTCACCATTACTTTCTTTTGGGGCAATTCCGGCTTCGCAAAAACCTTGGGGCTCTCATCGCTGTCCACCCACTGTGCCGATCGTCGCCTGTTGTCGTACATTATCCGTTTCTCGTCACAGGTTACGATGCGATCAAGCAATGGGTCCGTTTCGTTCGGTAGAAGCAGTGCGGACGAGATCCCATATCGTCGGTTTCTTTGCTCCTCAGACAGCTCGTGAGGCACCCATCTTTCCAGCTTTTTGGTCTTTCCAATTTCCTTCAGATGCCGGGCAGCTGTATTGTGACTGACGCCAAGAACCTTCGCTATCTCCCTGGTACCTTTGTGTGGATCCTCCTCTACCACATCTCTCAGCTTGTCCTCATCAACATCACTATGCCTCCCACGACCTTCATGTTCTTCCAAGCTCTCATCTCCATTCCGGAACTTCTAATACCAACGATACGCCGTCCCAATTGTGGAACATCCTTGACCGAATGCGGCGCTGGTCTTCTCGTCCGCCTCCTTAGCTGTAGTGCCCAGCTTGAATTCATACAAGTAAATGCCTCGGATTACCCTTTTGTCCATCTGCAAAAAAGTCAATAAAACTCTAAAGTTTTCCCACATTCACACAGAAAATTTGGTACTCACCAGTAGAGCAAGGTTTGCGCTTCTAAATGATATGCCACATGTTACGGTTTGTTCTTGATCAAACGCGTAAAGACGCGCCAAAAAATGGCGCGAGCCAGTGCCATTTAATTCGTTACAACCTAATAGCACGGCAAAGATCCAAAGCATACCAGCAGAAAGGTGAAGCAATGGCTTGAGGCGAAAAGAATCAAGGTTTTGAAGTGGCTTTCGCAATCTCCCGATTTAAACCCTGTTGAACATCTTTGGAACGACGTGGACATAGTGGTCAAGCGCTTAAAACCGAAGCACCTGGATGGATTGGAAACAGTCATCAAGGAAGCATGGAGTGCTATCCCAGTGGAGTGGTGCATGAAGTTGGTCGACTCAATGCGGAATCGATATTCGGCTGTGATCAAGAACAAGATCAACCCAACCAAGTATTGATCAGTTTTTCGACAATAAATGTTTTTGGTGATCTACTGTAATACTGTTTGATTTTGAGGTGTTTCCCATCCATTGCCTCATGGCCATTTATCTTCCACTCGAATTTCTCTGTAAATGTAGCGCAGCCAAGGCAACGTTTAGTTGTGTATTGTTGAATTTCAGAGCATTCCAAAAACACTTTTCTGGACTCTTGGTTCCAAAGTTACTATTATCAAGTTAAAGGTTAGCTATTCCTCACCTGACGAATCCTACAGAATACTTACGATCAGTATGATCTTTATTAGATGACATACTGTATGGGGCATGAAGTGAGGGGATGAGAGGAGAGGGTAGACAAGCCCTCTCCAGGCAGCTGGCGGCACCGACCCCCCGACCTGGACGGCGTAGACTTGACTCCCGTAGCAGGGCGCCGATATCAGTACCAGGGCGTCGCCGTCGAGGATGCGAATTGCGTACATCCCGACCAGGGATGTGCGGAAATTTTTCTTGAAAAAGCGGAAGACGAAACACGGAACGGAAACGCTCAAAATGGCCGAAAAGCGGAATACGAAACGCGGAAACGGAAATGACACATGTCGCCATTTTTTCAAAAGTGCATCTGAAACGAAGTCAGAAGCGGCTTCCATTGCGAATTTCTTTTTCAGAACTTGGCGAGCAGCAGAATCTTCCACATATTAATGCTCATCCTCATCATAACTTAACGAAGCAACAATATAAATAATATAATTCATAATATTGCTATGATAACCTTTTGTCTATGGCTGAGCAATAACGAAAACAAATATTCAGGGGCTTCTTTCACTATTTATCACTATTTCAGCATGCATTCTTTCCATATCTAGTTCCTGCGACGGGTTTTTCGCTGACTTTTTTGAAGCTGATATTTTTTGAACGGGAGACCTAACCGACTTAACCACTTGAGGTTACTTACAGACCCGCATTAAAAAACCGACTCGGGTAAGGGCTAAAACTGGAGTAGCACCTAGATCATTTTCCGACCAGGAAAGACATTCCTCACAACACTTTTAAAAACCTGTGGCGTCATGGACGACGTCATGATTGCACAGATATCTGCATGCTCAAGATTAGCAGTTATATTGTAGTCACCAACACCAGCACTCAGAGTTCATTCTGGTATCTAAGACGATAACTGGATGACTGACTAGTCATGGTGCGTCCAAACTTCCAGAGTTCGATAAGTCACCCTAGTCAATCAAAACAGCAGCTCATGAAAGATATTCGTGATGCTTCATTGAAAAATGAATCGCATAACTCTCTATCAATGAGCATCACACCTAACGAAATTAAGCACTGATGAACAAGAACACTGATGTAATCTTGGAGCAGACAACCGCATGGCACAACCTTCACTGAACCCTTTGGCTCATGATATTGCGCGATATGCTTACAAAGAATAGAAAGAAATCAAGAATACAAAGTTTTTGTGAGCTATTTGTAACTAATGGATCAAAAATTTTATGATCATTCAAATGTTGAGTGCATTTTCTTTGCATACAATGCCGCATAGCCTTTGTAGCACAGTAATTTTGCCCTGCACCCTGCCGTTGCCATTTTGAGTGTTTTTTTTGGTAGCCTAACCAATTTCAAGAATATTAATACTGGAGTTATCAAACAGTAATTCTCTCACATTTGAAGGAGAACTCTCTTTAATTGATAAGCTGATTGTGTTCAATAGAAAAGTGTGGAATAGTGCCCATTTCCGTTTCCGCCTTCCGGCACAAAAACAGGCGGAACGCGGAACGGAACGGAAGAGTCCAAAATGTCCGGAAACCGGAATTCGGAACACGGAAACGGAAATTCCGCACATCCCTGATCCCGACACTATCGAAAAATGCCGCAGAGGTAGGTGTCCGTAAACATTTTGCCGCCACTGTACGTGCTCTGTGGGCGGGTTGCAGGATTATCATGAGCGAATATGGTCAGAGAGGCAGTTGTTAGAGTTGTGCACTTCTTATTCCTACTACATCATTCTGGCTCATCGATCTATGCGCATGGAGTCTGCGTAAAAAATGAAAAAAAACATTGTCAAGTCATAATTTATTCTTACCGTTTTACTATTGTGTTTATAGAATATAGTGGATGCCACATTAGCGAGATCAATGGGATTTTCAGGACCCTTCTGTAAGAAGAAGCGCTTCAGTGCTCCCCGGTCCAATCCCAAGCTCGGTTTATGTCCAACCAAACGAAACTCCTACTCCAGAGTCGCTGAATTGCTATACAGCTTATCATGGAGGAAAAGTAGCAAGATCGTCAAGCAGTGAAGTCAAAACTATTTCGCAATACAACACTTCCCTACCTCTTCCCGACCGGTGTTTCGCCACCACCTTCTTCAGTGTGTGGCAAGGGGAGCTTGAGGAATTCTTTGTCCATGAAGCGGCTCAGTACAATTTGTAGCCTTTCATTTTTTTAAAAAGAAGATTGAGGAAAAAGGAAATGTGCCAAAACGTCAGCCGAATATGGTCTGCGCAACAATCTTTGTTCCACAGCTTTATGTAGATCCACTACTGTAGGTCGACCGTTTTCCAACATCAAAGACAAGACAGACCTGCGCATGACAAGTGGAATCTGGAATCTGGAACACTATTCTTCTATAGATTAATCGTTGCTCGCGTAGTACAACTACACATTTAAAGAAAAATGACATCCGAGGGATAGAGATGGAGTATCCTCGAATCCGTAGGAGGCAATGGGTAATCCTTCATATAATCGAGAAGTTTTGTTAGAAATCTCACAATTTTTCGGAATTCATGTGCATGTTTTACAACACGCGCGAAAGGAAGTTAATTTAGCATAGTTTAATTGCACCATTTAGATTTTCAGTGGAGGGAATCATTGCCTTAACATTACAAACGCGCCACTCTTATCAGCAAGAAGGGACTTTTGGAGGATCGTTTTCATAGAAGCACCTCAACTAATTGTGGGATCATCGTCTCCTCCACCTATTTCTATTAAACCCATTCCCATTTGCCCGTATTGTGCGGCACTGTTGTGCGGTATTTGCTTGAGGCTTTACTCAAGCTATCACTTAAACCGTACCGCTACCGCATTCAGCCGAATCGAACACACTGCAGTCGTGGTACCGAGAACCATACGACGCAAGAGGCGGTCTCAAATAATGCTTCTTGGGACGCGCCAAGCCCTCATATCCATCCATCAGCTATATCGCATAGGCAGTCTGAATGTATTCTTGACCTGCACATGACAAGCGATGGCAGGCCGATCAGTGATTAGTAGGTTTCAGAGATTCTAAACGTGAGGAATCACCTACTTTGTTGGCCGTTATTTGGTCTAAAAATTGCCAGAACGGATAGGCCAAAAGCACCGCAAACCGGATAAATAACAGATAACGAAAAATCCGCTCATTCCTGAGGTCGGACTCATCAACAAATAAACACGTGGGTATGCGGGGTATAAGGGTAGTGACAGGATGAGGGATAGAGATGCTTCATCGTGGGAACCTCTACCCCTTATACCCGCTGGTTAATCGCTGATGAACCCGCCCCCCCCCCCCTCCTGGTTGAATTGCTCATCCGGGATCGTATAACATGAGATCCGCAGCATACCGGAGCAAGCTCCCGACTACGAAAGACATCCAGTTTTTCATCATCATTTTCAATAGCGTTTGTCCCGCTTGGTGGCGGGGTCCGCTCTTCTGGTCTGGTGACGTCACTTCTCCCGATCAAACGCTTGGTCGGGATGGACCTAACTTCAAGTCCATATGCAACGTATCTAGCCAACGTTGTTTCGGGCGTCCTCTGGGCCGTTTTCCAGGGACTTCAAGATTCAGGCCAATCTCACACACGGTGCCGTCGTTAGCGCGAAGGACGTGGCCATGCCATCGTAGACGTGCTTCGCGCAACTTGTCAGCTATCGAGGCGACACCGAACCTTTGTCGCATGGTTTCATTGCGAACGCGGTCCAGTCGCGTTACTCCAGCCGTCCACCTTAGCATTTTCGTCTCCATTACGCTGAGGCAGCTTTCAATTTCCTTCGTCACAGGCCAGCACTCAGCACCGTACGTCGCTATTGGGCGGACGACTGCTCTATACACCTTTGAATTGTCTTGTCGCAAAGCACCCCAGTCAACGAATGCCATTTGGACAAGGCTGCACTCACACGTGCGTGACAAGACCTTGGTCGCGCGACGCCTAACAAGACATAGTCAGTGCGTTTTAGCGTTCCCGCTATAAAACAAGATGAGGTGGGAGTCACGCTTTCGAAATTTGGTATTCACGATGGTGAGGTCATGTAAGTCTGCATACTCAGGTATACGCTCACCATCGGCGTTGCGTGACCCATCTCCAAAACCACCATGACAGCTGTAGCCGTCTTTCGTTGCTCCGACGTGACCATTAAGGTCACCTGCCACAACAATCATAGCTTCTGACGACACTTCCGCTGTCTTCTCATCAAGCAGGGACCAGAACTCGCCCTCGGTTTCCTCGGAACAGCCTGTCTGCGGAGCATACGCAGAAAAGAAATGGCATCGTCGCTCTTCTACGGCGTCAACAATCTTCATCAGGCGGTCATCGAAACGTTCTACGCTTGCAATCGCGTCACGGAAACGTTAGGAGACGATCACACCAACACCACTGGTGGTCCTGGGACTGCCGCACAAAACGGCCTTGGCCAATGTCCCTCGACTTGCAGCAGGACCACCTCGTCTCCTACACCGCACAGAAGTCTATCTTTTTTCGCTCCAGTGCTTCTACCAATTCGCACGAGCGGCCCGTCAACGTACCCACATTCAACGTTGCTACGCGGGTCTTTCCTACGTTACGGTGCTTTCGGACTAGCTCAGTTGCCCCCCGATAGCGTCCTCGCATCAGGTACCCTCGCACACTTTTGACACTCGTCGGGCATAGCGAGTGCGCGTCGGCTCCCGCGGACGCCGTAGCATTATCTCGAAAGCTCTTAAACGTCATAAATGTGACAAACACAACGTCATCAATGTGACATGTGACAAAATGTTCGTAGGCCGGCCTGTCACTAGGGCCTGTCGCCTGCATTCGGATGTCCGTGTTTGGCTCGGCTCGCAGAAGCAAGCAGTTTCCAGTGGCACCACGTGGAGGAACGGACATCGCCACCGTATATGTACATACATATATGTACATGTATACACATGTGTACATTACACACATATATGTATATACATTCATATATCTGTATGTATGTACATATACATATATATATGAATATTTACATATGCATGTGTATATACATGGCTCGTTGAGATCTATTGTACGAGTAAGCCTACGACAAAGACGCAGAGATCGCCAAAACTTGTGGCTGATGTAACGCCTGGGCGGCTGGCGCGGTGCTTCCAAAGCGGTAGCGACAATGATGATTCAAGGCATTATTGCGGCATGGCTCTGCCAGCGCCGCATGGCCGATAGCGGAGATCTGTCTGGAGCCAGATTCATCAACCGCTTATTGGCCGGTGACCAAACCTGATGGTAATAAATGTCATATCAGGGGATTTGGCGATACTTTTCACCGTTACCGGCCGGTACGCGGTTGATGAATCTGGCCCCTGGACTCTAGCTAAGCGTGGCAGGGATCTAGAATGAAAACTGATCATGGCAGTAATAATGCAACCGCGTTGGCGATGGACTGGGGCGAGGATGAGAGCCACGCCATGTCGTCTTTTCACTACTACTACGAGGCAAATTTGCCCCCCCCCCCTCGCGGCTGTTTTCTGCCTGCCGCGTGCTGCAAAAGTGTGCGGAGGCCTTGAGCTTGGCCAGCAACAACGGTAATGCTTTCAAACGCCTTGGCAAGGTGAAAAAGCTCGAAAAGTGGGTGCCCGTCGAGTTGAGTGAGCTTCAGAAATTGTCACGTTTCGAGATTTGTTTTTCTCTACTTTTACGCAACAAAACTGACCCGTTTTTGGATCGATCCTCTTGCACGATAACGCCCGACCACACGTTTCACAAACCACTATTCGAAAATTGAACGAATCAATGAGAGCTGTTACAGAACGTTTGCTCAAAAATATGGTGGAGAGGACAATAAATGGTCCACTGAGACGATAAATCGCAAAGTTCAAAAGACACGGCGTCGCCAGGAATCGAAATTGCGTACCCCTACCAAGTAGGAAGTCTATCATATCGAACGGTTTGAAGATTCCTAGAAAGCGAGGAGTCATGCGTCAAGCCACGAATGTTAATCATTGGCTACTAACCCTAGATCTTAGGCATCCGAAGGGAAACTGCTGGGGACGATGTTCTACCGAAAATCCTAAGGCCACAAAATGCTCAAAGAGTGATTAAATCAATAATATAATTCCTTTGCCGGAGTATGCATATCTTTAATTTCCCGAATAATCCTGGTATAGCTTGTTACGCCAATTCCATGTACCTCGAAGTTCTTCAAGCAATCTTAGGTTGGTAACAGTGCTTTTCATGCGGGACAGTCAACAAGACGAATAAAGAACTGCGAGTGGCGAAATCTCTGGTACTGATGCAAATACAAGGATCTTTCATTGTTATACTTTGTTGACGAAGAGTCGCATGTTGACTTCCCTGCACCCTAAAATCCTTAACAATAACTTATTTGCACCATTTTGGTTACACTAATGAGAAATTAAGTGAAGTAGTGAATTCTGTGCTATTTCCGTTTCCGTGTTTCGTATTCCGATTTCCGCCATTTTTGAGCACTTCCGTTCTGTGTTCCGCATTCCGCTTTTCTGAAGAAAAATTCCGCACATCCCTGATCAAGATATGTACAGTAACACACATGAAAGGCAATAACGAAATGGGGAAAAACGTTCCAGGTTTATGCAAAACTACGGTATTCCAGTCCTGCTATTAAAAGTCAAACTCGACGGTAAGACAGCCGTGGTTATCGCGTTACGCTGCGCCCATTTCTTCTGTGGAGCGAGCCAAAGCGATACCGTATACTTCCAAAGGAGGTGTGGTCCGGCTGCGAAGTGTAATCCCGCCCTAAAGATCTGAATGCACGGGTTTTTTGTTTTGTTTCTTGTAGCAACTCAGTGCAAGGAGTTGTAGCTTTCTTCATTTAAAGGAGGGAATGGTTTCATTATTCTCTCCGGATTTTAAGTGGCAAAAGCGGCAAAATCATCCTGCAATGATGTTCTTTTCAGCGTACTTTGAAGATGCTCAATGAAAACTTGATAGTGACCAAGGACATCGTCACCGGCGCTCACGCGGAAAGGGGACGTGGCACTACAGTCATGCACCTGAAGCGAAATGGGGTAGGTACCACACCAATTTTCAAGAACTTGCAGGCTATCACCTTCTAGTTTTTCAGCACGAATACCGTCTTATAGGCCACACGGGACTAGGTGGACAAAACCTCCGGTGGGACGAAGAGAACAAGCTAGTAATTGCTTTTTTGAGCAACGGCCTTAAGGTACGCCTACGGTTTGTTGTAACCGCCTTTGGAATGGAGAGTACTGCTTCGCTTCAGGGAGGACTCGGAGATCGAGCGCGGACGTACGTCCGCTTGGTGGAAGCCATTTACGACTGTTTACCAAGGGCCAAGAGAATCATGGAAGGCCCGCGTTCCAGCCATCTTGATCCAAGTCGCATGATATCTGCAAGGGAGTCGATAAAGACGTGACGTCTCGCCTTCGCCCGAGCGAAATTAACTTGTCTACCACATAAATTCTACACCAATATTAGACTGTAAGAAGCACCTCACGGTGCATCACATAATCAAGTTTGTGTAAAGTACCTCACTTTCTGCTCCTTTGTATTTGTGTCCCACCTTACTCGTAAATAAGGTAGGTCATATATTTCTTGGCATTAGCCGAGGAGGGCAAATGCCTCAAATGTTTAAAGTGTATCAGGACACGGGTATTGTATGTGGGTCTGATCGAGGACGAATAAAGGGTCTCCTTTAATGCTCACTGTGCCTTCGCGACTATCATTCTGTCGATTCGTGCCACGACGCAGTGTCCTGCCTGTGATGCCTATTTAGTTGCGTGACGAATCAACTATTGTCGTTGATTAACTTGGCCGCAGCTAACGAATATGGATAGAACATGACTATTAAGATTTTGCTTGTGGGTTTGGATTTCGATTCGATTCGGCGTTTGCGATGAAGAATTTTAAAAAATCGTGTTATGAAGGACAAATTAATGTAAATACATCAATCATCAATGTAGATACATACATGTTTTCCAACTATCATCACGGGGTAGATGATAGTTGATACTCAAGAAGCACGAAAGCACTAGAAAACATGACAATGTCAAACCAGTAACAACCGAGCGTATAAGACGCATTTCTGCAGTCCAGTAATGTCCGTTAGTGCATGGAGTGGACAATAAGTTGTCGAGACACCAGTGGAGTGAGAATACTTAATTAACACCAGCAGTCGTCCAATTATTATGCCTTCAAACATTATCCTCTTCTTATCGTGCATCTTCCTATCCCCCCTGTCGTCCATCGTCCTACAAATCAGGGGAATGGGTAAATGAAATCCGAAATTTCGTAAATCGTTAGTCGTAAACCGTAGATCGTAAAAAGTATCTCTACTACTGGGCCACTATATTTCTAGAGGTTCTTTCTGGTTAAGGTAATAAGAGGTACTTCAGAATTTATTTAAACCGTTATTTTCAACTTAAGCTGAACAGATTTCTAGCCAACTGGATACCTTTAAAATCAGTTGAACACTCTTCTTAACGTTCAATTTGAGTCCCAACATCGCCGGGTGGTCGCACCACGCTTACACCTGCCGCTCGAGATCATCTTCATCTTCGCAAGCAAGCATCACGTCATCAGCATAGAGCAATGTCCATGGGACAGGCTTCTGAATATCTCTCGCAATGGCATCCATGACGACAACAAAGAGAAGTGGAGAAACCGCAGAACCCTGGGGTACCCCGACAAAGATGGGAAACTCCATAGAGGTTCTGCTGCAGTTTGCACACGACTCTTTGGACAAGAGTACAGCATTCGCACCCACTCTAACATTGTGCTGTCGTAGGGCGTACCATATAACCTCACGCGGAACGCGGTCGAAGGCCTTCTCCAAGCCGAGAAAGGCTATATGCACCGGCTTCTGTTTCTCGCGATGCTCCTCCACCAGGAGGCCAGCGGCTTGTATAGCATCAGTGGCCCAACAACCACCCACAAAACCCCCTGATTGTCGAAGAGCTTGACGATTTCACGAATTCGTCTATAGAGGATCCGCTCGAAGATCTTCATGTTGTGCGAAAGCAAGCGAATCGGACGGTAATTGGAGCAGTCTGCAGGACTGCCTTTGTTCTTCCAAATCGGAATCGTCACGCTGTTGTGCCAACGCTCCGGTACTTTCGTCTCCTTTACTACCTGGTTGAAGAACTCAGCCAACCATTCAGCAGGATACGTGAGCTTCGACTTCCAAACATCGGCTACCAGATCATCTGATCATCTGATCTACCAGATCATGCACATTGTGCACGGCGCACTCCATAGTCTCACCGGGACTGAGTACAGCAATTCCTGAGTAGGGCTGCTGATAAAATTCCCTAAATTCTCACTCTACAAGCTGTCCTCCCCCGCCCCCACCGACTGATAGGTTCGATCTTATATGCATTGTGCACTGCGCACTCCAAATTCTCGCCGAAACACAGTACAGGAATCCCTGAGTAGGGCGCTGAGAATTTCTCATGAAACTCCCCAAACGTTCACTGTACAAGCTGTCGCGCCCTCTCGATTGATAGGTTCGATCCTATATGCATTGCGCACGGCGCGCCTTCGGAGGATTCCTCCCATGACAGAGCACATGCTTGAAATACTCCGAAAACTGCAAGTCCTGGGAAATAAGCTGCTCCAATCGCAATGAGCCTGCTTCAGCCATTCGTTTTGGCCAACCACAAGGAAAACGCGGTGGTCTGGTAAAGTTGTATACACGTTTGTGTAGATCTCGAAGAAATGAATCGAACGGTGTCCACAGTTTCTTAAACAACTTAAAATTAAAGGATTTATGAGCATGCAACGGTTTTCGACGGTTTGCGACCGACAACTCGTCCGCGACCGTCCTTCGCAATGGAGCGCAAGTTTTCAATTTCGGACATTTTCATGGCTTCATATGAGATATTTATACCAAACGATAGAGCTCCTGAGCTCAAATATGCCCTTGGTTTTTCAACTGTGTGACGTTTAGGCGTTTTTTCAAATGGACGCAATAACCGTAAAATCGCGGTTTTTGCGGCGTCTATTCAAAAGACGCGTCCGATGCTGTATTTGGGGAGTTTGGGCATGTGACGGATTGAGCTGAGGTACCGGGCACTAAGTCGAAGAAAGGTCTTTTTCAGAGTAGATGAACGGCCAGAGGAACAAATAAAAAGAAGCTCCAGTTGAGCTTTTCTTAACTTGCAACTTGTTAGTACCACGTTACACGCATTTGGACGGTGCAAAGCCTTCGTAAAGGGGAAACAAGTTGGTCCGCACTTTGTGATCTGGTGCCTCGAAAGATGTGGGTGATATCGCAAACCATTGACTTCCTTCTTTGCTTCAAAAAGAACGATTATTCTTTGGAACGGCGGTTATTTTTATAATGCGCAAATCATACAAAACAAAGTAAAAAAGATGCACAAAAATTACGAATACCGGCAGCTTCCTCGAACCATCGCTACCTGCACAACGTAGATTACTCTCAAAGGATCATTTTTGCTTCTTGACAGTCTACTTGTGGAGTTGCTCAATATAAATTTCAAGGAATAGAATATTCGATTAATGCAGGAGGTGTTATTGATAGAAGTCGGAGAACTGGGAGTCTGATGTAGATTTGCCGTGTTCCAGTAGATAAAGTGTCAAGTCGTCAACTCCAATCAGCTCTCCGCCAAGTTGGTATTTATAAAATTAGAAGGATTTTGACTGAAACGTTTTGCTTCATTTGCATCTTCCTTTAATATTCTTATTTCTTACATAGCTTAACTTTCCCGCACTTCTATCAAAGCTTAAAGAAAAGTGACCTAACTGTTCATAAAAGCACGGCAAAAAGCCACCCGCTGGTCATAGATTTTAGCAGCTCGGTTCAACTATGTCTAGAAAATTCGGCTTTAGTTGACTCCTGCGGATCACCTTACAGGAGCTGCGATATTCAGTACTTGATGTCACTTTGGCGTCCTGTACCCTTGTGTTGGACCTTATTAAAGAACTCAGTGGGTTAGGCATTGCTCTTCCGACTTGGCGAATGCTCACAGAATTTAAAATGTGACCCCCCCACCCGGAGTTAATTTGCTCACTTGATTGCCGTATTTTCATAATTTTACCTGAACTAGAACACAACTGTGGGCGAAGTATAGGCGTCTCAATGTAGAAGTCGGAAACGAGTGAAACCTTCAGTCCGAAACAAAATGCTGACATTGCTTCCAGTAGAAGGCAAAGATCGGCTTTAGTCAGTCCCAGCGATGTGGCAGTTCTTCTATTTGACATAATGATGGCAGCTTGAATGTGTGTTTGCTCTGCATCGAAACTTGTGCCAGATTCATCATACGCTTACAGGCCGATAACGGTGAAAAGTACCGCCAAACCTGATGCCAATGAATGTCATATTAAGGGGTATAGCGGTGCCTTTCACCGTTTCTTGCCAGTAAGTGGTTGATGAATCTGGGCCCTGGAATTCCAGTGGACTATTCAATGTTTGACCTTCCCAAACAAGTCTAGTATTTCCGTATCAACCCTGTTTTGGGGCACGACTTTTGTTGTCCACTAGATAGGCGATACCGCCAACAGTGCCACATGCACCTGCACTAGTGAAGGAGTATGTGAGCTCTTTGGTTTGGACAGGCCCCATCGGGACTTCTATCACAAATACATCAACCTCTAATCGTAAGAGAAACCACGTCTGACAAGCGTCTGAGCTTTTACCAATAGAGAAATTCTGGGAGGTTGCGCAGAACTGCCTTGAGTTGCTATGGCATCTATGGTGTTCTAACCATTGTTTTCCCCAGCGTCTGTGGTAGCAGGCATTTTATCGAGAAGAGACCATAGTTGATTCGAAGACAAGGTTTATCAAAAAATGCTCCGACAGTTGAATTAATGACCATGAAGCCGTTATCTGTTCAGCTACAACATTCCGCTCAATTTTATTTTGGAGAGCGGAAAACGAAAATCTAATGAACAAATACCATTGGCGTGGAACTTTGAAATTAAAAAATGTACACATAATTCCTTCCGCTCATTTTGTTGAACCTCCAGTGGCTTTGAATGGCTAAGATCACTCATAGAAGCTCCAAACAAGAACCAATACTCTAAAGTGAATCCAAAAGCAACGTTATCTCTTGATCAAGGAAAGTGCTTCTGTCCTAGAGAGTGTTCATTTGCTTGTCGATTTAAGCAGGTATTGAGACATGTCATTGACAATAATGGAGATTACCTCTTCTATTCCGGTATGATCATACTTTTCTTTTAGCAAAATTTCTTTTTGAGCAAAAACGACATAACCCGACAACGTAATAACTTGGAACAAGCCAACAGTTTGTAAGAGATTATGCGGGGCAAATGTTTCGACAGAGCATGGCAGATCTTAGTCATGATATTTCCTTGTTTTAGAAGTATTCCCCTATGTAAAGATGTATAAATTGTGCCAGCGCTAGGCTGCTGCTTGGGAGTGAAGCGACGTACGCTGCATAGGAAATTACCGTGGTCATCTCCACGCCGATCCTAGCTAGATCGTCCTTCGTTGCCTCTCTATTGGGCTGCAGCCGACAGTCATCGCGTTGGTCGTCCACAGCTCCCATGAAGTAAGCGTGCGCTGCCATTAGTGGCCGGCCTAGATGGGAGCGGAATTCAAACCCACCGAAATGGTACAGCGAGACGCGATTGTGACGGTTTCCCACGCTACGAAACAAGGGAATGGTGTGTGCACCGAGTCGGCTTGTCGGATCTGCCAACTCTCTCCCACGCACTCCAAGCTGTACACAAGATTCACGCGTGGTACACGGTAGTACCACACGTACCTACACTTTAGTGGCCAGCGAAGGATCCGACCTACGGGCATCGCACGTCACACGATCATCGGTCGCCTACGACACGCTGACGCGCTCGCAAGCCACGACATTGTTTTTCCTCCCCACAGGGATCCAACAAATCTGCTGAATGGGGAAGCGAGTAGAACAGAATGTGAGGTGCGGGGGCATCAATAAGCGATCAATGAAGCAGAAGAGACGGAGGTCCTCAAGCACTCGATCGATGCTAAAAGGTCGAACAAATCAATGAGACGGACGAGAGCCCGGTGACAGATAGGGCTGCGGTGGAACCACTGCGGTTCAGCGATCAACAGCGGCGAACGCCACTCACCATGCCACTGGGTCTCTAGTAGCTTGTCGCGACAATCTATGCAGAGCAGTTGGAGGATGGCGGCAGCGAAGTCTCGTGACAAATGCCGCCTTGTCCAGGATTGCAGATTACCTTCAAGAACTCACGCAGAACGACCAAGGACCCTGACCTGCACAACACTATTGTTGGCTCTTCTTCACCTTTAGCAACTGTACCAGTTCTACAAATACAAAGAATTTGTGCGAGAAATGGCTAACACTCGGGGAAGTAAAGAATAGCGAAAATAAGTAAAGCAACTCATAATTGCCCGTAGTGCACAAACTGTTATACTTGTTTGTTCAGAAGCATAGTATTGTAACTGGAGTAATATCTTGAAAGCAGCTGCGGTTAAACACTAACAAAAAACCACAATTGAGTGTTTGCTGTTAAGGGCGCTAGATACATCTTTGTTTCGTACCGAAAGCATTTTGCCCCAGCGAG
>OX375866.1:56348740-56791348 GCA_947359475.1 Heligmosomoides polygyrus bakeri | reverse complement strand
TTTTGAAAAGCCAGGAGTATATTTGAGTTCACGAAATTGAGCTCTATCGTTTGGTATATTCATTTCATATGAAAGATCAAAAATGGCTAAAATTGAAAACTTGCGCACCATTGAGAAGGCCGGCCGCGGACGAATTGTCGGCCGCAAGGCGTCGAGAACCGTTGCATGCTCACAATTCCTCTAGTTTAAGGTTTTTTGAGAAACGGTTGGTATCTTTCGATTCTTCTCCTCGAGATCTACACAACCATATATACATCTTCTCCAAACCACCGCATTTTCGCAGTGGGTGGTCAGAGATGACGGGAGCAGTCTTTTTGCTATTGGAGAAGCTTATATTCCAGGACTTGCATGTTCTCGGAACATATCAAGCATGGCGTAAGGTGTTTTTTCATGCCAGGAATCGTCTGAGAGTGCGCCGTGCACGATGCATATAGGACCGAACCTATCAATCGAGGGGGGGGATGCAGTTTGTAGAGCATTTAGGGAGTTTTATTAGAAATTCTCAGTCGCCCTACTCAGAAATTGCTGCACTCTGCTTCGGCGAGACTTTGGGGTGCGCCGTGCACAATGTATATAGGACCGAACCTATCAATCGAGTGGGAGCGACCGCTCGCAAATTGCCCCCACGGGCGTGTTCTGAGCGCAATAACTCTGTCAAGTTCGAGTCTTTCCAGCTGCAAGTTGTGGACTTTGTAGGCAACAGAAATTTAAGAAGCGCGCTGAAGCATAGCGACCTAGCTTAAGACTGGACAAAGTTACAGCGGTGCGAAAATGCGGGTTGGGCATGTGTGACACGATTTTTTTTCAGATTTCGATCGACCGCTGCGGGTGCACGAGGCAAGCTAACGGCATGCAAACTTGCGAACGTGTAAAGCACCGAAGGCATTTTACGATGACGCGCTCGCAGCTCTCCAGATGCCTTAACTGCTTTAGCACAATCTGCCATTTTGGAGCCTCGGAGGACGACGGCGAAGTTCCTTCCACGCCCTTACTCGCCCACATTCGAGTTCTCGACGCTCTCAATGGTACCACTCTGTTCAGCTCGAGAAGCTCTATCGGATGGTGTCAATATCGACCAATTCCGGGAATATCGACTTTTTGACAATTTCCCATCGGAGACGAGGGCGCTCTTCGCCGGGCCTGAGAGAACGATGACGTCATTGAAAATCGATGCTTTCGAAATTTCCCGATTTTTTTGTCCAGGCTTCGTCCAAAATCGTCATGAGGGGTTATCTGAAGCGCCGATTACGAATCCGATGTCCATTTTTAAAAACTCCACCGATTTTGGCATGTTACAGCCATTTGAGGTTGGTAGGGTCAGGATCATTGACCACCCTCAGTTATCGGTATGGGTGGTTTCTTGTCATAATCGGCCAAGTGGACTTCGGCATCGTATTCGGCACCCTGAATAAACCCTGCCCTTTGACTAAGTTTGAGCAAAATCGGTGTTCCTGACCCGACCACTCTCAGTTATCCAGAAGGAAATTCAAAACCTGTCGAAATCGGCGCATTTTTCAAAAACGAACATCGGATTCGTAATCAGCGCACCAAATAACCCCTAGAGGAATTTGAATGAAGTTTGGACAAGAACATTTGGCAATTTTCGAAATCGTCGACTTTCGATGACGTCATCGTCCGGGCAGGCTTGGCGAAGAGCGCCCTCGTCCTCGAGGGAAATTGTCAAAAAATCAATTTTCCCGGAATTGGCCGAAATTAATACCGTTCGATAGAGCTTTTCGAGTTGAACAGAACGGTGCTATCTGTTGTGTCAAAAACTCAAATGTGGGCGAGTAAGGGCGGAAGAATCTTCACCGCTGCCCTCCGCAGCTCTAAAATGGCAGCTGGGACTAAGGCAGTCTCGGCAACTGGAGAGTTACGGGCACTCCATCGAAAATTACCTTAGCTAGTTCACTAGCCTACGCATTCGTAAGCCTCTAGCTGATCGCGTGTTCCTACAGTGGTCGACTGAAATCGGAAAAAATCGTGTCACATAAGGTTTACCAGCATATTCGCACCGTCGTAACTTTGTCCACTCATAGGCTAAATTGCTGCATTTTTCTGAGTAGGGCGACTGAGAATTTCTCATAAAACTCCCTAAATGCTCTAGAAACTGTACCCCTCGATTGATAGGTTCGGTCCTATATGCATTGTGCACGGCGCACTCTCAGACGATTCCTGGCATGACAAAACACCTTACGCCATGCTTGATATATTCCGAGAACATGCAAGTCCTGGAATATAAGCTTCTCCAATAGCAAAAAGACTGCTCCCGTCATCGTTGACCACCCACTGCGAAAATGCGGTGGTTTGGAGAAGATGTATATATGGTTGTGTAGATCTCGAGGAGAAAAATCGAAAGGTACCAACCGTTTCTCAAAAAACCTTAAACTAGAGGAATTGTGAGCATACAACCGTTCTCGACGCCTTGCAGCCGACAATTCGTCCGCGGCCGGCCTTCGCAATGGAGCGCAAGTTTTCAATTTTAGCCATTTTTGATCTTTCATATGAAGTGAATATACTAAACGATAGAGCTCGATCTCCTGAGCTCAAATATACTCCTGGTTTTTCAAAAGGATGAGTTTTGGGCGAGTTATAGCAAAAAGACGCAAAAACCGCAAAAGTGCGGTTTTTCGGCGTCTATTCAAAAGACGCGTCCGGTACTGTAATAAGGCATATCTACCTCCGTTTTTTCGGCAAAATTTACATGTAGCCTTTGCTACGCGTTTACTATAAGGATGCCGCTGCGCCCATGGGAAACGCGTCTTGACGCATATTTCGCATAATTGTGTCGTCATACTTACAACCCCGGTCCATTCCTGGGTAGCACTCCTTTTGCCTAGCTAAGGCCGTCATTCTGTTTCGCCCATCATGGCTGTTGTGCAATATTTTAAGCATTATTCGTTAGAATTTTTTGAGCAGTACTATCCGGTTGTCTCGCGTTAAGCAGCCATTACATTTCTGTAGTTCCACTTTCCGTTTCTCAAACGTTTCATATTCGTATCTTTGACCCTTTCAGGCTATCTCTCCGTCACACACTTTGCAGTGCCTCATTTTCATAAGTACCCCTGCTATATGTCGTTCATCCAAAGTTATCTCTCCCCAAATTTCACTAACCATGCGCTTTTCCTTTACTTCAGTAACCACCATTTGAGCACTTGGTAGTCCTCTCGGATTTGGACCATCCGCCGCATTCCCAAAATTGGACGTCTTCCTGTACTCAATATCAAATGAGCATATCATGAGCGTCAAAGGCCAACGATGCAGCCTTTTTGCTGCTATTGTTGGTATGCCATTTTTAGGTCCGAAAATTCTCATCAATGGTTGGTAATCGATAAACAGTGTGAAATTTCGACCACATAGGAACCAATTAAACTTTTTTTACAACATATACAATGCCCAACGCTTCTTTTTCTATTTGAGCGTAGTTCGTAGTTTTCTTCCTTTATCAGCGTTTGAGACGCATATGCTATCACTTTCTCTCTTTCACTGAGCATCTTATTGTATACCACTGCTCCCAGTCCATATTTGTATGCCTCAGTTGCTAGCACTACTGGTATCTGAGGGTTATACTGTGTAAGTATTTCGTCCCTCGTACGCCATTACTTTTTCTGGTTGGAGGCCTCCATATGGGGTCTGTTCTAGAACTACTTAACTTCTTTTTTCCTCAATTTGAGTGGCGCTGCAATTGTGCAGAAGCTGAGAATGAAATTTTCATAACATTGTATCTTCTTCTTCTTCTTCAGCGTTTGTTCCGCTTCGTCGCGGTGTCCGCTCTTCTGGTGTCATGACGCCACCTTTCCCGGTCCTGCGCTTGATCAGGTTGGATGCCAGTTACTTTCATGCCCATGTGTAACGTATCCGACCAGCGCTGCTTCGGGCGTCCTCTACGCCGCTTTCCTGACACCTCCAACTCAAGACCTCTCAAGACCTATCTTGCTGACGCTGTCTTCCTTTCCACGCAGATTGTAGCAGTACCATCGTAAGCGAGCTTCGCGCATTTTGTCCGCTATCGCGCGACACCGAACTTCTGCCGAATAGCATCATTTCTGATGCGGCCCATGCGGGTGACTCCAGCTGCCCAGCGCAGCATCTTCGTCTCCATGACGTTTCAACTTCCTTAATCGCAGGCCAACAATCAGTCCCGTACATTGCTACCGGCCACACGACTGTTCTGTAGATCTTCGATTTAAGGTGCTCTGGTATCTTCCCATCGCAGACCACGTCAGTCAGCGAACTCCAATTGGACCAAGCTGCATCAAGCGTGAGTTCACTTCAACCATCAGACCGCCGTCAGACGCTTTGCTGATCCCAGGTATTTAAACACCGAAGTGCGTGCAAGCTCAGTACTTAATCTTAATGGAGCCGGACTCGTCTACCTCAGTCGTTAGGTACTCGGTCTTCTTGACGTTCAATTTGAGTCCGAACATCGCCAGGCAGTCGCACCAAGCTTGCATCGGCACTCGAGATCATCTTTATCTTCGCAAGCGAGCATCACGTGATCAGCATAGAGCAACGTCCATGGTCCAGGCTTCTGAAGATCTCTTGTAATGGCATCCATAACGACAACAAAGAGGAGTGGAGAAAGCGCAGAACCTTGGTGCACCCCAATAGAGATGGGAAACTCCATTGAGGTTCCAGCTGCTACTTACACTCTACTCTTTGGGCAAGGGTAGAGCATCCGCACCCACTCTATGAGTTCCTCAGGTACGTTGTGTTTCGCAAGGTGTACCATATAACCTCACGCGGCACGCGGTCGAAGGCCTTCTCCAAGTCGAGAAAGGCTATGCTCCTCCACCAGGAGGCGTGCGGCGTGTATAGCATCAATGGTCCCAGAACCAGACACAAAACCGCACTGGTTGTTGGAGAGCTTGACGATTTCAGGAATTCGTCTATCGATGATTCGCTCGAAGATCTTCATGCTGTGCGAAAGCATGCGAATCGGACGGTAATTGGAGCAGTTTACAGGACTGCCCTTCTTCTTCCAAATCGGAATCGTCGTACTGTTGTGCCAACACTTCGGTACTTTCTTCTCCTTTACTACCTGGTTGAAGAATTCTCCCAACTACTCAGCAGGATACCAGAGCTTCGACTTCCAAACATCGGCTGCCAGTTCATCCGGTCCTATGGCTTCATACTTCTTCAGAGCCGCTTCTGTTTCCTCCACGGTGATCTTGTGAACGGGATCGTGAACAGAACCCACAGAAGAGATGACCGCGTGAGAAGATTCCATAGTGGAGGTTTCCTCAAAGTAATCACGCCATCGCTTCAGTGCGTTTTTGCGGTCTGTCAAAAGATGGCCACTCTCATCATTGATGCTAAAGAACTTTTAAATATGCTCGGTATGGCGATGGCGGGTTTTAGCAAGTCGGTACAAATACCGCTCACCATCGCGCGACGTGAGCTTTTCGTTGACATCATTATAATGAGTGGCTTTCGCAACAGCCACGGCCTTCCTTGCAGCTTTCTTCGCCTTCTGATACTTCTGCCAGTTATCGGCTTTTTTATCGCCGAGAAACACAGGATACAGCGACTTCTTCTCTCGAACCCTCGCCTTCGCATCGTCCGTCCACAGCCATGTCAGCTTGTCGACCTTACGTCGTCCAGGCTTCGTTGTACCGAGTTCCAACCTTGCAGCTTGGCGTATCGCATCGGCTGCTTTCTTCCAAGTTTCATCGACAGTTGTGACTGCCGGTAACCGTACGCGAGAAATCACAGCTGCTTCCTTCTCTTTCATTCGCCACCACTTGATTCTCGCAGCACCGCATGGCTCAACCTGCTGCACCCTCGGAGGGGTGATCTTAAAGGTGCAGACCAGCGGTCGATGCTGTGGTGCAACCGTCTCATACGGCACGATCTTCGCGTCTGTGACAATGCTTCGGTCGCGGCAATGACAATGTCTATCTGAGAATTGGAGCTCCCACTATAGTATGAAATGAGGTGGGGAGTCACGTTTTCGGAAAACGGTGTTCACAATGGTGAGATTATACGGTTCCGCATACTCATGAATGCGCTCACCATCGGCCTTACGAGACCCGTATCCGAAACCACTATGACAGCTGTACCCGTCCTTCGCAGCACTTACGTGCCCACTAAGGCCACCAGCAACTATGGTGACATTTTTCGGCGGTATATCTGCTGTCTTCTCATCAAGCAGGCTCCAAAGCTCTTTCTTGGCTTGATCGAAGCAGCCACTCTTCGATGCATACGCAGAGAAGAAGTGATCGAGTCGCTCCTTCGCGGCAACAACGATCTTCATCAAGCGATCGTCATAGCATTCGACGCTTACAATCGAGTCACGAAATCGTTCGAAGACGATTATTCAGACACCACTAGTGATCCTGGGACTTCCACATAGAACGGCCTTGAAGCCACATCCTATGTCCCTTGACTTGCTGCAGGTCCACCTCGTCTCCTGCACAGCACAGAACTCTTCCAGTGCTTCTACCAACTCGCACGAGCAGCCCGTCAACGCACCCACATTCAGCGTTCCTGCTTACGTTACGGGACTTTCGGACTAGCTCAGTTGCCCTCCCCACGATGCCGTCCTCGCATCAGGGACCCTTGCACACTTTCCACACTCGCCGGGCTCTACGAAGGCGCGTCGGCTCCCGCGGACGCCGTAGCGCAATCTCGAGAAACATGATTCATCATACACCATGTGATATGACGTGGGTCTTCGTAGTCCGGCCTGTCACAAGGGCCTGTCGCCTGCATTCGAGTGTCCGTGCTTAGCTTACCTCACAAAGCGAGCAGTTTCCAGTGGCACCACATGGGGAAGGGACATCGCCACCTCCCCATAATATTGTATCATCCCCACAAATGACTCAACCTCTTTGAGGTTCTTTGGTTCAGGCATATTCACCATTGTCTGTATTTTCTTAGGAGATTTGAGCATTTACTACGAGTCCCAAATTTACCATCTCCATCTTCAGAAACTCACACTTTTCACGCTTCAACCGAAATCTTGCCTCTCTAAGGCGTTTTAAGGCTTGCTGTAAACGTTGCAAATGTGTAGCATCGTTCGGTGCTGTCACCGTGGTATTCAGATATATGATCACTCCTTCAATACCAGCTAAAGTGGTTTCCAGTATTTTTTGGAAAATCGCCGGTATTGGGACGATTCCGAATGGATCTCCGCTATATTCAAACGTCCTTTGTGGGAGTTTAACCTTGTATACTTCTTGGATTCAGGCTCTAGTTCTACTTGCATGCTCGCATCCGAGAGACCCATCTTAGAAAACGACCACTCATAAAGGACAGATCATCAGGTTTAGGTAAAGGATGTTGGTTAATGTCCAGTTGAGGGTTGACTACTACTTTATAGTCTCCATAAAGCTTCACTTTCCTTCCTGGTTTTGGTGCCACTACTAACGGAGTTGCCCATTATGAATGTTTGACCTTCGTCAAGGTGCCATTTCGCATCATGTCCTGGAGTTTTTCTGCAATGTCGATCGTAATTCAATCGAGATTGGGCGTACCCTTTGGAGTCTGTAGATCTGTTTTCATCTTTAAAGATACCTTTGCCGTTATACATTTTCCGAGTCCTTTCTCACAAGAGCTTTATTCGGTGCAATCCTAGTTTTTGGTGACTCCTAAACGATTTGCAATGTAACGAAAAACAATAAATGAATAACTACATGTACGCCACTGGTTGCCCAGATAGACTCATTTTCCGAGTTCCTAGTCGGGAGAAGGGAACCTAAAAAGCACCCTTCTCAGTGCAAATCTAGTAAAGGAGGACCCCTTACTACATCTGCGTCGAGAACGGATCATCTGTAAGCAGCGAAGACAAATAACATCAGTAAAATAAAATAAAAATAGGTCAAGATACCATCAGTCAACGTTTTGGACAAATGAAGTACAATGTACTTCACGTCCTATTCATTTAAAAACGTCCTAGCCTATCTCACGAGGATTACATATTCCTATGTTTTCTGTGGTACTTATTTTGATTTCGTTAGTCTAGCTGCTTTTCAAGGAATGAATGCTTTCAATATATGATATTTCAATAATGAGCACATTCAGCTCATATGAAATAGTTTAAGAGTGGCCACCACGAACTAGGGCTGCGCCCATTGTTCTCTTCTAGTATGTGGAAGAACTTTGCGCGCAACTCGCTTTGAGTGTAGCTACGATTCCTTAGCATTTTCCTTTAAAACCGATGGGCTATTATTATAAGCTGTGGTCTTTAGTCTTGACGGAATCATTTTGGATTGCCTATTTTCAACCAATTTTTGCCATCTATAATAGAAATAGCTGCACCTGTAAGCTCAAAGTTAACTTCTCTCCCGTTTACTATTTTATTGTGGCTGGCTGTACAGTTTGCATTTTGGCTCACGTTGAGCGGTCTGCGGTCACTGCTCCGTGACACCTCTTCCTGACAACACCGTCACTCACCGTTTTACGCTGCTCACTGTCAAATTGACACGAACTTCTTCCTCGGAATCGTCGGGCACCGCACGCCAATGTATCTGGCGGGAGAGTTTAGTCGGAAGTTTATTCATCCGACATGGTCCGGGCAAATGCCTTGGTCAAGAACATATCGTACAAAGCGCTTTGCATTTAATGAAACATTGGTTTGAAATGTGTACTCGACCCACATATACCCAACATTGCGGCTCTTTGCGGAGGGCCTCGGATCGCTTGCTTGCACATGACTCTCTATTTAGAGCCGCTCTAGCGCGTTCCCCATTGATTTTAAAGGTATACGATTCGTTGTATCCGACCGTGCTTGAGAGCTAAATCTAACTCAAATTTGGGTAATTAATAAATCTAGCGTACCTTGCATCCACCGTCGTTACACCGACCTCCGTTTATTCTTGTTTGAAGTATCTAGCAAAGGGAAGAATTTGAAAGACGTGACTCAACATTCGCTACGTTACCTCGAAATACGTACACCTAAAGGTAAGCTTATTTTTGCAAATTCTGTCCTTTTTGGCTCCACAGATCCCTTCCTCATTTCAGAAATATTATGCGAAATTTTGTTCATTAGTAAGGGGCGAATAATCTCAGGTATAATGCGTGTTAAGGGAGGAAGGCGTACTGCGTTACCCTGCGCCGCAAGGTCGGAGTGGCGTTCTACCCTCGCCCTTTAAACGGAGGTTTGGCAAATGTCTACGTCTCCACTATCTCGTAAGGCAGCCACTGGACTCTCGAGCAAGCCCAGGAGGTTGGGGGGAGGGGAGCGGGCCAGGGTTACGAGGGGGTAGAGCGCTCGACCCCCCGCCTAACACACAGGGCGCCGAGTCCTTTTTTGCCACGTGTTCCGACACAGGAACAGGTCAGCGCGAGAGTTGAAACAATACTAAAAATAGGCCTGCATGTCGGATCTATCCTAGTGGAACTCACTTCTTTCGACAACGAATATAAAATTGAAGATACACCGGATATTCCATGTGCGACTGTCCTTGAATCTCGGCATGTCGTAGAACAGCATGGCAGGTAGTCGTGGAGCTGTCGTGGCAAGATTGATATCGAACGTTTATTCGGCTTACGTTTCGGCGTAACCGCCTTCTTCAGAGCCTGGGAAAGACAAGAGGAGTTTGACCACAACAAGTCTAATGCCGTCAACCACGGGCATCAGCACTCACACACAGGGCACCATTGCGTGGTCAAATCGCATTCATGTTACCTTTTATCTTGGATGCTCTCAGCGCTCAAGTACGTGAATGCATTCGTAAGGTTGACATGGGCAACATCGTTAGGGTCGTTGAGATGCCTCCGGCTAATCTCAATGCGCAACTGGTGAGGAACCGTCTTTATGACTGCGCTTTGGAGACGCCCTCCTGCCTAGTCTGCCCATTCGGCAGAGGAGACGACTGCAGTGTTTCATGAGCAGTATACCTCATAACTTGCATTGAATGCAAGGAGGAATACATTGGTGAGACGGATGGAACTACTTTGGGTAAGGGTGAAGGAGCATGTGGATGGGCTCAACAGGTGCAAAGTCGCCACACCCTTGGAGGAGCACAGGCTGCGAAGTCAAAGTGGCGCAGCGATTGGAGTGGCGGTGACGATTCTGGCTCGCGAGGTCGACATCGCAGCGCGCAAGGCCCTAGAGGTGCTGTGGATTGCGTTCAAGAAGCCCGCGTCAGTACAAAGGAGGAACTGGTAGCAGTAACCCAGGAGTTGGCTCCATTTGCGGACCTCTGTGGTCTTGACCACAAAAGGCGCCAGCCAGAAGGTTCTGAGAGGCTGACCCGAAAGGAGGACCTCATTCACCCACATTTATCTCCATCCGAAGGGTGGCTCAACAGACTTTCGGCTGCTTACATAAGGTCAGTTGGGCTGTCTTCCTCGCGGTTCGTCTCTTTCTCCCTTCTTCTGAGATGGCTAAAACCTGAAATGACTTTTGAACGGGTAATTCCTCTAACTCCCCTTGTCTTTTCCAGACTCTGAAGAAGGCGGTTACGCCGAAACGTAAGACCAATAAACGTCCGATATCAATCTTGGCATAACGGCTCGACAACTACCTGCCATACTGAAGGCACACAATTTTGCAGAGACTAGACACTGGGCAGGTCTACGAGAGGACTTTCCCTGCAATGTTCTGGTTTGGGCAGCAGGGATGAGCGGATTAACCGTTATCCGTTATCCGGTATCCGGTTTCCGGCGGGTTTTGGTTTCGTTGTTCGTTATCCGGCCGAAAATCGCCGGATAACGAACAACAAAATCTGGCAAATGACTGATTATCGTTGGCTGAACAAATTTAGCCTTCTGGGGCCGGATTCGTCAGCGACTTACGTAGCTTTAACGAAGAATTGTAAACTTATCAAGCGATATGGTGAGTGATAAGCCGCGTTATCTGAGCTTTTAACGCGGCCTATTGCTCACCATATTGCTTGATAAGCTTACAATTCTCCGTGAAAGTTACGTAAGTGGTTGATGAATCCGGTCTTTGGCTTCTTATAGTTAGTTAAATATAACGACAATTTTTTACAAATCATTTTGTGTTTTTTGCACTGATAATTGAAATACGTTTGCCATGCTAGGTTGGTGTCTTCTCTTATGGTTAGTTCCCTACGGTATTATTAGGCTAAACTAGCTGCTCATAGCGGATTTTAAAATGCAGAGCGCTTTCTTGCTCGTTTCTAATTGTGGGGTTTTCACCAAAATCTCTTCTAGCATAATGTACAATCTCGAAAAACCAGTTGACAGAGGAGGAAGGAATAAATGTTTCTATGAATCAACTCGTTTTAAAGATGTGCCAGATATTCAACTTCTAGTTCTTTAAAACCTGCTCTCAGTGCTTCCAGTGATAACTTCCTGTGGCTGGCTGATGTACTAGTACTATGTACCAGTACTTTAATATTTCCAAACAATTCCAGATTCATTTGTACATAGGTTTACGGGTAGTTGTTGAACAGCAGAAAAAGCTGTCAAGGGGCTATGGATCCAGTACTGGTATACGAACCTAATTCGGCTGACGTTTGGGCACAACCACCTTCAGAGTTTGAACAAGAAAAGCAAATCTTGACGGAGTACTTGCCCGTGAATTACAGCGGATTATATTAGCTTCTTATGCTACTGGAAAGATGAAATGAAGGAGGGGCAAAGCAACCAGACTGACTGTGACTGTGAAAACAGCCGAAAGGCTGATAAATCACTCATGGGTGAGCATATATGTTAGTGAATGATCTGCATGAGCCACGTCTATTTTTATGTGAACATGTTTACCAGGTTTTGCCCTGCTTTCGTAAGAACGCTCGTTGTCCAACGCCTCTTTCGTCTTATTTTCGAATCAATATGAAACTACCGTACTTGTAAATTATCATCGATTTAGCAATTTCTCTGCTCTTATCAAGGCTCTGAAGAAGACTTGCGGCAGCCGAGATAAGTCTGCTAAACAGCATAGGTTCCACAGCTTGATGAATTTACTGTCATTCTCCCCAAATACGCTTAGCAGCATTTCACCTTGTTTGGAGCAATATAGAGAGTCTTGTTCGATCTGGGGAAGAATTAGTGTTAAAGCTGCTTAAAGAGTAGACAAAAAGCGACTGTTTTTAATGGCTGCCCAAACAAGGCTCAGAAAACCTGTAGGATTTATACCTAGCGACTCTATTGCAACTGAAAATATGAATAGAGGATATAAGACGACGTTAGTCAATTCCATTGCTGGATGTGCCTCGCATTCTACTTCTACGGGACGTGGTGGAGGCAGTTTGAATGGCCATTTGGCCTATAGAACGGCTTGCGGTGGACAGCATATGGGCAAGTCAGTGCATTATTCTTATTGGACAAGCCTGGTACCAGCTCATCGAGTTCAAAAGGATGGAAGACATGGTTGACCTGGAGGGGAAACCCGAACCAAGAACATTGAATCGGAGAGCATGCGATAGGCGGCACTTCCAACTACGCTACCACGCGCTTTGAAGAAAGCACAAATATGAAGGAAAAAGTGGCTTATTTGACATGTGACTTGGACAGTATTATAACCCCTAACCTACTAAAGGAGAATGAATGGTTTAAAATTAGTGTTAATTTTTGTTTTTTTGTTCGTTATCGGTTTTTCTGTTATCCGGCCATTTTGGGCAAAATTATCCGTTATCTGTTATCTGGGTTTCAAAATTTCATTGTCCGCTCATCCGTGTTGGGCAGCTCGCCGTGTTTGTGTTTGCTTTCCTTTTTTCTAGCAGCGCCCTTCCCTGACTAGGAGAGATATATGTTTACAATAATTGGAAGCTGCCCCAACTACTTAAAATATGGAGCGAAATTTCTTTTAAATAACTCAACATCTTCATTGATCCTTCGATACGGATATGATCAGTTCAAATTGTAGACTTTATCCAGTGATAACCTTGCCTACTCTTAAGCGGCTTTCACACTGCCGTTGCTGCTGTTGCAGCAGCGAGCAACGAAAAAGGGGTGGAGTTCGATGCTCGCTGCAGCCGCAACACGTGAGATAAGATAACGAGATAAGACCTGTGATATGCCTCCGTTGACGAGCACCAGCAGCAAGCAATGATGGCGATCATTCCTTGTTGCTGAGGCCGCGCAACAGTTGCGCAACCGGTGCCGGTGTTGCTGATGCGGGGTTGCGGCAGCAGCAGTGTGAAAGACCCCCTCGCTGCTGTTGTTGCTCCTCTGCATCTCTGCGGTATGCTTCATCATTACGGCATCGGTTGCGCAACAGCAGCAACGGCAGTGTGAAAGCCGCTTTATGAATCTCAAATCTACCTTACCCACCGTCATCACTAAGCAAACCTATAAGTAGGTAAGTTTTCTCGAGTGAGGTTCATTTGTGAGCGGTGTTTAATACAATCGTCAAGGATCCAATTCCACGGAACATTCATTTGTTTTTAGGTTTTGAAGCAACAACCCATCAGTAACCAACCCCAAACATTAGGCATTTAGCATTAAGCTTTAAGCTTTAAGCATTAAGGTGTCAGTTAAAGGGCATTGCGTTGAATGCACCCAACTGTAGAGATCAGGACATACATTCTAGCTGGAGAAATAGTATATTCTAATCATGCAAGTGCTCCGACACGCCGTTAGGCGTGTCTCGCATTGCGCGCTTTGCGCGACTTTGCAGCACTTCCCTGACCTATGGAAGGTAGTTTTTATAAAACATAAAACTCGCTAGCATCTAGGACCATCCTGTATCTAGGACATCTAGGCATCTAACCGTTCACCGCTTCGGTAAATTCATCATAGATATTCTCTCCGGACCGGCCATTAACGTCGTTGGCTTGTGCTGCGCAGTACTTCTGTCCCTGAGGTTGCTCCTCCGCAACCGTTCTCATGCTCAGCAGCTAGTTTTCAGATACCGTTGGCATGTCTTAAGAAGCCAGGTTCCACCTCACTCGTTTCTTCTTAGTGGATCTAATTGCTGGACCGCCTTTACTGGTCTTCCCTCCCCTTCCCCATCTTCCTGGTCCCAACTCCTGGCCGACTTCTTTGTATCCACTACTGACCCCCTTCTGGTCTCTTCTTGCTAGTTTTCTTCGTCCTGGCCCTCCTCCAGGTTCTTCCTTTCCTTCCTGGTCGCTCTCCTGGTCCACCATAGTGGTCTCCCTTACCGCCCTTCTCCACAACCCTCTTAGTAGTCCTCCCATGCTCACGTCATATGTCGGTGACACGTATTCAGAATAAAGTAGGGGCCAGTCTTCTGGATCCAGAAGCTCAGAAAGCCCGTCTTCCGAATCCAGAAGCACAGAACCACTCGCAGTTGCAGCTGTGTCGGGCATGAAGAGGCTATGCATACGGCAGATTCCTTGTTCTCCGTATGAATTCCCTTACGGCTCCCTTCTTGCTGATTCCCCGTCCTGGTCCCGCCTCGAGATCCCTTTTTCAAGGTATACTCCTCCTCCCCCTCGGGATCCTCCTACTACTCTATCCCAATTAAGTAGGCCTCCCACGCTCACGACACGACTACGGCGAGCGAACGCCCATTGTGTGACATCGGTGTCACATCCTCTAAATTCGGTCTCTCTTAATGGTAATGAATCCCCTTACTGATCCTCCTTACTGTCCCCCCTCCCCTGATTGGTGACTCCCTAATGATCCCTACATATTGCCTAAACTCTTCTTGGTGCCACCTCCTGGCCTGCTTCACTGCTCTCCCCATCGACCATCACGATGCTCCTCCTGGTCGCTGCCTCCTAATCGCCGTCGGTTCTCCACCTCAAAGTCTCCCTTCTACTCTTAGCCCTTTAGTGGTCTTCTCTTGCTAATGGCACGAACTCGGATTCTGAATCAGGACGCTCAGAAAAGCGCGTAGGTGCTGTTGTGTTAAGCAGTAAAGGGCTGGGTTTCCCCTGCTGCAGCAACACCCCACGTTCAATAGCAAATTTTGCCTGCGCTGTAGATGATGAGGAGTACCTCATTCAGGTTAGATCACTCGACCGCTCTCGCTGTGGATGATGCGGCGTACCTCACTTAAGTTAGATCACTCCACGGACAAACTCTTTTATATATAGGTGGTGATGTTTTTGTTTATTGTAGGTTACTTCGCTTTACCTTTTGTTCATTACTTATTTATTTTGTGTGTTGTTAATATGAGTTTCAACCGTGGAGTAAAACTCTGCCACAATATCTCTATTGATTTTGATTTGGATTTGAAACGAACCATTCAGGGTTGCTATTGTTTCTCCATAATAGTCAGATATATGAAGATTGAATCAGTTCAAAATAATTTCACTAGGAACGTTCTGTGCGTTCTATTGGTTTTCTCTATGATCGCATCCCCTCTGCCGCCGACCGGAATGCTAACTTAGGGCTGGAAACACTTGAGTTCCGAAAAAGAAAGTTTGACCTCGTAACGTTGCACAAAATTTTGTACCGTCAGTGCAGCCTCATACTGGACCGTTTCGTAGTAGAGAGGAGCTCATTCACCCGAGAAAGCCTCATTCACCCGAGCTTTTATTACCTAAAGCCCGAACTCGGTTTCGGCATCACTTTTTCTCAATTAGGGCCGGGTCGGAACTTATCAAGGTAAGTAAAAAGGTTTCTGTACCGGTAGATTCCAAATGTTTCTTAAAGATGTTGGACTGTCATCTGAATCTAATTTGATCGCAGTAGTTCCTAATTATGAGGATTGAATTTACATTAGTGATCCTTGATAATTTTACTCATCTACTCATAAGGTTGATGGTTGTCTTTCGTCGGTTATTCGCGATTATAAGTTATTCATGACATGTTCATGTGATAAATAAATATATTCTATTATATTCTGCTGGCCGGAAAGTTCTGGCCAGCATAATATAACTTTCCAAGTTATTAAATACGTTGTCGGGTTATAAATGTCGTTTTTGCTCAAAAAGAAATTTTGCTAAAAAAAGTATGATCATACCGGAACAGAAGAGGTAATCTCCATTATTATCAATGACATTTCGCAATACCTGCTTAAATCGACAAACAAATGAACACTCCCAGGACAGAAGCACTTTTCTTGATCAAGAAATAACCTTGCTTTTGGATTCACTTTAGAGTAACCGCTTTTCGTTCGTTTACTGCTGAATTCAGCTTACTTCGCATTTTTATACAATGTCTACTACGTAATTTTTCACTCTATCTGAGGAAATACTTTTGTTTCCCTTATGCTTAATAATTGGGGCGAACCATGTGCGAGGGCGAAATCGTGTTGGAGAAAGGACCGCGCAACGGTGGTTCGAGAAATTTCGTTCTGGAGAACTCAACCTTGGAGTTGCACCTCGAAGCGGCAGACAGCAGCAATCCAGGAAGACGATTTGAAAGTCATCGTGGAAGCTAAGCCATCGCAAACAGACAGTAGTGGGCACAACAGTCTGCCTGCGACTTTCCGCTGTCGGCAGAAAGCGCACGCTAATGGCGAAGTGGCGGCATGGAGCAGGACTGTTGCCAGCTGTATGGTGGATACGAAGTGGGCAGCTACTTTTGCTTGCTCTAAGCGTAGAGCAGAACGTCGAAGTTTCACAGGATCTGACGAGTTAAGAATGTCTTTTACTCTGTCGGAAACAAAATCGGCGTTGTTGTTAGTCGGTAAGCTGAGAGCCGGAACGGCAATTGCGTCCCTCCTTCCTTGCCAGTGACTGCAGCTCCAGAGCAAATTCGACTGAGGGACGATGAAGGAAAATTGCGTATGGAACGGCTCTTCCAACTCCAAATTAAATTGAGTTGGGGTTGATCAAATCTACAGTGTACTGCGGTGGGTGGAGATTGTTAAGGCAGGCAAAAAGTAGCTTACACATCCTCCGACGGTGGCAGAAGGCGAACGTCAGGGTTTCGACATACCTTCTTTTCTGAACTGGACCGGAAGTCCTGCTTAAGTAATAAAGAAATACGGCTTCTTGACTTCAAATTTCCGTTTTTTCTCTAATCTCTTTATTCACTATCGTAACTCTTGCGCGCTAGTCAGTCTCTGTTCCTCACTAGTCAGTCTCTGTTCCTCACTCGCTGGGGCAAAATGCTTTCGGTACGAAACAAAGATGTATCTAGCGCCCTTAACAGCAAACACTCAATTGTGGTTTTTTGTTAGTGTTTAACCGCAGCTGCTTTCAAGATATTACTCCAGTTGCAATACTATGCTTCTGAACAAACAAGTATAACAGTTTGTGCACTACGGGCAATTATGAGTTGCTTTACTCATTTTTCGCTATTCCTTACTTCCCCGAGTGTTAACAATTTTTCGCACAAGTTCTTTGTATTTGTAGAACTGGTACAGTTGCTAAAGGTGAAGAAGAGCCAACAATAGTGTTGTGCAGGTCAGGGTTCTTGGTCGTTCTGCGTGAGTTCTTGAAGGTAATCTGCAATCCTGGACAAGGCGGCATTTGTCACGAGACTTCGCTGCCGCCATCCTCCAACTGCTCTGCATAGATTGTCGCGACAAGCTACTAGAGACCCAGTGGCATGGTGAGTGGCGTTCGCCGCTGTTGATCGCTGAACCGCAGTGGTTCCACCGCAGCCCTATCTGTCACCGGGCTCTCGTCCGTCTCATTGATTTGTTCGACCTTTTAGCATCGATCGAGTGCTTGAGGACCTCCGTCTCTTCTGCTTCATTGATCGCTTATTGATGCCCCCGCACCCCACATTCTGTTCCACTCGCTTCCCCATTCAGCAGATTTGTTGGATCCCTGTGGGGAGGAAAAACAATGTCGTGTCTTGCGAGCGCGTCAGCGTGTCGTAGGCGACCGATGATCGTGTGACGTGCGATGCCCGTAGGTCGGATCCTTCGCTGGCCACTAAAGTGTAGGTACGTGTGGTACTACCGTGTACCACGCGTGAATCTTGTGTACAGCTTGGAGTGCGTGGGAGAGAGTTGGCAGATCCGACAAGCCGACTCGGTGCACACACCATTCCCTTGTTTCGTAGCGTGGGAAACCGTCACAATCGCGTCGCGCTGTACCATTTCGGTGGGTTTGAATTCCGCTCCCATCTAGGTCGGCCACTAATGGCAGCGCACGCTTACTTCATGGGAACTGTGGACGATCAACGCGATGACTGTCGGCTGCAGCCCAATAGAGAGGCAACGAAGGACGATCTAGCTAGGATCGGCGTGGAGATGACCACGGTAATTTCCTATGCAGCGTATGTCGCTTCACTCCCAAGCAGCAGCCTAGCGCTGGCACAATTTATACATCTTTACATAGGGGAATACTTCTAAAACAAGGAAATATCATGACTAAGATCTGCCATGCTCTGTCGAAACACTTGCCTCGCATAATCTCTTACAAACTGTTGGCTTGTTCCAAGTTATTACGTTGTCGGGTTATGTCGTTTTTGCTCAAAAAGAAATTTTGCTAAAAGAAAAGTATGATCATACCGGATTAGAAGAGGTAATCTCCATTATTGTCAATGACATGTCGCAATACCTGCTTAAATCGACAAGCAAATGAACACTCTCTAGGACAGAAGCACTTTCCTTGATCAAGAGATAACGTTGCTTTTGGATTCACTTTAGAGTATTGGTTCTTGTTTGGAGCTTCTATGAGTGATCTTAGCCATTCAAAGCCACTGGAGGTTCAACAAAATGAGCGGAAGGAATTATGTGTACATTTTTTTAATTTCAAAGTTCCACGCCAATGGTATTTGTTCATTAGATTTTCGTTTTCCGCTCTCCAAAATAAAATTGAGCGGAATGTTGTAGCTGAACAGATAACGGCTTCATGGTCATTAATTCAACTGTCGGAGCATTTTTTGATGAACCTTGTCTTCGAATCAACTATGGTCTCTTCTCGATAAAATGCCCGCTACCACAGACGCTGGGGAAAACAATGGTTAGAACACCATAGATGCCATAGCAACTCAAGGCAGTTCTGCGCAACTTCCCACAATTTCTCTATTGGTAAAAAGCTCAGACGCTTGTCAGACGTGGTTTCTCTTACGATTAGAAGTTGATGTATTTGTGATAGAAGTCCCGATGAGGCCAGTCCAAACCAAAGAGCTCACATACTCCTTCATTAGTGCAGGTGCATGTGGCACTGTTGGCGGTATCGCCTATTTAGTGGACAACACAAGTCGTGCCCCAAAACAGGGTTGATACGGGAATACTAGACTTGTTTGGGAAGGTCAAACATTGAATAGTCCACTTGAATTCCAGGGCCCAGATTCATCAACCACTTACTGGCAGGTAACGGTGAAAGGCACCGCTATACCCCTTAATATGACATTCATCGGCATCAGGTTTGGCGGTACTTTTCACCGTTATCGGCCTGTAAGCGATTGATGAATCTGGCACAAGTTTCGATGCAGAGCAAACACACATTCAAGCTGCCATCATTATGTCAAATAGAAGAACTGCCACATCGCTGGGACTGACTAAAGCCGATCTTTGCCTTCTACTGGAAGCAATGCCAGCATTTTGTTTCGGACTGAAGGTTTCACTCGTTTCCGACTTCTACATTGAGACGCCTATACTTCGCCCACAGTTGTGTTCTAGTTCAGGTAAAATTATGAAAATACGGCAATCAAGTGAGCAAATTAACTCCGGATGGGGGTCACATTTTAAATTCTGTGAGCATTCGCCAAGTCGGAAGAGCAATGCCTAACCCACTGAGTTCTTTAATAAGGTCCAACACAAGGGTACAGGACGCCAAAGTGACATCAAGTACTGAATATCGCAGCTCCTGTAAGGTGATCCGCCGGAGTCAACTAAAGCCGAATTTTCTAGACATAGTTGAACCGAACTGCTAAAATCTATGACCAGCGGGTAGCTTTTTGCCGTGCTTTTATGAACAGTTAGGTCACTTTTCTTTAAGCTTTGATAGAAGTGCGGGAAAGTTAAGCTATGTAAGAAATAAGAATATTAAAGGAAGATGAAAATGAAGCAAAACGTTTCAGTCAAAATCCTTCTAATTTTATAAATACCAACTTGGCGGAGAGCTGATTGGAGTGGACGACTTGACACTTTATCTACTGGAACACGGCAAATCTACATCAGACTCCCAGTTCTCCGACTTCTATCAATAACACCTCCTGCATTAATCGAATATTCTATTCCTTGAAATTTATATTGAGCAACTCCACAAGTAGACTGTCAAGAAGCAAAAATGATCCTTTGAGAGTAATCTACGTTGTGCAGGTAGCGACGGTTCGAGGAAGCTGCCGGTATCTTAATTTTTGTGCATCTTTTTTACTTTGTTTTGTATGATTTGCGCATTATAAAAATAACCGCCGTTCCAAAGAATAATCGTTCTTTTTGAAGCAAAGAAGGAAGTCAATGGTTTGCGATATCACCCACATCTTTCGAGGCACCAGATCACAAAGTGCGGACCAACTTGTTTCCCCCTTACGAAGGCTTTGCACCGTCCAAACTGCGTGTAACGTGGTACTAACAAGTTGCAAGTTAAGAAAAGCTCAACTGGAGCTTCTTTTTATTTGTTCCTCTGGCCGTTCATCTACTCTGAAAAAGACCTTTCTTCGACTTAGTGCCCGGTACCTCAGCTCAATCCTTCACATGCCCAAACTCCCCAAATACAGCACCGGACGCGTCTTTTGAATAGACGCCGCAAAAATCGCGATTTTACGGTTATTGCGTCCATTTGAAAAAACGCCTAAACGTCACACAGTTGAAAAACCAAGGGCATATTTGAGCTCAGGAGCTCTATCGTTTGGTATAAATATCTCATATGAAGCCATGAAAATGTCCGAAATTGAAAACTTGCGCTCCATTGCGAAGGACGGTCGCGGACGAGTTGTCGGTCGCAAACCGTCGAAAACTGTTGCATGCTCATAAATCCTTTAATTTTAAGTTGTTTAAGAAACTGTGGACACCGTTCGATTCATTTCTTCGAGATCTACACAAACGTGTATACAACTTTACCAGACCACCGCGTTTTCCTTGTGGTTGGCCAAAACGAATGGCTGGAGCAGGCTCATTGCGATTGGAGCAGCTTATTTCCCAGGACTTGCAGTTTTCGGAGTATTTCAAGCATGTGCTCTGTCATGGGAGGAATCCTCCGAAGGCGCGCCGTGCGCAATGCATATAGGATCGAACCTATCAATCGAGAGGGCGCGACAGCTTGTACAGTGAACGTTTGGGGAGTTTCATGAGAAATTCTCAGCGCCCTACTCAGGGATTCCTGTACTGTGTTTCGGCGAGAATTTGGAGTGCGCAGTGCACAATGCATATAAGATCGAACCTATCAGTCGGTGGGGGCGGGAGAGGACAGCTTGTAGAGTGAGAATTTAGGGAATTTTATCAGCGGCCCTACTCAGGAATTGCTGTACTCAGTCCCGGTGAGACTATGGAGTGCGCCGTGCACAACGTGCATGATCTGGTAGATCAGATGATCAGATGATCTGGTAGCCGATGTTTGGAAGTCGAAGCTCACGTATCCTGCTGAGTGGTTGGCTGAGTTCTTCAACCAGGTAGTAAAGGAGACGAAAGTACCGGAGCGTTGGCACAACAGCGTGACGATTCCGATTTGGAAGAACAAGGGCAGTCCTGCAGACTGCTCCAATTACCGTCCGATTCGCTTGCTTTCGCACAACATGAAGATCTTCGAGCGGATCCTCTATAGACGAATTCGTGAAATCGTCAAGCTCTTCGACAATCAGGGGGTTTTGTGGGTGGTTGTTGGGCCACTGATGCTATACAAGCCGCTGGCCTCCTGGTGGAGGAGCATCGCGAGAAACATAAGCCGGTGCATATAGCCTTTCTCGGCTTGGAGAAGGCCTTCGACCGCGTTCCGCGTGAGGTTATATGGTACGCCCTACGACAGCACAATGTTAGAGTGGGTGCGAATGCTGTACTCTTGTCCAAAGAGTCGTGTGCAAACTGCAGCAGAACCTCGATGGAGTTTCCCATCTTTGTCGGGGTACCCCAGGATTCTGCGGTTTCTCCACTTCTCTTTGTTGTCGTCATGGATGCCATTGCGAGAGATATTCAGAAGCCTGTCCCATGGACATTGCTCTATGCTGATGACGTGATGCTTGCTTGCGAAGATGAAGATGATCTCGAGCGGCAGGTGTAAGCGTGGTGCGACCACCCGGCGATGTTGGGACTCAAATTGAACGTCAAGAAGACCGAGTACCTAACGACTGATGTAAACGAGTCCGGTTCCGTTAAGATTAACGGCACTGAGCTTGCACGCGCTTCGGTGTTTAAATACCTGGGATCAGCAATAGCGTCTGATGGTTGAAGTGAACTCACGCGTGAGTGCAGCTTTGTCCAAGTGCCGTTCGCTGACTGGCGTGCTCTGCGATAGGAATATACCAGAGCACCCGAAGTCGAAGATCTACAGTGCAGTCTTCAGGCCAGTAGCGATGTACGGCGCTGACTGTTGGCAAGCGACCAAGGAACTTGAAATGCGCCTCAGCGTCATGGAGACGAAGATGCTGAGCGCTGGATGGCCGGAGTCACGCGCATAGAGCATCCGAAATGATGCTATTCGGCAGAAGTTCGGTGTTGCGCCGATAGCGGACGGTGGCGCGAAGCTCGCCTGCGATGGTGCGGCCATTCGTTCTGCGTGGGAAAGAAGACAGCGTATGCAAGATAGGCCTTGAGTTGGAAGTGTCAGGAAAGCGGCCTAGAGGACGCCCGAAGCAGCGCTGGTTCGATACGTTACACATGGACATGAAAGTAACTGGCGTCCACCCTGATCAAGCGCAGGATCGAGAAAGGTGGCGTCACGACACCAGAAGAGCGCACCCCGCGACGAAGCGGGACAAACGCTGAAGGAAGAAGAAGGAAAAGAAGAAGATAGAGCTCTAGTTGTGCAGCGCAGTACTTCTGTCCCTCAGGTTGCTCCTCCGCAACTGTTTTCATGCTCAGCAGCTAGAAATTCCAGATACCATTGACATGTCTTCCGAAGCCAGGTTCCACCTCACTCGTTTCTTCATAGTGGATCTAATTGCTGGACCGCCTTTACTGGTCTTCCCTCCCCTCTTTAGTTCCCCACCTTCCTGGTTCCAACCCATGGCCCACTTCCTTGTTTTCACTACTGACCCCCTACTGGTCTCTTCTTGCTGGCTTCCCCGCCCTGGTCCCTCCTTCAGGTTGTTCCTTTCCTTCCTGGACGCTCACCTGGTCCACTCTAAAGGCCCCTTACTTCCCATCTCTACCACCCCTTAGTGGTCCTCCCATGCTCAAGGCAGACATCAGTGACACGTACTCAGAATCCAACGCAGAGGCGTACCTGGCGCGGGTAACGTTTTCCGTTCAACATGGGATAATGCTGAGTTCTGCATGCGGCCGGTCGTCGTACGACAACAATGAGACCTCTGCTTCCTTTCTTTTCGATCTTCTGAATCCAGACGGTTGTGGTGCGACGAAGGGAACCCGCCTTCTGGATTCAGGGACTCAGAAATGCGCGCAGACGCCGTTGTGTCAAGCAGGAGGAGGCTGCGCTTCCTCTGCTGCAGCAGCATCTCATGCTCAATTCTGAATGCGATCCGTCGTCGTAGGACGACGGTGTCTCCTCTTCTGATTCCAGAAGGTTGTGGTGCGACGAAGGGAACCCGTCTTCTGGATTCATGCACACAGAAACGCGCGCAGATGCTGTTGTGTCAAGCAGGAGGAGGATACGCGTCCTCTGCTGTAACAACATCCCATGTTGATCGGCAGACGTTGCCCGCGCGAGGTACGCGGAGGCGTTTCCATAAGATTGCGCGTGGTTCTACGAGGCGTATCTCAGCCAGGTTTCCAACCTGAGTGAGGTACGCCTCACCATCTACAGGGCAGGGAGCTAACTCAATTATATAGTGGTAGAGTAGATAGGTAAGTGGGAACGCCTGTGTGCGTTCGTCTCCGCACAGAGCCGGGATCACACTTGGGAGGAAAATGCGATTGAGGATGGACAGTCGTTGTAGAATCCGTTTTAAAAACGGGATCATCATAACCTACTGTATTATTCTACGTGATATTTTAGACCACTTCTTGCCGAAGTAAAGCGAAGAAGGATCAAAGCTGAAAAGAATAACCGCTGCGGTAAAAATGCTGTATGATTGGGATTTGGTGGCGAAGATCCCAACCAAACGTTTGCTGCTAGTAGGACGCTCTACGTCCGCTAAAAAAAAAATATATACGGAAGTGAGAGTGAGAATGTATACCATTTCCCAACACACACAAACGCAAGTCTGAGTATTGTACAATACCGGCCTTAACTTTTGGTCATTGGGCGGAAAAAAACGAAAAAAAAACCCCGCCTTTCCCGCCGCTTTTCTGTAGCGCTCTTCAAATTGAGCGCATTGAAAATTGAAACACATATTCGTGTTCAGCACCCAGCCCTCTTCCCGATGAGCTCCAAGGCATATAGCGAGCGCCTAAAATGTAGTTCAGTGACCTAATTTCTGCCCGGCGCAGCTGACCCCTGTGCTCGCGGGAGATAATTACACCCACAGCTCCCAAGTGGCTAATGAAGGAAGAGATTCGTCCTTTTAAAGCCTAGTTTCTACATTATATGCATAGTCACACATAGTCCTCTAGATTTCCTAGTATTTCACGATCACAATGATTTACTTTCTTAAAGGATCCGACAATTCAAGTGTTGTCATTTTCAGAAAATGTCTCTGCTTTGGAGGACTCTAATTTCGACATTTCAAGCTTGTATGTGCTTATACTCGTTTGTTAGGTTGGAGACGAGAGTGGAAATCAAGCTGCAAAGTTGAAACCTTTAGGCTTGAAATCGTTAGCAATTGTACGCTGCCAAAGTTGCCCATATGGCACTTCTTCCTAGTTAGTCGTACACTTTTCGTATCATTTAAGTGGGCACAAAATGGTTTCCTTGAAGAAGGAAACATAGGCATTTGGAGGCCTATGAAAACACCTTATAGTCCTCAATAGGTGAAATTTCGACTAGGTTGGAAGACATTTTGGCCACGTAGTTACGAGGCAAACTCACCCCAATGCTAACTGAGTGTCATTTTAAAAATTGTCCAAAAACGGAAAAATAGTCTACGAGAGCATTCCCCAGTTAATTCTGACTTGAAGGGTGGTTCGATTCAAATTTTGGTTCGTTTGTACCGGTTCATCACGAGTGAAATATCCAATAGCCCTGGTCGGGACCCAGATTAGCTCCGCAGCCAGTCCACTCTCCTGCCTCTGTGACCCCTCGCGCCATCTGAGGACGCCGTAAATCGCCTAACTAGAGTCTTCACACTTCTGGTGCCTCGGCGCCATATTGATCCTTCCAAACGAGGGTGGAGTAGAATACGCGGCGTACACCAAATAAGGTTTTGACAACTACGACCCCTCCCTTATACTTATACGCCTGTATTTTTCATTTCGCATTTACGCTTTAACATTGTTCAGATGCGTGGCGCATCCCAGAAAGACTGCTCGAACTCGGTTTACTTTCACAACGCCTTCAAAGCTCACGCCTTCGTTCTCCCAAGACCCATTATTATCTCTCACCAACAGTACATCTCATGGAAGAAAGTTCTAGAATGACACTTAGATAACTTTTTATGGATGTTGGAAGCATTGCAAGGAATACATAATTTAGTTAGGTAGTAGATAAACACCTCTGAGCCTGCCAGCATCGTAGCTAGATTAGCCCGGTACGACACCCTGTGCAAGGGAAAGACATCCACAGATATGCCTGATAATTTTTATTTTGACTGAAAAAGTGGTTTATATGGAGAGTTATTTGAATTTAAATACCTGCAAAAACGGTCCACAAGTGTTTCAGAATTTTGTAATGAAATAGTACAAATAAGTCATTCAAAAAATCCACGAGATAAGGCAGGCCAAACATGGGACTGATCTTAAGAGGCCGATCGGTGCTGCTTTTATTATATTGCTCCAGTGGGGTAGTGCACTGCCACTGGGTATCGCACGGAGGTGTGAACCGAGCAGAGGTCGCCCACGACTCACCCAAGAATTTCGAAAATGCGTGGCGCATCCCGGAGGCGTGTGTAGTGCAGTCGGAGGAGGCCAGTCTGAGCAACATTTTAATCCTGAATGCAGTTTTTGATCTCAGTTCTACTAGTTTTCTTTTTGAAGCGATTCGATCGTTAAGGAAGAATTCTAGCCTTCTGTAACTAGGAATGCTAGGCCTTCAGTAGAATCCACCAGTGAAAGCTTATGAAAATAGAAATTTTCTGACATATGAGTGGTTTGGGATGCGCCATGCCTTCATCTGAAATTTTGCATTTTACACTCGATTCATTGTGTTTCGCTTGATTACTTGTTAAAGCTTTTTGACAAAGAGGCCGTTTCGATTGATTTGTGCTTGTTTTAAGGTTTAAAACTTAAAAACACACTATTGCCTGCGAAAAATGAAGGGTATCCTAAAAATGCATGCACTATTTGAAAGGTTCTAACATTGCTGCTATTGAAGCTTTTGAAAATGTTAGAGACTCATATGAAAGCACAGGGTAACGAGATTTTTTGGCGTACAAATGGTCAAGATTGCGCCATGCCCCGTCTGAAACCTTGCATTTCAGACTCGATTGATTCTGCATGAGCTGAATGCTTGTCACATTCTTGTTACTACTTCGCCACATTAGCCTATGCCGCGCTTCTTTTAATGTCTAGAACTTGACAATCACGTGGAAGACACGAGACGTGCAAGTTTAGTGATTGCACAATTTGAATGTGAGCAGAGTTCCCCATTTTCCAAATCGGATTCTGTGTACTAATGAAGCAACTTTCAACATACAGGCCTACTAAAAATTCGACCTGGCTCCTACTCCGACTGCTCTTCAGTGTGCTCAAGTACGATAAGAAAGATAAGAAATGATAAGAAATAATGGGCTGATCACATTCTTCTAAAAGTTTTATTTCTACTTCTATGTTCTATTTTTATTTATAAGTATACATGCATTGTTTAAGCCAAATAAAAAACTCAAACTGTCTCCTTGGTTGGTATCTCTAGAAGTAGAATGCGTGGTGCATTCCAAAAAGGGGATTCAATAAAGCCATATATCGTCCTTAATTACTATTAATGTCGAAAACGAAGCCGCAGTGAGTAGTATGAATGACCTGGCCTTAGTCGAACTGTTAGTTTAAACGCTCAGACATGAAAATGGGCTCTATTCACTGCCACTAGATTGCGCCATACATTTTGCCCTTCCCCACCCAATTATGCTTATGATACTGTGACGGCAGTGCGTTCTACCTCCATGCAAACTTTGCAATGGAAACGCACGACACGCGTCCGGTGCTCCTCAAGATACGCTACAAGCTACAGAATCAACATTTTAGTGAAACGCCCTGAAAATAAATAAATAAATAAATAAATATGAAAGACATGTTTCTGGTAAGATGGAGAAAACACGAAATGGAAAATAAAGCATGTTAAATGAAAGGGGGAGGTCGATGTTATCCAAGCCTTATTTCGTGTACGCCGCGTATTCTACTCCACCCTCGTTTGGAAGGATCAATATGGCGCCGAGGCACCAGAAGTGTGAAGACTCTAGTTAGGCGATTTACGGCGTCTTCAGATCGAGGGGTCACAGAGGCAGGAGAGTGGACTGGCTGCGGAGCTAATCTGGGTCCCGACCAGGGCTATTGGATATTTCACTCGTGATGAACCGGTACAAACGAACCAAAATTTGAATCGAACCACCCTTCAAGTCAGAATTAACTGGGGAATGCTCTCGTAGACTATTTTTCCGTTTTTGGACAATTTTTTAAATGACACTCAGTTAGCATTGGGGTGAGTTTGCCTCGTAACTACGTGGCCAAAATGTCATCCAGCCTAGTCGAAATTTCACCTATTGAGGACTATAAGGTGTTTTCATAGGCCTTCAAATATTTGCGTTTTTTTCTTCAAAGAAACGATTTTGTGCTCACTTCAATCATGCAAAAAGTGTGCGGCTAACAGCAAAGAAGCATCATTTGGCCAACTTTGCCGGCGTGTAATTACTAGCGATTTCAACCCCAAAGATTTCACTTTCGCAGCATGATTTCCACTGTTGCCTTCAACGGGACAAACGAGTATAAGAACTCATAAGCTTGACGTGCCGAAATTATAGTCCTCCAAAGTGGAGACATTTTCTGAAAATAATAGCACTTAATTTATCGGATCCTTTAAAAAAGTGCATCATTGTGAACGAGAAATGCTATGGAATCCAGAGAACTATATTGTACTACAAATAAAGTAGAAAGTAGACTTTAATAGGCCGTATCACTTCCATCATTGGCTGCTTAGGAGTTGCGGGTGTAATTATCTCCCGCGAAGGAAGGGGTCAGCCGCGGCAGCCAGGAATTAGGTCACTGAAGTGTTTTTCAGGCGCTCGCTATGCGCTTTGGAGCTCATCGGGAAGAGGGCTCGGTGCTGATCACGAATATGTGTTTCAATTTTCAATGCGCTCAATTTGAAGAGCGCTACAGAAAAGCGGCGGAAAAGGCGGTTTTTTTCGTTTTTTCCTCCCAATGACCAAAAGTTAAGGCCGGTATTGTACTCTTATGTGCGGTGCAAAGCGAGAGTTCTTGATCTGTGTGCTTGTTAATCAAAGTTCACGATTTACGGTTTACGGCCCAAAATGTCGTAAGTCGTGGTTACGCACACTGCTGATTTGTAGTCAGACGTTTTCGAAGTGAACTTCATAATTATTAGGCGTGGGTTATTTCCAGATTTCGCGTGGTTTTTCGAAAAACAAATTTTGAAATCGTGTTGTAATTGTAGAACCGCCCAAGTCCGACTTTCGATAGATCTTGGCATATCGAGTATACTTCAGCGTGCTTCTTCTTTGAGCTGTTTACCAAGATTGTTCAACAGGCTTTACTTCGGCTGACGTTTCGGCGTCTTCGCCTTCTTCGGAGCCTGGAAAAGTCGAGAACATTAGTGAAACTATTCCCCCAAGCGTCATTTCATCATACAGAATAGCATTCTCAAGGCAGCTAGAGTAAAGAACCGGTGTCACAGGTACAGCGTATCAACTAACCTTCCAGGTAGGTGCCGACCGTTGTGTATCAGAGTCAAAGAGCATTTGGATGGCCTTAAAAAGTCCAATGTGGGTTCTTCGCCGCTATCCAAAGCAAGTTCCAATACTGAGTTGTTTGTGCAGCATGGTATAGGATGAAGCCTTGTAATGGAAATGATTATGAAACTTCCCGCAAAAGATCGCTCGAGCTCTAGAAGAATTATCTCCAAATGATTGTAAAATCTACCCCAAAACGTCTGATTATCAACGGCGCAGAGCTCCGCAGCAGGTCGCGCTAACATCCTTTTATCCGATTTTTATCCGACTTTATCCGAATCATTGCATTTTTCAAAACCCCGAATCTTTGGATGCTTCAGATTAGGCTAATTTTGAAAATCCCGAGTCTCTAGATGATTCAGATAACGCCATTTTTGGCCGAGCCGGATTTCGAATAATCCGAAACCGGATAAATCCTGCCGGATATCCGAAAATGAATGAATCGGATCCCATTTCTAGCGCAGACGTCACATGTGCACACCAAGCTAGTATATGTAATCATGTCGGAGGGGAAACCACGGCACTGAAGTTGATGAGAATGTTGGACGTTGCTTTAAGATAGAAATGAATCCGGAATGGGGAGCGCAATTGGACAAGTTGAGCAATGCCTACGACATGCATAGCCGAGATGAGATCCACATAAGTAGAACCCGTCTTCCCGATTTTGACGCAAAGGTTCGTTAGAATTTCTATAGCTTTGAGTTTTCTAGACTTCTTCCAATATTGAACTAGAAGCTTCCAGCTGAAAACGTTCTTCGATGAGCACTTACACCGTGATGCGGAAGTGAGGTTCATTAAAGACGGGGCCGGGTTCTTTGACGTCCGCAGCGCAAAGGTCTAACTTACATGAATTTGAAGTTGCGGATAAATGTACAGGAAAATTCAGTATTGCAGGACGAATGGATTCGTATTCCTGTCAAACGAGGAGACTTCGTCTATCTTCCTGCCGGAATATATCATCGATTCACTACAGACAGAAATGTGAGTTTAATTTATTCTAGAGCAGTGAAAGAAGGAATTCAGCAAGGGAAAATAACAAAAGCTAATAATAAGGAAGGTGCCTCTGTAAAAAAGTGGGCAAATAGTCGTTTGATGCAATTGGTTGCATCAAAAGCACTATTTGATTGATTGCGGAAGCACTTTATCTCACAATATATATGTAGTATCTAAAGCATTTCTGCAGTGCACTCAAAATACAATACTGCTCCTAATTCGTGAGCAATCGACGCTTTGCGACAGATTTTTCCGTCGCAAACCGTCGCAGCTCCATAACTTCCTTCATATTTACTATAACGACACATAAATTACAGCAAACCATTTGCCTCTCAATGAGGAATCTGCAGATACCCTTTAAACTGAGCTTTTTTGGAAACCGACATAGCTGCAAAGCATTTTCCTTTGAAGCTCGTTACTTGGTTTACGACCCCTCCAAAACTGCCAGTGGCGTCTGTAGCGCGCACTCTGCTAACGATGTTCAGAAAACTTTGGAATTTTCTTTTTTGCACAATTAGTTGCAGTACATTATTGCGATCACGCTGACAGTAAGCAGATCTAAGTTTAGTCAACTGGTTGTATCTTGCGGTTTGTTCGAAAACACGATTTTGTCGAAGTTGGCGGTTCATCTTCTGCTATGCAACTTCTGCTGCTGGATCCCAAACTAATAAGTCATATAAATCAGAAAATAGTTTTTTAAATAAAGTAAAAAACATCCTTAGAACTCAACGAAATGCCCAGAATCCTTAGCCGCAACCCACCTCATGCACGAAATGAGTTTGCTGCAATGCCATTTTTTCTGTAGTTGGTAGTGGTGTAAGTCTAAATAAGAGCAGTTAAAGGGACAGAATTGTTTCCGTATACTGTACGCTTATCTGGCTTTAAATATCACAAGAAGGATCAAGCAGTCCTTTCCAGAACATTTTTGTGAACTGCTAACTTTTAATGGAAGCTCGTCGTTTGATGGCTTTCGTTTCTGCGGACGTTTTCCCTCGAATTGAAAAACGACTTGGACAGCGTTTCTAAGCTCGTTGAGAGCTTTCCAGCGGTACAAAATTGTTCAGATCCAAAGAAGCTGATATTTTTGACATTTCTGAGCAGAGCATTCAACCTCTGCTGACCCATGTCCAACTGCCGTCGCTCACTTCGCCTATACGGCCGCCTCGCACTTGGGTGTGACGCCCAGTGGTGCTAGAGCGTTTATGCAGCGCAGCAAGTCGGCTCTAAATTGCCCCCTTCTTGCAAGACCTCGTTGTCTCCGATACCTTCCTAACAGAAATATATATCATAATTTAACTGCCTTTTATTTATTTAAGGTCTCATGTGTACACCTGAGCGGCAAACGACCCTGCATTACAGCCAACTGAATTTTCAGGTGTTCTAATTTTTTCTAGATTGATTTACATAGCGATATCCATAGAGTTTTCTGAACATCGCTAGGGGAGTGCGCTCGGAAACAATTCTGTCCCTTTAACTGCTCTTGTTATAGACTTAAACGACTATCAAGTACAAAAAAAAATGGCAGTGCAGCAAATTCATTTCGTGCACGAGATGGGTTGCGGCTGAAGATTCTGGGCATTTCGTTGAGTTATAAGAATGATTTTTACATTATTTAAAAGACTACTTTCTGCTTTATATGACTTATTAGTTTGGGATCCAGCAGCAGAAGTTGCACAGCAGAAGATGAACCGCCAACTTCGACTAAATCGTGTTTTCGAACAAACCGCAAGATACAACCAGTTGACTAAACTTAGATCTGCTTACTGTCAACGTCAACGGCTAGTGGTGTGCGCGCTAGAGGCGCCATTGGCAGCTTTGGAGGGGTCGTAAACCAATTAACGGTCATCCAAGGGAAAATGCTTTGCAGCTATGTCGCTTTTCAAAAAAGCTCAGTTTAAAAGGTATCTGCAGATTCCTCATTGAGAGGAAAATAGTTTGCTGTAATTTAGGTTTTGTTATAGTAAATATGAAGGAAGTTATGGAGCTGCGACGGTTTGCGACGGAAAAATCTGTCGGAAAGCGTCGATTGTTCACGAATTAGGAGCGGTATTGTAGGCTATTGCTCGATGTATGTGGACTTTCTATGAAACATCCTACTATGTATAAAAGAGTAAGCGGTTGTGTGCGTCCTTCCGTCTGTCCTTCCGTCTCTCCATCTGCCCTTTCATAGACGTCGAGTAACAGCCATCCGGGTTCAGGCGAGGTGTCATCTACGTCGTGTTGAAAGGGGTCAGAAGGCGAGTCGCCGACGTCAGGCATAGGGCGTCCGAGTTCCGAGCATGTGTCACCGATGTCGCGAAAGCACGTCCGAGTTCAGAAGAGGTGTCACCGACGTCGTTCAACAGACGTCTGGATCCAGAAGATATGTCACCGATGTCGCGTAATGGGTGTCTGGGCCAAGAAGAGGTGTAAAACTGATGTCGCTAAAGCATGTCCGGGCTGAGAAGACATGTCACCGATGTTGTTCAACAGGCGTCCGCTTTATGGAGAGGTCTCACCGATGTCGCGCAAAGGGTGTCCGGATTCCGAACACGTGTAATAGGGGACCAGTAATGGGAGCTAGTGAAGGTAGGACCGGTGAAGGATGGGGTCCAAAAAGGGGGACCGGTAGAGGGTTGACAAATAAAGGGGGACCAGTGAAGCAAAAGAGAGGGGAACAGAGAACGGATCAGAAGGGCTAAGAGCGACCGTAGGTTCGGAATTCGGAACATGGAAAGGGGAACTCCGCACATCCATTGTTGACGGCGCCGAGCTTCCGCGCACCTCATTCTATAAGCACCTGGGATCAGCAATAACGTATGATGGCAGTCTAATGGTTGAAGTGAACTCACGCTTGTGTGCAGCCTGGTCCATGTTGTGCTCGTTGACAGGTGTGTTCTACGACAAGAAGACACTAGAGCGCTTCAAATCGAAATCTATAGTATCTTGGCACAGCCAGTAGCAATGTACGGCACGTAGAGTTATTCTGCGATCAACGAAGTTGTAGCGGTTCTCAGCGTCATGGAGACACCCTAACCTGACAGATCCCTCATCGTCACCCTAACCCGATAGGTCTTTTTTCTCAAGTTTTGCAGGTTAGAAGGTTACAAGGCTACTGTGCTCGGTGGACAAGCATGAGAACCCGAAACCAGCATCGTCGACTTCCTCAACCACATTGCTGCTCCATTTAGGAATATGTCGTCGCCATACGACTTTTCCATGCGTCTCCGAAATGGGAAGCCTTTGCTCGATGGGAGGACGGTGATTTCCTGGAGGAAAGGAAAAGCTACTTGGAAAGTGTGAAGACGTAGAATTAGTCGCTTTCTAATTTGCTGCTAGCTGGACGATTTGTTCTTTTTGCCATGCAGTAATAACAATACCTTGACAATGGGTACTAATACGTTCGAGGCCATAGTAGTACCCAATGTCAAGGTTATCGCTAACTATGAAGTCGCTCATGTTTTTAGGCGTACTCGTGTTGTCGGCTGAGATGGCTTTGCCAAAATAGTTGATAACAGTGATATTAACAGTGTGCTTCTGTGAAACCGCTTGTCAGTGTTGTTCCAGGCCGCATTAAAGAAATAAAGAAGGAGAGAAGAAGAAAATCAAGAGCAGATAGAACAAAAGCGTTGTTGAAGAACAACCGCGTGGGTTGCCTTTTGTGTGGAAGGCTAGTGCTCCACATGTCACTGTCAGATGAAGGCTGACGTTGGCGAATGCACTTAATCATTAGGGACGACGCGTCCTAAGGACCTCAGATGAAAGTGAATACGGCGAATGAGTAGCTCATCTTTCTCCATACAAATGTGATTTATCGGCCTTTGTAATGCTTTCATACGATCATTTTGAATGTTTTGCGCATCCTCTATTAGCGATTATCTTTCGAAACTGGTAGTTTGGAATAATCCTTGGACGAATGTTTTCTCGAGATCTTCTTGGTTTTCCCAAGGACGTAGCAAGAAAGCGGTTATGCCAAACCCTCGGTAGTCTGCATAACAGTTTGGGTTTCACAACATGACTATCCCGCCACTGCTCGGGAGGCAGTATTTAGTCCCGACTCGGATGCGCACTGACGATGCGGACAGTGCCTGCGGAGCCAATTAGCGTCGACTCGCACCGTTCCATTAGGCCTGAGTTATACTCCCGCGGGAGCATCCGCGGAAGGGCGGGAATCGCGCCGAGACCCCTCACCTGGCCAATCGCCGCGCCTCGCCACGCCCGCCTCCGCCGTGCACCATTGGTCCGCGGACGTTCCGTGGATGCTCCCGCGGGAGTATAACAGAGGCCTTAGCCGCTTCGCGACGATCTAAAAGGCAGCCCTCGCCACCGTGGGGTGGTGACCCAGCCGAGCACGGGAACCTGCAGATCGAGCACGACCCCACTGAGGACGACAGATCGACCAGATTTACAATTACAGTGGATAACTTATTTAGAGGGTTTACAAAGGCAGCGTAAGAGTCGTACTGGTGCCAGACCTACGCACTTTCATATCAGCATTTCGAGCTCTATCTGATGGGCTGTACATGAACGCTTAAATATTCCCCTGTGGAGACATTTTGCAGGCCTCCGGATAAAGACTGCACGAACAATGCAAAAAAAAACTTCTCCAGGACATAGACTTGGAGGCGATATGTTTACTGATGCTTAAATAACGGTGCTCCTCCTCAGAAGTTTCTCTTCATTCATGAAGGATGCAACTTTATTTTATTGGCATGACACTGGAAGAACAATTTGGCATGTTGTGTTAAAATCCAGTTACCACGAATATTTACCTTCTTACCTATTCAGTCGTAGTCTCGAAAAATATCGTGCTGGTTATCACAGAGGTTCATGAAGATCTCGAGGATCTTAGAAAAACCTCAGAAATGTGAAAAAACTAGGACAGGATTCTGCCAGGAAGGTTCTCTACTAAATGGATTGCTCGTTCAGCTTTTATCCGGAGGCCTGCGTCAAAATATCTCCACAGGGGAATTTTTAAGTATTCTTGTACAACCCACAAGATAGAGTTTAAAATTTTGATATTAAAGTATCAAAATTCGTGGCTAATTGTTCGCGAAGCCTTTAGCTCGAAGCCTGCGTCAAGATATCTCTACAGAGGAATTTTTGAGCGTTCTTATACAGCCCATCGGATAGAGCTCGAAATTCTGATATGAAAGTGTGTAGGTCTTGCCCCAGTACGACTCTTTGCGCTGCCTTTGTAAACCCTTTAAATAAGTTATCTACTGTAATTGTAAATCTGATGATCTGTGAAGTTCGTCCTCAGTGGGGTCGCGCTCGATCTGCAGGCTCCCGTGCTCAGCTAGGTCACCATCGCACGGCGGCGAGGGCTGCCTTGGAGATAGTCGCGAAGCGGCGAGTTGCACGGTACGAGTCGACGCTAAATGGCTCCGCAGGCACTGTCGGCATCGTCAGTGCGCATCCGAGTCGGGATTAACGACTATCACCCCACTGCTCTTGCCCAATAAGTTTTGTAGAAATTCAAAGTCGCCGAAGTAGCCGGGGTTTGGGTAAGTATTTACAGAAATCAAACTTGAAATCGGTTCGAAGAGTTTCTTCTTGACAACTGCCATGCAAAGGTCCATGGTGAAGCTATTTTGTTAAGCAACCCATAGTCTCGACCTGGTCTTCATCTTTAAGAGCCTAAAAATCGTTGGAGGCTTCAGTTTTGATATCTATCCAAGCAAGCATCAGCCCCGCCTCTTAGTCACAGTTCTAGGAGTAAAGCGAAAACCCCAAAACATAGAAAGCACACTCAGCCACCGATCCGCAGTTAATGCATATGGACGACGCTGTCGTGGACGGCCGAATGATGACAGATACATACTGTCATTGCGCAGTATATATACTTGTATAGATACGAGTGTTATTCCTAGTGACACGCATATCCTATACAGTGTACAGAACCGGATACGTCTTTTGAATAGACGCCGCAAAAACCGCGATTTTGTGGCTTTTGCGTCTTTTGATATAACCCGTCTAAAATTGATTCATTTCAAAAGCAAAGGATATATTTGGGCTCAGGAGCTCGAGCTCTATCGTTTGGTATACATTGTTCTTATGGAGCCATGCAAATATTTGAAATTGAAAACTTGCGCTCCATTGCGAAGGGCGGCGGTTGCGGACGTTTGGTCGCAAGCTGTCGAAAACGGTTGCGTACCCACAATTCCTCTAATTTGAGGTATTTTGAAAAACGGTTGATACCGTTCGATTCGTCTCTTCGAGATCTGTAAAAACATGTATACAGCTTCGCCAGATCGCCGTGTTTTCGCAGTGGGTGGTCAAAAAACTTCAGCCCTGGGGGTAATCGAGGTCGCTGAATATGATTATAAAGTTCGTTTTTGAAGTGTAGATCGCCATAGATCGATATCGATCAAATTATCGATTTTTATGGATGCCGTCCAAGCGGTCCGAAACTTCAGCCCTAGGGGTAATCGAGGTCGCTGAACGCGATTATGAAGTTCGTTTTTTGAAGTGTAGATCACCATCGATCGATATCGATCAAATTGTCGATTATTTATGGATGTCGTCCAAGCGGTCCGAAAATTCAGCCGTGAGGGTAATTGAGGTCGCTGAACATGATTATGAAGTTCGTTTTTGAAGTGTGGATCACCATCGATCGATATCGATCAAATTATCGATTTTTTTATGGATGTCGTCCAAGCGGTCCGAAACTTCAGCCCTAGGAGTAAAGAGGTCGCTGAACACGATTATGAAGTTCGTTTTTGAAGTGTCGATCGCCATCAACTGATATTGAACAAATTAGAGAAGACGTGCCGAACACGTCGCCCACGTACTTGGGGATTCAGAAAGCGTGCCGAAGACGTTGTCCGACGTCCCTGGAGGTTCAGAAGACGTGCCGAACGTGTCGTCCGCTAAGGAAGATCATTGAGGGGGACCAGTAGTAATGGGGTACGAGTTCAACTAAGGGGGGGGGGTAATCGCCAAATCGCTCTATGTATAAAAGAGGAAGGGTTTTTGGTCCGAAGTTAGCCCCTTGGACTTTGTGTACTTCTTTCTGTAAGTTTGAGGGATATTTGGCAATTGTCCAATACTGTTGTTTACCACCGACGTCTCACTGCCAGACGTGGTGGCACCCATATGACGAGTGTACCTTTGTCCTTGGGAAAAAATTTCGAATTTCGAATGATCGAATAATATTCGATTTTCAAAGTTTCGAATTTCGAATGATCGAATATTATTCGATTTTCAAAATTTCGAATTTCGAATAATCGAATTTTGAATAGTCGAATATTCGGATAATCAAATGAACACCCTTATTTATTGTGCTCATCCAATGATTGACAATGATTGACATTTACTTATTTTCATTACCCACTGCAAACTGCGTTCAACTGAGCGGCATATACGAAGGCTTCAGATTGTCGTTATTACTCTTCTAACAATTCGTTAATTGCGAAAGGGGATCGGTAATTATCAACTGTGGTACATCGATTTCTATGAATGGATCTCCTGTCCCGTGGCCGACATACTACCGCTACTCTAATGTTAAATCAGGGCTAATGGAGTGGAGAGTATCGAGTACAGTGAGTGGTGAAGAGCGCTACTGAGGCTGAGTGCGACGAGCGAGGCGAGGGCAAGCTGAGGACCGAGCCGAGTCTGCGGAAGATGGGGTCCAGGCCCAGATGCCGTTGTCCAAGCGCCGCGAAGGCTGCTCCATCCATTTTCTTCACGAGACCAAAAGACGGTGACAAAGCTATAATGGCAATGAAGCTCCCTCTGCTTCCCTAAGAATTGTATGCACCGAGAAGAGAGAACCACTCTGGATAAGAGGAGCTAGGTTGTTATAGATCTTGCTCCATAGGTCACTGTCTTTCCTTAGGTTATACCGAAGCTTCTAGGTGGTAAAAGAATGGCTAGCACGGACCAAGAACTAGCACAAAGGCGATCTGGTGCAGAAAAAGCACGTTGGAGGCTACTGGATGGCATTCAGTCTGTTTTTAGGCTCCGCTGAAGAGCTTCGCGCCACTTATAAGCAAACGGACCCAAAGTCCATGGCTGGAATACAAACTGATAAGGCACTACGACTTGGACAGTGTTATAGCGAAAATGTTTTGCCAAGTCGTTAAACCCAAGGAGTAGGGGTCGTTGTGTTTACAATGGAATCGGCGCTTCACGACTTCAGGGGTCTTGAACACCCGCGATGCCTCTGCAACAAGCATCTCGGAGCGCAGCGGATAGAGATGTTTCTTCATGGGTGGGAGGTCGGTGGTTCGATTCCCCTGCTCTGCTACATTTTTGCACTTCATCTGGTTGATTGAGATTTGAAGGATTCTGACATCTATACCATTTTCAGAGGTTTTTTCTACTGCATGCTGTGGCATTCAACATGGTGATGTATAAATGTTGAACACCAGTGACACACAGGTACAAAGCAAGACTGGGCACAATACGGGCAGCGTATAAAAGCTACAGCCTCCTCACAGTTTGTTTTCCTACATGGACCAATGACCTCGTAAAAATCATCCTGCTCGGATTTTTAAAGGAGACCAGGATGTGATGTCGGATGTGAAAATGTGAAACGAGGTCTGTGGATCCCGCAAATTAACATAAACATCATCGATACACTCTTTCCCTTTCTTTGCCTGTCACATGGAAGTAAGAGGTCTGCTAAAGGTTTTCAAAAACCGAACACCAACAATGTTCGCCAATGCTCGAGTGGTAACCCATCTGCTCACGCTGAAGTTTGGCCCACCTTTAGACAAGGAGCCTTCGAGGGAAGAAATCAAGCTGGCCGAACTGATGGCCAACATACTCAAGGACTTCGAAGCACGTCAACTTGAAGTTGACGAAGACGAACAGCTGGAAGTGGTGAAAGAAGACGATTGGAATCCGCAAGATGAACTGATGGACTTGGAGAGTCAAGCAAGCAGTGGGCATACTATAACGTTTTCGGGTGGAACGATTTCACTCTGACGTCATTGTGCACGACCTTCCTTTTGACCTGCAAAAAAGAGACAACATCCTGAAGGTAAGTGTCGAAGCAGCGGGTAGCTGCGGGTAGCTGAAGCAGAGCGGATTTCAAAGGTTCATCTCAAGGCAGTGGCGAAACTAACCTTTTTGTATGTTTTATATTTTGTGACATACCATTCTCTTAATTAATTATAATTTTAAAAATTCTATTATTTTAGACCTTTCTTCACTTCTTCGAATTCTTGTGTTGTGCTCATTTTCTTGTGTTTTATATTATTATAATGACATTGAAGGTGGTGTCGCTGGTGTACCTGTGAGGAGCCTGTAGTTTTTGTACGCTGTCCGTATTGTGACCAGTGCTACTGTTTTACGCACTTTGTGCCTGTGCATCACTGGTGTTGAATGTTTATACATCATTTTGTTGAGTACCTTTCTCATTGCCTTGTGGTTAAAAAACCGGTCAGTAATAAACAAGTGGCAAGAAAGTTACTCTCCATGGTGTACAGCTGGAAAATTAGGCAAAAAATCTGAAAATAGTATAGATATCAGAATCCTTCAAATCTCAACCAACCAGATGAAGTGCAAAAATGTAGCAGAGCAGGGGAATCGAACCCCTGACCTCCCACCCATGAAGAAACGTCTCTATCCACTGCGCTCCGATCCGCTTGGAGGCAGAGGCATCGCGGGTGTACGAGACCCCCGAACTCGTGAGATGCCGATTCCATTGTAAACACAACGACCCCCACTCCTTGGGTTTAACGACTTGGCAAAAAATAAACACATTTTTACACTAATTGAGGGATGGGGATTCTACCTATATGACTCGCTCTTCCCGTTCAGACATGCGCTTCAGACCGCTGCCTTGTCAGATTGCATGCACACAATTCGGCGCACTTTGAACGACGCGCGAAACTCAAACATCATTTTTAACATAAGGCCACACTTCCCTGGTTTTCGAAGAGGAGTACCACTGACTTGTTAAAAAAATTGATAAAAAATATTCGAATATTCGATATTCGAAGCCTTCGAATATTCGAATAAACGAATATTCGAATATTGGCATCTTTCGAATATTCGAATAAACGAATAATTCGAATATTGGACTTTCTCGAATATTCGAATAAACGAATAATTCGAATATTGGACTTCTTTCGAATAGTCGAATATTCGAATATTCGAAATTCGAATTTATTCGAAATTCGACTACTCGAAATTCGAAAAGGACAAAGGTATAATGACGAGGTCTCGAAAGACGTCTCTATTGTTTTTGGCTATATGCCAAGACTAAGGAACACCCATATGACGAGGTTTCGCGAAACGCGTCTGTGGGTCATACCTCATTGTTCCTTCCCAGCTCTGCTGTGTGGCGCATTTGCGTTGTTTTGCCTCATCATACTATCATACTATATAATAATCCGCTAAGCGATGAGTCACACTATCGATCGACGACCGCTAAGCGATGAGTCACACTATCGGTCGACGATGAGTCATAAAATAGGGAAAATTACGGAGCACAAATTATAGCAAGAAATTAGAAATTATATACCCAGACGGCCTCTACGCGCCTGGCGACTAGGTAGACGAGCAGAACATGTCGGGGACCGTGCATGGCGAGCCGTAGACGTGCCAAGCACGTCGGCGACCGTGCACGGTGAGCTGTAGACGTGCCAAGCACGTCGGCAACCGTGCCTGGGAATTTAGATGATCATCGACGGAAGGCCTTCACAGCAGGGGAGACAATCGATATCGATCGACATTATCGATTTTTTACGGATGTCGTTCAAGCGGCACGAAACTTCAGCGCTGGGACTGATCGAGGTCGTTGAACACGAACCGGAAGTGGACCAATCGATATCGATCAATATTATTGGTTTTCTGTGGGTGTCGTTCGAGCGGCACGAAACTTCAGCCCTAGGGCTAATCGAGGTCCTGACCGGTGGTTTTCTCCCAGATTTAACCGATCAGGGTGGAGAGGGGGGCGGAAGACACGCCGGTGGTTTTCTCCCAGATTTAACCGATCGGGGTGGGGGGAGGGGTGGGAGACACGCGGGCCGAAGGAGTGCTCCACAACAGTCTGAGGACGAAAGCACTGATTAATGCAAATAAATTACGTTTCTGTACTGTTTGAAGACAGTGCCGACGTTGAAGAGATATTGAGGATGGAGGGAGGGGGGGGGGGGGCTGGACGGCTTCATATCGAAGAACTACTCACCTGATCTTAAAGAAGGTAGACCAAGGTTCGAAATTATTAGTTTTGGTTTTCAAATACCTCTTTTTACTGCTATGTGCCGAGAAGGCTGCACAAGCAGAGCAGCTGCTTGAAGTGAGTGATCTTGGCTTAGTGACTCTCTAAGGTCGCACGAAGCGCGCAAGTGCGAGACACGCCGACAGGAGTGTCGGAGCACTTGTTTCATATAAACGGTCCAGAGTCGTATCTTCTCTTTATATATTTTATCTTCCGTTCCGTTCAAGGCTTATTCGTTTCATTAATGGCAATTGTTGCTGCAAGTTACCTGCACTGGATATTCGAAGCAGAGGATAGAGCAGAAGATAAAGAAGTTTGAAGAGCGATTTTGAAGTTCCTAATCAATGGAACTTTGCGACGGAATCAGGCCTTCTTGACTATGTATTCGACTGCGGCGATCGATTAGTATCGTTAATTAGTGAATGACGAATTGCTTGGAATAACGGTGCTTGTGACTGAGGATGGATATTGTCGCTGTAGGCCGCAGCCAGGCAATCAATGTTCTCCAAAGTGAACCATAAAATGCACTCGAATACCTCTAAAAACGCATAATCTTGAAAGTTCAAGGGCAATGAAAAGGCTGCTAGTTTGTGACTGTGCAATCAATTTTGTAATACAAAAAATACACAAATTCACAGAATGACGCTGCCCTTCGTAAGAGTTCCATTCACGCCTTGCGCTCGAAAGTTTGCTCGCGGGCATGCGTAGGTAACCTACTTTCGCTGCTGTTCTTTTCGCGGTAAACGGAAGTGGAACCTCGGTTCAGTTGACGTGGTCTATTATTTACGAGTCGCGGGGGGAACTGCCGAGGAACGCTCGCAAACAAACTCTCAGTCGTTCTCAGGCTGCTGGAGTATCGTATTTCTCGAGCAATCGTTATGACATCTGTTACAAATCCCATCGCAACAAATCTGTAAACAGAATGTGTGAGGTCAATTGCTACAGAAACAATCGGCGACCATGAATTTCCCGAACTGAGACAATAAGGTCGACCTTTTTCAATCGTTTTCGTGGTATTCCGAAACAATGCGAACAAATTATTCCGGAGGGTGGCATCTGCATCCACTTTGCGGTGCGGAAGAAAAAAAAAACGATTCAGGACTCTAGAGCTTGTTCTAGTGCGGTTATATACCCCGTAAGAACCAAGGTATTTCGTCATCCGGTTGGCTTCAAGTCTATAATAGTACTTGTTCGGCTTCAGCCTTGATTCTCGCTTAAGAATCTGAAGACATAATACTAGGCGATTAAGAGTGCGACGTGAAGAAAGGTGTGAATCTTAAAAAGCTTAATGTTCCGTTGCAGCTAGTCATAGTTTGAGAATAGTCTGGTTCGGGAAAATGACCTATTAACAAGCACAACCTTGTACAGGGTGTTCCAAAATAAGGCGATGAAGGTTTCTCACTTTTCCTCACGAACGTATTGATTCACAAGATCACGGAAATAATGTCATTTTTTTCAGCGAATCTTTTTGTCACGGTTATAGTTTTTCAAGCTCGATTTTGTCTCAGTTACGGTTTTTCTCAGCAGGTCGAACCATCACGCTGCGATTTTGGTGTCTTCGTCGTCGAGGGAAGCGATAATGCAACATCGTTCTCCTGCTCAGTCGACTGTCTCCACAGCAATTCGTCGATTCGTGAAGCTTGGTCATGAAGGTGCTCGTCCAGGACGAAGAAAAAATCGCACTGTCAATACGCCACGTTTCCGGAAAGTCATCGAAAAGCGCGTACTTCCGGTCTCGGGCGGTCGGCTTCCGGTCTCGGGCGGTGGCGGTCTCCATGACTATAATCGTTTTTGATATTGGTATCAGACTCATGTCAACGCGACGAATAGCCAAAAAGGAACGCAGACTCATTCGCTACAAGTCCCAAAAAGTCGAGCCACTGACTTACAGGAATAAAGGGGAACGTATTCATCGATGCCGTCAACTCAAACTGTGGGCCACAGGTCGAGAGTGGGTACGAACACTGTTCATGGACAAGAGGCTGTTCACCGTGGAGCAGGCTTACAGCCGCCAAAATGACGGCATCTGGTCTACATAGTGTCCAGCCACCGCCGCCATCTTAGGACAACGTCAAAATCCGCAGGCGGTAATGGTTTGGGGAGGAACCTGCACAAAGGGAGAGGCCGTTCGGATTATGTGAACAGAGGAGTAAAAATTATTCAAGATGTGTACCGACAGGACATTTTCGAGGCTTCCCTGGGCCCAGCTACACTTCGTCAATGCGCAGTGGACGCTTCTACAAAAATCAGTCCTGCACATAGGGTGAACAGCACGCAGACGTCACGCTAGTCCAATTTCCCGGAATTCATCACGTCTGCGGAATGTCACCGTACTCCCGGATATGACTCCGACGGACCACAGCGTGTGGTCCATTTCGGAGGCCAGGGCTTGAGACAAGCGCCAGCACAGCCTGGAGTCCCTGAAGGAATCTCTACGTATGGAGTGGAATCGACTGTCTCCAGACGAGCTGAGACCTCACCGAAAACTTCATCAAGAGTTCAAACATCTTATTTGCGCCAAAGGGAGGGGGGCACTTCAAACCCGGTCGTGCTGCACTGCATAGTGTTTTTATTGTTATTATTTAGGAGTCGCTCGGTTGAGTTGTTAGTTGTTTCATATTAGGTTGTAACGAATTAAATGGCACTGGCTCGCGCCATTTTTTGGCGCGTCTTTACGCGTTTGATCAAGAACAAACCGTAACATGTGGCATATCATTTAGAAGCGCAAACTTTGCTCTACCGAAGAGTACCAAATTTTCTATGTAAAAGTGGGAAAACTTTAGAGTTTTATTGACTTTTTTGCAGATGGACAAAAGGGTAATCCGAGGCATTTACTTGTATGAATTCAAGCTGGGCACTACAGCTAAGGAGGCGGACGAGAAGATCAACGCCGCATTCGGTCAAGGATGTTCCACAATTGGGACGGCGTATCGTTGGTATCAGAAGTTCCGGAATGGAGATGAGAGCTTGGAAGAACATGAAGGTCGTGGGAGGCATAGTGATGTTGATGAGGACAAGCTGAGAGATGTGGTAGAGGAGGATCCACACAAAGGTACCAGGGAGATAGCGAAGGTTCTTGGCGTCAGTCACAACACAGCTGCCCGGCATCTGAAGGAAATTGGAAAGACCAAGAAGCTGGAAAGATGGGTGCCTCACGAGCTGTCTGAGGAGCAAAGAAACCGACGATATGAGATCTCGTCCGCACTGCTTCTACGGAACGAAACGGACCCATTCCTTGATCGCATCGTAACCTGTGACGAGAAATGGATAATGTACGACAACAGGCGACGATCGGCACAGTGGGTGGACAGCGATGAGAGCCCCAAGGTTTTTGCGAAGCCGGAATTGCACCAAAAGAAGTAATGGTGACAGTATGGTGGTGTTCGCTGGGAATTATTCACCACAACTTCCTCCCTCCCGGTGAATCCATCACGGCAGAGTACTGCATTGAAATTGAAGAAATGATGAAAGAGTTGAAGGATATCCGGCCGGCCTTGGTAAACCGAAGGCGAGTTCTCCTTCTGCACGACAATGCTCGCCCCATGTAGCACGAATGACGTTGCAGAAATTGAATGAGCTGAGCATTGGAACTCTACCACATCCTCCGTTTTCTCCCGACCTCTCCCCAACAGGCTACCATTTCTTCAAGCATCTTGGCGACTTCTTGTAGGGAAAATATTCAAATACCAAGAGGATGCCGAAAGTGCCTTCGAAGATTTCGTCAATTCCAGAACTTCTGATTTTTATGCTACTGGGGTAAAAAAGCTTGTGTCACGTTGGCAACGATGTGTAGAATCAGAAGGTTTTTATTTCGATTAATAAACTTGCCTACAAGCCGAGATATTAACTGTTTAAATTTACAGTGGTTCAGTGCCATTTATTTCGTTACAGCCTAATAGTTATAACAAGAACCTTCATCACGTTATTTTAATACACGCTGTAGCAACACGAATTCGATGTCAAAGCCTAGGCAATCATCAGTCACTTTCCAACCGGTCATCCCCACGTATGGCCAACAACTGGCTCATGTTGAAGCCATGGCCGGAAAGGCGAGCGTATCAGGATGATTACCAATAGAATATGGCGGGGGCAGAGCCCTTCATCGCTATGCCGCATACAGTGGTGTCCCGGGCAGACGGGGGTCAGCCGACGCCACAGCGCCCGCTCCGCGTCGTAGTCGTCCAGGGAGCGTCCAAGCGCCAACTGCCATCGTCTCGGGACGTCGTCCGACGCCACCGCTTCGCGCTCACCGTTTGTCGTCGTACGTGTCGCTGTCTAACAAGGGAACTGTCTGAACGGTACGCCGGAACGGCAAGAACGAGTGCTATAGGGAGAATCCCCGTCCTCCAAATAGTAACAGAACATGTTTTGTTTTTGCTGAATCCTTGAGGCAAACGAGTACGAGGCTGTAATGGTTAAGGGTCCGCAGAGTGAGCTATTCAAGGCAGCACAAGATCGCGGTGTTGTGGACTGGGTGGCGCAGTGGTAGAGGGCACGCCTCATGTTCGTGAGGTCTGTGGTTCGGTTCCCACGCTACGTCGCGCTTTCGCACTTTTACCATAGCATCGGATTTCCATAGAGATTTCCATATCTCAACTTGTGCTGGCTTCACAGTTCCTGCCCAGTAGTACTCCGCTGCAGCCCAAGCCTGGGGGAAACAGTCCACTTTCCCCAGTTCTCAAACTTGTATAGTATAGCAATTCTAGTATAGCCAAACTTTTTCCTCTGAAACGATCTGTCCTCCCGAAAACGTGATAGTGCCTTCACTGGTTAGTGGTGTCGTGACTTCGGCACAGTCCTCTTCTGGTTGAAACTGTTGGTACTCTTCTTCCACTACCTCCAACTTCTCCACTTCGTCGATTTCCAGCTGTGGCAGTTCGAAATCCTGCAGGATACTTGCTATCCTTTCCGCCAGCTTCATCTCGTCTCTCGAAGGGACAGCATCCAGTGGAGATCCGCACTTCAGTGTCAATAGGTGCATGACCACTCGAGGGTGCGCGACTTTGTAAGCATAACAGAGGCGAGAATATTGATCGAGGTGGTAGGTCAAGTTGAAGATCATGTGGTCCCCTCCTACACTGTGAGTACACTGTGTCACTCACCTCACCGACACTAATAAATTGCATTTGAAGCATTTTTCTGGCATTCTGCCGCTGTTTGACGTTGTTCCTGTGGCAAAATTTCATACATTGACAATGAGAACAATTTATTGGAGTAAAAGTTTCATACAAAAACACATTTGGCCTGTTTCGGACATTGTTGGTGAATTGCGAGATGTCGACAAATAATAAGTAATAAGAACATCTTACCGTAACAAACTCCAAAAACAAGTTCAGATATGGAAATCTCTATGGAAATCCGATACTATGGTAAAAGTGCAAAAACCTCACCTAGCACGGGAACCGAGCCCTAGACCTCACGATCATGAGGCGTGCCCTCTACCATTGCGCCACCCAGTTCGCGGGGACGGGATCTTGCACTGTCGTGAAGAGCTCGCTCTGCGGACCCTTAACCATTACACCCTCGTACTCGTTTGCCTCAAGGATTCGGCAAAAACAGAACATGTTCTGTTACTATTTGGAGGACGGGGATTCTCCCTATAGTACTCGTTCTTGCCGTTCCGGCGTACCGTTGAGACAGTTCCCTTGTAAGTGTCTATGTCTTGCTACCTTCCAAGTTATTGGTTGCTGTTGCTACAAATTGTTCCTACTTGACGTCTGTTGTTGTTCGGCATCTAGTCGCTGATATATTGGAGTAACGCATGGTCCTCCGAGTATAACATTCAACATTATTTTTTAATTGATTTTTAAAATTCACGATAATCTCCACGGAATTCGTTATAGCTGAGCGTAAGACGATTCAACTGACACGAACTCGGCTTCAACATGTTCGCTAGGAGGGATTTGCTAACAAGTTGGTATAATGCTAGTCGGAAAATGTGCATAAAAAGCGGGAGCAAATATCATGTCCATTTACACACCTCTGCGTTTTTACAGGGTACATTTTCCGTTTACGTGCTCGTTAGTTAAAACAGGTTACAGCGCAGAAATGAGACCAATTCTTGGAATGACATCCAATGCTTCTGACTATGTCCCTGCTTTAGGCCTATTTCTGTATTTTGATTGGTTACGTAAACAGTTCAAACTTCTTTCTTTACGTAAATGAAAAAAATCATCCCAACATAATCATAGAGACAGAAACATGTGGCACAATTGGCCGAATGAAACACATATCCCTAAATACTGGAATCAAATTTCCATAAGGCAATTCAGACAGAAAACTGAAACAGCATGGAAATCGGCCTAAGCGCTATAGCGATCGATCAGTCAAGGGTACGAAGACACAGAGATGTGAAATTGCCGTCGATCGAGCTCTAATTTCCTGGTTTCCTCTAGATGTGACGCAATTCACAGTACGCTGGACTGACCCTTAACGACACATAACAACACACGCATCTACGTTGACAACCACTTTCGATTTAGAAATAAAGAATGAATACCAACACGTTAGAAAAAGAAACAAGGGTTATGGCAGAAACCACAACCTTGACGATCACTTAAATCCTAATAGAGTGAGATCAGCAATGCTAGAATCAGTAAACTCGTGGAAGAGGCTTGCACAGATCGTGGTATAAGTTGAGAAACAAAATGGTAATTCGAATGTCCACAATAGAGAGACAAGCTGCACTTCAACAGAGGTAATACTTTCTCTGGGGTTAGTACAGAAAGATTTTAAAGCTTCGTGCACCTACGACTTAGGCAGGGAGCATTTTTTACCATTCCTAGTCATGGATACGTGTGGCATGTGCAATAAAACGTCGGGATAATACTGCGACTTCCTTGAACATAGAAGGAGATCTGCATGCAAAACAATAGTACGGAGAATGTGAATATCCGAAAGGTAGGGAGTAGGCATCCAGACGGTTGGCGAGCTCTGCTGCCAATCGGCAAGGGCATTTGGGCGAGCCCTTCCCCATAGCCCATCTGTTCTAGGACCCCAACAACCTGTATATCAACTGTACTCTAGACTGCACCGTTTCGCTAGTTCTGTTGCTTGCCTTGTGTATCTCTGCTATTGCTATTTATGCATGCCTATTCACAAGTTTTACACCTGTAAAATGGTTGGAGAGTGGACCGAGTCGTGCTGTGCGGTTCCTTACCAGCAATAGACAAGCCGAAATGATAACAAACAGTAAAACACGACTTTGCATGCAGCAGATATGAAGACGTCAGCATATAAATGCCGTACCCATGTCAGGAGAACGATCTTACAATGAGAGCGTGGCTGATATGCGACCATTCACTGTGGAGGCTGAGGTACACATACGGTGGAATCGATCGTCTGCCGCCGTGTACGACGATCTCTCAGGCTTCGTTTGATGATTGGCGTTGGTGCAGAGATCTTTCGTAGCGACTCAGAAGGATACCTGGAACGAACATCGTAACTGACGGTGACGCAGAACGCCTTGTAAGGGCAAAATAGCTAAGTCGGAGCGAGCGGCTCCATAGATCATAAAAAAGTTGGAAAGTGGGAGCTCAGGAAGGCGCGAATAAAAATTTACAGGTCGTTTCGATGCTTCTTTCTCTTACAAAGGTGGGCCTTAATTTCTTCTACGCCGTTTTTGAAAAATGACAGAGCTTACGCAGCCAAGCAGCTAACGATATTTTCCCCTCATATGTCAGATAATGCACAAGGTGGTGAAAACTGGACAGATAAAAGAATGCTGGTCGAGAAATTAGCACAGCCTAGAATTTGCATTGATCGGATCCTCAAAACAGGTTTAGGAGTCATGATTTCGGACAAGGTTGAATTGTGTATAAAAGGAATAGAAATGATCTCTTATTCATTCGGAAAATTGTGTGTAATGAATGTAACATTGAGCTCACATGCACTGTAACAATAAGAGTATCTATCACTCGCAATGAAGTACTATTTTGGGGAAGACAAACGAAGATTAGGCTCTTCTTTTTCGCACAAAAGAACTTATATGAGAAGATCCGCAAAGAAGTTGGAATTATGGTGGGATCCCTCTTTGGAATTATAGAGCCTTTGCAGAATTTCCCACTTTACATTTGATTCCATAACCTTCTGCTGGTTTACTAGTCGTTGATTATCCAATCTTACTGCTTGATAACATGCACGGTTTACAAGGGTGCTTGAAAAGAGGGTGTACCTCTTTTTGTTTCAGCTCCAGCTTTCTCTTTCTACTTTTCAAGGTTTCTGGGTGTTGTTTTTGATGTCTGTACGTGTTCAAAAATCTATCTTGAGAGGACTGAGGAAACATACCCTCTTCGTTACAGTTGTTTTTTCTTGGCTCTTACCAAAACAAATGAACACTTCATTTACAAGTCAATCAAGCGCTGTTCGAAGCATTCGGTGAGGAAAGAGCTCAATAACCTAAAAGTCAACTGCGGCTCTGTCATAACGTATGGTGTTTGTCGGATGGTAAAGCACGATAGCGTCCAATTCCAAAATTATCAATCTTTGTCGATGGTAGCAAACAGAAAATAGCGCACAGGTGCGAACTGCTGCTAAGACGTGCACAGCTTAAACATAAAAAGCTGGATTACTCTTATTAGGCGATTTTGGAGAATAAAGTCTGGGCAACTTCCAACAGAAGTGACAAGTCGCGGAAGACTACCTTGTTCAAAGCGACGAAATCCACGTAGAGTACCTGTGGCGCACCGTCGACGAGTTTACCTTCGTTTTCACTCCTGTGTTCACAATAAGAGAGTCAGTATCGATTACGAGTCGTTCTATCATGTTCGCAACATCATTTTCCATACTTGGAAGTGAATATGTCAAATCTTACTGCGTATTGCTGTTTCCACAACCGCCATACTGCGTCGATACTTTTTACGCACCCTTATAATGTAGTTAATCCATGAGTTACGTTGCCAGTCATGGCGAGGGAATCAAAGCCAAGGGATGCATTCGACTGGGCGCCGTGTGCCAGCCGGCCTTTTGAGCACAAGCATGGGCGACCGCTGGCGAACTCATAAGCTTGTAGACAGATCACGCGAGGTTACGATATGTTGATGCGGACAGCGCGTAAAGGTATATATGGAGATTAAGTGTTGAGTGCCAGGATTCGGAAGACGGCAGACGTCGTCCAACTCGCGTAGGGATTCAGAAGAGTAAGGAGGACCAGTCAGGAAAATCAGTAAAGAGGGACCAGTAGAGGAAGACCGGTAAGGATGGTACACTAAGGGTGGCAGTAAGGGGGACCAGTAGTTTCTCTCAGTACCGTCCACCGTGTGTCAGGATGCAGAAGACGTGTCATAGACGTCGTGGCAACACAGTGACACGTCCGTCGGGACTCAGCAAATGTATAACAGACGTTACGCAACAAGCGCTCGGATTCAGAAGATGTGAACGGACGTCATACAACGTGCGTCCAGATCCAAAAGACGTGCCACAGCTCAGACTTTGCGCAGCATGCGTTGGATTTTCAGATGGCCTTTTAAAGACCTCGTGCGACGAGCACTTAACTCACCCTTCGTTTGTTCTTTTCTGCAGACACATGGGTAAGGGGGTGTTGAGGGTGGGGGAGGGGGTTAGGGGAATCACTACAGGAATCGGAGAAGTACTATTACTGGCGTCGGACAGTAAACGGTATCGACCTGTCAGCCAATATCGATTGAATTTATTTATGTTTCTGCAGATTATGCACGATCTGTTACTCGCCACATAAGGAACGGGTACTTCGTAAAATAAATTGCATACATGCGACACTGGATGGACATAGATGTCCATGCTTCATAACAGTTGTTTTGAAGATTCTGCCCTACCATATCCATCTATACTATTCTTTGTTGTGAAACCAGTATTTTTTCTTTTCTTCTTCTTCAGCATTTGTCCCGCTTCGTCGCGGGGTCCGCTCTTCTGGTCTTACGATGCCACCTTTCCCGATCCAGCACTTGATCAGGGTGGTCACCAGCTAGTTTCATGTCCGTGTGTAACGTATCGGACCAACGCTGCTTCGGGCGTCCTCTAGGCCGCTTTCCAGATACTTCCAACTCAAGGCCTATCTTGCGGGCGCTGTCTTCTTTCGCACGCAGAACGTGGCCGTACCATCGCAAGCGAGCTTCGCGCATCTTGTCGGCTATCGGCGCGACACCGAACTTCTGCCGAATAGCATCATTTCGAAAGCGGTCCATGCGCGTGACTCCAGACGTCCAGCGCAGCATCTTCGTCTCCATGACGCTGAGGCGTGTTTCAACTTTCTTGGTCACAGGCCAACACTCAGCGCCGTACATAGCTACCGGCCGCACGACTGCTCTGTAAATCTTCGACTTCAGGTGCTCTGGTATCTTCCTATCGCAGAGCACGCCAGTCAGCGAACGCCACTTGGACCAAGCTGCACTCACGCGTGAGTTCACTTCAACCATCAGACCGCCGTCGGACGCTATTGCTGATCCCAGGTATTTAAACACCGAATGCTCCATGGACGCTGCTTTATGCTGATGACGTGAGCATCACGTCATCAGCATAAAGCAGCGCCCATGGAACAGGCTGCTGAAGATCTCGCGTAATGGCATCCATGACGTCAACAAAGAGAAGTAGAGAAAGCGCCGAACCCTGGTGCACCCCAACAGAGATGGGAAACTCCATTGAGGTTCCAGCTGTAGCTTGCACTCTACTCTTTGGGCAAGAGCAGAGCATCTGCACCCACTCTATCAGTTCCTCAGGTACGTTGTATTGTCGCAAGGCGTGCCAGATAAGCTCACGCGGTACGCGGTCGAAGGTCTTCTCCAAGTCGAGAAAGGCGATATGCACCGGCTTCTGTCTCTCGCGATGCTTCTCCACCAGGAGGCGGGCGGCGTGTATAGCATCAATGGTCCCACAACCAGATACAAAGCCGCACTGTTTGTCGGAGAGCTTGACGATTTCACGGACTCGTCTGTCGAGGATTCGCTCGAAGATCTTCATGCTGTGCGAACGCAAGCGAATCGGACGGTAATTGAAGCAGTCCGCAGGACTGCCCTTCTTCTTCCAAATCTGAATCGTCGTACTGTTGTGCCAACACTCCGGTACTTTTTTCTCCTTTACTACCTGGTTGAAGAACTCAGCCAACCACTCAGCAGGATCCCAGAGCTTCGACTTCCTAACATCGGCTGCCAGATCATCCGGCCCTGTCGCCTTACCGGGCTTCATCTTCTTCAGAGCCGCTTCTGTTTCCTCCACAGTGATCTTGTGAACGGGACCGTGAACAGAAGCCACAGAAGGGATGGCTGGATGAGGAAATTCCATAGTGGAAATTTCCTCAAAGTAATCACGCCATCGCTTCGGCGGTGGATGAGGTGGCGATGTCCGTTCCTCCACGTGGTGCCACTGGAAACTACTCGCTCTGCGAGTTAAGCCGAACACGGACACTCGATTGCAGGCGACAGGCCCTTGTGACAGGCCGGCCTACGAAGACCCATGTCACATCACATGGTGTATGACAGCTCAAGTGTTTCGAGATAGTGCTACGGCGTCCGCGGGAGCCGACGCGCACTCGCAGAGCCCGGCGAGTGTGAGAAGTATGCGAGGGTCCCTGATGCGAGGACGGCATCGGGGGGCAACTGAGCTAGTCCGAAAGTCCCGTAACGTAAGCAGGACCCGCGTGGCTACGCTGAATGTGGGTACGTTGACGGGCCGCTCGTGCGAGTTGGTTGAAGCACTGGAGCGTAGAAGAGTTGATTTCTGTGCGGTGCAGGAGACGAGGTGGTCCTGCCGCAAGTCAAGGGATATAGGACGTGGCTTTAAGGCCGTTCTATGTGGAAGTCCCAGGACCACCAGTGGTGTCGGAATAATCGTCTCCGAACGATTTCGTGACTCGATTGTAAGCGTCGAGCGCTTTGACGATCGATTGATGAAGATCGTTGTCGCCGCTAGGGAGCGACTCTATCACTTCTTCTCAGCGTATGCTCCTCAGACTGGCTGCTCGGATCAAGCCAAGGAAGAGTTTTGGAGCCTGCTTGATGAGAAGACAGCAGTGGTACCGTCGAAAGATGTCATCATAGTCGCTGGTGACCTTAATGGGCACGTAGGTGCTACGAAAGACGGGTACAGCTGTCATGGTGGGTTCGGATATGGATCACGTAACGCCGATGGTGAGCGCATTCTTGAGTATGCGGAATCGCATAATCTCACCATTGTGAACACCGTTTTCCGAAAACGCGACTCCCACCTCATCTCATACTATAGTGGGAGCTCCAAGTCTCAGATAGACTTTGTCCTTGTGAGAGATCGCGACCGGAGTCTTGTCACAGACGCGAAGATCGTGCCGTATGAGACGGTCGCCCCACAGCATCGACCGCTGATCTGCACTTTGAAGATCGCCCCTCCGAGGCTGAAGCAGGTTGAGCGATGCGGTGCAGCTAGAATTAAGTGGTGGCGAATCAGAGAGAAGGAAGCAGCTGTGATTTCTCGCGTGCGGATACCGACAGTCACGACTGTCGACGAAACTTGGAAGAAGGCGACCGACGCGATTCGTCAAGCTGCACAGTCAGAACTCGGCATTACGAAGCCTGGGCGACGGAAGGTCGACAAGCAGACATGGCTGTGGACAAATGACGTGAAAGCGAAGGTTCGAGAGAAGAAGTCGCTCTATCACGTGTTTCTCGGCGAAAAGACAGCCGATAACTGGCAGAAGTACCAAGAAGCGAAGAAAGCTGCAAAGAAGGCCGTGGCTGTTGCGAAAGCCACTCATTATGGAGATGTCAACGAGAAGCTCGAGTCTCGTGATGGTGAGCGGTATCTGTACCGACTTGCAAAGAATCGCCATCGCCAGACCGAGGACATCGAGAAGTTCTTCGGCATCAATGATGAGAACGGCCATCTTCTTACGGACCGCAAGAAGGCATTGAAGCGATGGCGCGATTACTTTGAGGAAATCTCTACGGTAGAATTTCCTCATCCAGCCATCCCTTCAACGGCTCCAACCCACGGCCCCGTTCAGAAGATCACCGTGGAGGAGACTGAAGCGGCTTTGAAGAAGATGAGGCCAGGCAAAGCGACTGGGCCCGATGACGTGGCAGCTGATTTGTGGAAGTCCAAGTACTGGTACCCTGCTGAGTGGTTGGCTGAGTTCTTCAACCAGGTAGTAAAGGAGAAAAAAGTACCGGAGTGTTGGCACAACAGTACGACGATTCAGATTTGGAAGAAGAAGGGCAGTCCTGCAGACTGCTCCAATTACCGTCCGATTCGTTTGCTTCCGCACAGCATGAAGATCTTTGAGCGAATTGTCGATGGACGAATTCGGGACATCGTCCAGCTGTCCAGCAATCAGTGCGGCTTCGTGGCTGGTTGTGGCACCGTTGATGCCATACACGCCACTCGCCTCCTGATAGAGAAGCATCGCGAGAAACAGAAGGCAGTGCATATCGCCTTCCTCGACTTGGAGAAGGCCTTTGACCGCGTACCGCGTGAAGTGATATGGTACGCCTTGCGACATCATGGAGTTCCCGAAGAGCTCATAGAGTGGGTGCGAATTCTCTACTCTTGTCCAAAGAGTCGAGTTCAAGCTGCAGCTGGAACCTCGATGGAGTTCCCCATCTCTGTCGGGGTGCACCAGGGTTCTGCGCTTTCCCCACTCCTCTTTGTTGTCGTCATGGATGCCATCACACGAGATCTTCAGAAGCCCGTCCCTTGGACGTTGCTTTATGCCGATGACGTGATGCTCGCTAGCGAAGATAAAGGAGAACTCGAGCGAGAGTTGCAAGCTTGGTGTGATCGCTTGGAGCGGTTTGGACTCAGATTGAACGTGAAGAAGACCGAGTATTTAACGACGGACGTTATCGAGTCCACCTCCATCAAGGTTAACAGCATCGAGCTTCCACGCACTGCGGTCTTTAAGTACCTGGGATCAGCAGTCGCGTCTGACGGCAAACTGATGGTCGAAGTGAATTCACGCGTGAGTGCAGCTTGGTCCAAGTGGCGCTCGTTGACTGGGGTGCTCTGCGATAGGAAGATACCGGAGCGCTTTAAGTCAAAGATCTACAGGGCAGTCATCCGGCCAGTAGCGATGTACGGCGCTGAGTGTTGGCCTGCGACCAAGGAAGTTGAAACGCGCCTCAGCGTCATGGAGACGAAGATGCTGCGCTGGACGGCTGGAGTCACGCGCATGGACCGCATCCGAAACGAAGCTATTCGGCAGAAGTTCGGTGTCGCGCCGATAGCGGACAAGATGCGCGAAGCTCGCTTACGATGGTACGGCCACGTTCTGCGTGGAGAAGAAGACAGCGTCCGCAAGATAGGCCTTAACTTCGAGGTAACAGGAAAGCGGCCTAGAGGGCGCCCGAAGCAGCGCTGGGCTGATACGTTACATACGGACTTGAAAGCGGCTGGTGTCCACCCTGATCTAGCGCTGGATCGGGAAAGGTGGCGTCATGACACCAGAATAGCGGACCCCGCTACGAAGCGGGACAGACGCTGAAGAAGAAGAAGAAGAAGAAGAAGAAGAATCACGCCATCGCTTCAGCGCCTTTTTGCGGTCTGTCAGAAGATGGCTGCTCTCATCATTGATGCCAACGAACTTTTCAGTATCCTCGGTTTGGCGATGGCGGGTCTTAGCAAGTCGGTACAAATACCGCTCACAGCTCGCGCGACTCGAGCTTTCGATAGACATCACCATAATGAGTGGCTTTCTCAACAGCCACGGCTTTCTTTGCAGCCTTCTTCGCCTTCTGATACTCCTGCCAGTTGTCGGCTGTTCTGTCGCCGAGAAACACGTGATAGAGCGACTTCTTCTCTTGAACCTTCGCTTTCACATCGTCCGTCCACAGCCATGTCTGCTTGTCGACTTTGCGTCGTCCAGGCTTCGTTGTGCCGAGTTCCAATCTTGAAGCTTGGCGTATCGCGTCGGTTGCTCTCTTCCAAGTTTCATCGACAGTCGTGACTGTCGGCAACCGTACACAGCTGCTTCCTTCTCTTTCATTCGCCACCACTTGATTCTAGCTGCACCGCATCGCTTGATCCGCTTCAGCCCCGGAGGGGCGATCTTTAGGGTGCAGAAGCGGCCGATGCTGTGGGGCGACCGTCTCATACGGCACGACCTTCGCGTCTGTGACAAGACTCCGGTCACGATCCTTCACAAGCACAAAGTCTATCTGACGAGGGAGGTCACTGAACTCGGTCCGGAGATTCTGATTGAGACCTATATGGTCTTGTAGGGCATCGGACGAGGATCACAGAACTATGTTTCGTTTTTGCTAAATGCCCCTGGGTGGTCCAAAAATGGCAAAAAACTGAATCACTTGTGGGCGGGCTGATAAGGCAAAAGTGGCACCTGGATTGGCCGAGTGGATAGCGAGTCGGACTTGTGGGTGGAGGTCGAAGGTTCGATTCCGGAGGTGTCCGGGCGACTTGCTCTGTGGAGTGCTCCCATTTTTGCAACTGAAGAATACATTTTGGCTACGGTGGGGTACCGCATTCACTTGCTAACCCCGCGACACGCAGCGGGCTCGAGAGCAATGGAGACAATCGACAGGGTGTGAGGTGGTGCCCGATTGGATAGTGGTGCGAATCGGACGGAAAAAGTGATACTTAAAATCTTGCTTAAACCCTGGAGGTGTTTCTCACTGTCACCTTATTTACTCATACGATCGACTAGTATTGTTCTGACACCTCATCATGTGATCATTTTTCTGACTTCTATATAGACTTCCTTCTATTAAACTCGCAACTCTCACTAATTCTACTTACTGTTTGTTACCAATCATAGCATATTTTATCCACCATTGATAATAAAAAAAGGATCACACCAAACAAACAACGGATGACAGCAACAGTATTAATGAAAATTCGAGCCAGCTAATTGGCACCTGACAAGTGATCAGTTACTTGAGGAGATCTGTCACTACATGATCTGCCAATCAATATGCGAAAATAATAGAATAGAATACGAAAAACCAGTTTTTGCAGGACTCTTGCTCCAGTGGGAGTGAAACAGGTTCATCGGGTGCAGTCAGTCTATTCTCTGACGCACTCATTCACGGTCGTTCCTGTTCTTTATGCCGATGGAAGACTCGGCCAGAAAATTTTGTCATCCTTCCCGAGCCAGGTGGTTGCTTCCCCCAAAGTGGTCACTGGTCCGCGCCGAACCTCTTCGTTGTGGCAGGCACAAGCTACATCATGCATAAAGATCAAGTTCCGACTTTTTTCAACGAGTGCATGATGGCAGGATATGTGCCTCCGCTGACCATTTCTCTTTTGGATAACTGGTCCGAGTTTAAAGATCACGCCAACATCCTCTCTGGTGTCCCGGCCGGGAAGCAGCTGAAGTTGATGACCATACCATCTGGCGCAACGGGTCTCCGCCAACCGCTTGATGTCTACTTCTTCCGTCTTTTTAAGAGATTCATCCGGCGTATACATGAAGTTGTTATCCACACGAGGCCGGAATTCAACTGTTTCTCAAGAGACAACACCTTAAAGGTAGGAACGGTATCAGCAACTTTTATATTCTTTAATGGACCGAAATTATCGTTCCCAATTCACAGGTGTTGAGCCAAACATATCGGCAGTTTTGCGTCCCTGTGTTTCACCTGTGTTTTAAATACGCATGGTTTGCTGCCGGTTATATAGACACACACCCAGGACCATTTTCGACGCCAACCGACTACGCATTTAACGAAGTGCCGGTCGAAGGACCGTGTCAAGGAGCAAATAACTGTACCTTCCATGCCTTTGTGCGTTGTTGCGATCCTTTTTTATTATTAATGGTGGATAAAATATGCTATGATTGGTAACAGTAAGTAGAATTAGTGAGAGTTGCGAGTTTAATAGAAAGAATTCTATATAGAAATCAGAAAAATGACGATCATATGATGAGGTGTCAGAACAATACTAGTCGATCGTATGAGTAAATGAGGTGACAGTGAGAAACACCTCCAGGGTTTAAGCAAGATTTTAAGTATCACTTTTTCCGTCCGATTCGCACCACTATCCAATCGGGCACCACCTCACACCCTGTCGATTGTCTCCATTGCTCTCGACCCGCTGCGTGTCGCGGGGTTAGCAAGTGAATACGGTACCCCACCGTAGCCAAAATGTATTCTTCAGTTGCAAAAATGGGAGCACTCCACAGAGCAAGTCGCTCGGACACCTTCGGAATCGAACCTTCGACCTCCACCCACAAGTCCGACTCGCTATCCACTCGGCCATCCAGTCGCTGCCGCCATCAATGCGAATGAATCACTTGAATGCACACTGCATCTTCGTCTAGGAAACGTCGTTAATTATCATTTTATTATAATCTAACTTTAATTTGAGCTCCAAACCTTTTGTAGGTCAAGTTCTGAGCACGTCAGGACCATTCCAGGTGCCACTTTTCCCTTATCAGCCCGCCCAGAAGTGATTCAGTTTTTTGCCATTTTTGGACCACCCAGGGGCATTTAGCAAAAACGAAACATAGTTCAGTGATCCTCGTCCGATGCCCTACAAGACCATATAGGTCTCATTCAGAATCTCCGGACCGAGTTCAATGACCTCCTCGTGAGATTAGGAGCTCCCACTATAATATGAAATGAGGTGGGAGTCGCGTTTACGAAATACGGTGTTCACAATGGTGAGGCTATGCGATTCCGCATACTCAAGAATACGCTCACCATCGGGGTCACGAGACCCGTATCCGAAACCACCATGACAGCTGTACCCGTCCTTCGCAGCACCTACGTGCCCATTAAGGTCACCAGCGACTATGAAGACATCTTTCGACGGTACCTCCGCTGTCTTCTCATCAAGCCGGTTCCAAAACTCATCCTTGGCTTGATCGAAGCAGCCACTCTGCGGCGCATACGCAGAGAAGAAGTGATAGAGTCGCTCCTTCGCGGCGACAACGATCTTCATCAATCGATCGTCAAGCGCTCGACGCTTACAATCGAGTCACGAAATCGTTCGGAGACGATTATTCCGACACCACTGGTGGTCCTGGGACTTCCACATAGAACGGCCTTGAAGCCACGTCCTATGTCGCTTGACTTGCGGCAGGTCCATCTCGTCTCCTGCACTCTTCTTCGTTCCAGTGCTTCAACCAACTCGCAGAGTGCTTCAACCACCCAAGCGGCCCGTCAACGTACCCACATTCCGCGTAGCCACGCGGGTCCTGCTTACGTTACGGGACTTTCGGACTAGCTCAGTTGCCTCCCGATGCCGTCCTTGCATCAGGGACCCTCGCATACTTTCCACACTCGCCGGGCTCTGCGAGTGCGCGTCGGCTCCCGCGGACGCCGTAGCACAATCTCGGAAAACATGACTATTCATACACCATGTGATGTGACATGAGTCTTCATAGGCCGGCCTGTCACAAGGGCCTGTCGCCTGCTTTCGAATGTCCGTGATTAGCTTAGCTCGCACAGCGAGCAGTTTCCAGTGGCACCACGTGGAGGGACGGACATCGCCACCTGTGAAACCAGTTTTTTTACTGCAATGAAAGTAAGAAGGCCTAAAAAGAGAAGATTGCGGTTTAGGGTGTTATATTCTCGGGGCTCGGTGCGAAGCTCCCAGCCAGATTTTGCCGGCCGCTAGGCCGCCGAAAGTCTGGTAGTAAAATAACTGGAAAATAAGAAGTGGCTACAGTATCGTGAGGTCATCTAGATTAATACGACACCTAACATTCCATCCTTACCTTCTTATCCGATTCTTCAGACTGCACTGGAGCTTGGTCGGCTCAGAGGATCGCATATAACAGGAATAGTTAACACCAGTGTTGCTCTGATCAGTGCCAATGTTGAGGAACTCGCGAAGCGCCTGAATATGCAGGGAGGAGCTAGTAGGGTTCTTTGTATCGTTTTCAGGTCACGCCTGTTACCTTCTTGAAGCCCGGCATCCCGTATGCGTAAATGAGTGGGTTCAGCGCACAACTCATGTGTGATAGCACTACAGTCCACAGCGTAACGTGAGAAATAGAAAACTGAGGCCAGAAGTACTCGATCGAGTTCACGATGTACAATGGATACCTGAAAGTGGTCTTCTCGTGAACCTGCGTAAGAATCAGCATGCTTTCCAAGCGTTTTTCTCTTGGAGGTGCTCCTTTTGATATCGAGCATGGACAGGAAAATCGAAACGAAGCGCGAGTTTGGCGTATATGTAACTATGCTTAATACAAAACCATGCACAGATCCAGGACTTGACCCTCCCAGCCCCACACATTAGCAGGGGATTCTACGCTTTTTTAGCTGTTCCCTTCACCAATGCGTAGGACGATGCCGCACACCGTCTTCTCCGAAAATTCCCTTAGCAAAGATCCACGGCCAAGTGGACTCAGAATGCTAAGCTTAATTGCCTCAGTTACAACATTGTCTGCTCGCCAGGAAGCGTTGAAAAAATAGCCTCTCGGAGCTTCGCATTCGCAAACAGATTCGTATAAGGTGAGCAGAATTTGTAAGAATCTAGGGCACAAGTGGCCCAGTCTTTTGATTTATTTGGGAAGTAAAGCAAACCAATAGCTTCCACTAAATATTTCTGATGGCGATGAAGAATTAGGCCATCACAATAGGTCGATGTCACCCGTAGAGTTCGAATAGCGGTATTGATAATGTTTTCAGATATCAAGTTGAGAGTATCATTTAAATTTCTTTTTCATCGTCCTCACTATTAGGAATCAGAAATCCGTTGGTTATCAACAGAAATTCTCCAGGGACAAAAAACCATCTGAAAATGAGGTTGTAAGCCCTAATAAAGATATTTTGCTGCGATCAAGACTGCCACCCGGCGGGACTCGAACCAGAACCTTCTGCATTCTGTGCAGCGATGCTACGCCTTAGGCGCGCGACTCTGCAGACTCTCGCCGCGGCACGGCGCGTCAATTCGGAGCGCTATGCGATTGCAGCTAGAAAGGGGACCGTCAGCGACGCGCGGCCACGAGCTTCAGCGTACGGTCCGTGCGCCATGACGGATGACGTAGGAGACCGTCTATGAGTATTGGAGGAGCAAAACAGAAGGGATCCATGTGGCTGATCAGCGGAATGCATCTTGCCAATGTTAGTGGTGGGATTCCTGTGGGGAGCGACGAGTCCTCCCTTATGGCTGGGGTCGAAGTCGTCCGCTCAATCTAGGGTAGAGTGTGGTATAGAGTTGAATCCCCTGCAATGCAAGTGGCAATAAACGACCCTTATTTCGCAACATGTGGGGGTTCAAAGTAAAACTGCTGGAAGGTACTCATCGTCGAGAATCAATCAGAATTCTCTCTCATATGGCCATTCCGGGGTCATTGAGCACTAAACATATCTTTAGCGTAGTAGGTGAAACTTTGTCAGTGTCTACAGATCTCAATTTCCTTCCTTACTAGGTTACGGAAGGTACCGGTGGCTAAGGACATGGTCACTGACTTTGCCCAAACTCCAGCGTAATACGAAAAACGAATGTTAGATTCGTGATCAGCACCCCAAATAGCCCCATAGGTGACGTTTGGGCGAAATCGGTGATTATGACCTTGACAACCTTGGCCACCGAACCTACTGTAATCAGTTTCAAAAACGGATATCAGATTCGCGACGAACACCCTAAATACCCCCCCCCCCCCCCCTCTCGCCGGGCGAAGTTTGGTTGACTTTCCTACCCTGTAACCCCTACCTCTGGAGTCCTGCAACAACAATAGTGCCACAATTTTGCCAATTTTGCTACACCCTTTTTGTTCTGTTGATTGGGGAACCTAAACAAAAAGGTCTTAGTTAGCAAAATGGTTTACCCCGGTGTGAAATTTCCCACTACACACTGACAAGGGAACTGTCTGAACGGTACGCCGGAACGGCAAGAGCGAGTGCTATAGGGAGAATCCCCGTCCTCCAAATAGTAACAGAACATGTTTTGTTTTTGCCGAATCCTTGAGGCAAACGAGTACGAGGGTGAGCAGACATTGTAGGGTAAGTGTTGGCGGCAGCAGCTTGTTATAACCGCGCGACTTTGTGAGCATAACAGAGGCGAGAATATTGATCGAGGTGGTAGGTCAAGTTGAAGATCATGTGGTCCCCTCCTACACTGTGAGTACACTGTGTCACTCACCTCACCGACACTAATAAATTGCATTTGAAGCATTTTTCTGGCATTCTGCCGCTGTTTGACGTTGTTCCTGTGGCAAAATTTCATACATTGACAATGAGAACAATTTATTGGAGTAAAAGTTTCATACAAAAACGCATTTGGCCTGTTTCGGACATTGCTGGTGAACTACGAGATGTCGACAAATAATATGTAATAAAAACATCGTACCGTAGCAAACTCCAAAAACAAGTTCAGATATGAAAATCTCTATGGAAATCCGATACTATGGTAAAAGTGCAAAAACGTCACATAGCACGAGAACCGAGCCCTAGACCTCACGATCATGAGGCGTGCCCTCTACCACTACGCCACTCAGTCCACGACACTAGGATCTTGCGGTGCCGTGAAGAGCTCGTTCCCCTAACTCTTAACCATTACACCCTCGTATTCGTTTGCCTCAAGGATTCGGCAAAAACAAAACATGTTCTGTTACTACTTGGAGGACGGGGATTCTCCCTATAGTACTCGTTCTTGCCGTTCCGGCGTACCGTTGAGACAGTTCCCTTGTGAGTGAGCTGCAGCTGATCGCGCCGTGCCGCGCCCTTCCCTCCCGCGGCGCGATTCGCAGAATACCGTAACCCAAAAATCCGTCAATTGTTGTGTTTTGGGGCGGCGGAGTATGACGGCAGGGACGGTTGCCGTCCCGCGGGCGGGAAGTACAACAGCTCCCTCGTCGTCTGTCGGCGGCGATCCGCGGACGGCGGGTGTGGCGGGCCGCGACGAGTTGCTCGGGGCAGGGTCCCGGCGCGATTTCCGCCCATCCGCGGATGCTCCCGCGGCAGTATAACAGGTGTGTCAACCAACAGGTGTAATACAGCTTATCCTTTTGGTTTCAATGACATATTAAAGGTTACGGAAATATATCTGACATTGACAACCCCTTAACATATAAAGAAAATCATCCTTTTTATAAATTAAAAATTAGGGAAAGAAATGGCAAAATGAATAATAAACGAGAAAATCCTACTATATATAATCGGCTAATGTCACGTGTCCGTCACGGGGAGGGGGGACTGAAGCCAAAAGATGCCTACTTCAGCGCGGCGTATGCCGGATGCTTTCTTTGGGCTTAACCATGGGCGATTGCTGGTGAACTATATCCTATCCTATATCCCGGCTGATCGTCCAAGCTTACGAGACATTCAAGGGGCAACGCGTCAGGTTATGAATGGGGATCGAGTGCAGAGCGTGGGGGATTCAGGAGGCGTGCCGTAGACGTCGTTCAGCGTGCGTCTTGATTCAGAAGACGTGCTGGAGACGTCGTTCAAGTTGCGTAGGATTTCAAAAGACCTGCTGAAAACGTCTAACGTGAGTAAGGATTCAGAGGAGCTACAATAGACGTCGTGAGTCAAGATTCAGGAGACCTGCGCTAGACGTCGTCCAACGTGCGTATGGATTCAGTAGACGTGCGGAACACGTCGTTCAACGTCGTTCAACTTGCGTAGGGATTCAGAAGACATGCTGGAGACGTCGTCCAACTTGCGTAGGGATTCCGAGTAAGGGCGACCAATAGGAGGGGATCAGCAAAGGGGGACCGCTAGAGGGGGGAGCGTGAATAAGTGGGTGAGGGACCAGCATTTCCCCTCAACATCGTTCATTGTGTGTCGGATTTCTGAAGACGGCTTACAGAAGTCGTGGGACGTGTGCCAGAGTGCAGAAGGAGTGTCATAGACGTCGTGGCAACGTAGTGAGACGTGAATCGGTACTCAGTGTCACATGTGCGTGCCTGACTCTCAGTCCGTTTCTTTGCCAGCACGTAGAAAAGGAAGTATTGGCGAGTAGAGGGAGGGGGGGGGGGGGGAAGGGGTAGAGAGAGTGACCACTGGATTTGAAGGAGTATTAATGCCGTCGGACAGCAAGCGGTGTCGACCAAAACCGATTAATTTTAATTATGATTTTGCTGATTAAGCACCGGATTGGGCTCTCATTACCTGTTTCTCGACACGCAGAGAACGAGCGCTTCGGAGATTAAATCGGATACATGCGATAGAGGGTGGATGGGCTTCATAGGAGCAGTGAAGATTCTGACTCACCATGTCCCGCTGCACTAATCTATTATATAGTAAAACTGGTTTTTTACTTAACAAAAGTAAGAAAGCCTAAACGATAATGGAGGAAGATTGGGGTGGGTTGTTCTATCCTCGGGGTTAGGGAGCGAAGCCGACCAGAGGTTTGGCGGTCGCTAGGCCGCTGAACGTTTGGTTCAAGAATGTTATAAAGGTGGTCTCGACTTGAGTGGCCCAAGATCTCCTTGACTCGGACCAGTCGTCGCAACTGAGCATCGCTCAGTCTCCACTTCTTCGCTTCCTGGAGAACGTGGATAAGTTCATCGTCTTCTACGTCAACCATACTCGGAAGGCCCAGTGGCTCCCCCAATGAGAACAACTGTTAACGATAAGTCCGACCTTCACCAGAAAAATGTGATGCTGTGCTGTTGATGCCACATTGGAATTCAACCATCTTGGTGGGACTCCCAGGGAATGCTCTACATCGAGTTCCTTGAAGACGGCACCACAGTTACCTCGAACATTTAAGCTGTTCTTGAACTCGAAAACACTGCGCACGATACGATGTCGTCTGTCATGGTGCCACGTTAAAACCTTGAAAGCTATTAGAGAGAGAAGTTTGGAACATCTTTCTTATCCGGGCTGCATCACTCATTCAGTTGCCCGTAGATCGATGACATTTACAAATTTACGACATAATATGTCGTAAATCGTAAAACCGAAAATCGCAAATCGTAACTACGCACACCCTGTTCTGGAGCGAAAGGTCTTCAAGTCCATTGCATGCATGGCAGCTGACATCGAGCACCATGCAGGTCGTCAGCGCGGAGTCAGACAACTTCTAGCAGCGTGCTTGGTAAATAATGTCTGCCACCGGCAGAGCGGCATTATCTACTCACCAACATATCCCATAGGAAACGACCAGAATCAAAAGTATTCGGATCAATCGTCTTCGCCCTTGCATACGCCGTTCACGCTCGCTCTTCCGCAGCAGGCACTTAATCTGGAATCGAATAAGTACAAACAATCACCGGCACGTAATTTCGCAATTAGTTGTGGCGTTTTCTATCACTGTCATTTAGCCAGTACAAGTGGCTCGGACTCTAGTGCCTTCCAGAGTGCGACCTGCGTTCATATCTTTTCTCCTTCCTACGTGCGAAACAAGGCAGTGGCCGGGTTCCGAGCAAAAAGCAAGCACGTGCTGGCGTCAAGAATTGATAGCCTGATTTAGAACACGGCGTTCTTTGGTTTCTTCTCTACGATTTGCCGTTATTCCACGGTTCTTTCACGGTGAATGGTAGTTCCGCAAACCTGAATTTCTTCTTTCCTAATTCTGCCGTAAATGCTGATATAGCAGAAGATTATGAGGAATGTCGGCGCTAGGATGGTACACATAAAGATCACATAAACGAGGTATCGGTAGTCCACCACAGTTGTGAAGTAGCACTGGTCTTTGACAGCATGAAAAGAGGACTCCGTTCTGAAACATTCACGTTCATATTGATAGTTCATGCCATCATATAACACGCCGTAATTAATAGCGCGCTTTACGAGTTTCATCGGTGGATAGCAAATGCCCGCAGCGCGAAATAAAGGATTCAGCATTCACCCTATACTGAAGACTTTGGTTACACCTTCAAATTATCTTCCCCTTCCTTCGAAAGCTCCAACCGCTCTAGCAAAATCCATTGGGTATCGTCTTGCACACGTACAGAGCTGGCCAAATGGTAATAAGAATACACGGAAGTGAAGGTCAAACGCCCAAAAAAAAATCCTGGAAACTCATCTTAAAACGGAAAATATTTTACAGCAAGAAATGGTGCACTTATTATACATTATTAAGGTTTGATATTCTGTGCCGAACAATTGCTGTTTAATTGCAGCCAGTAGCAAATAAATAAATAAATAAATAAATAAATAAATAAATAAATGATATGTTTGGCGTTTCTTCCTTTATTCAATAGAAGCTCAAGACTACGGTTTTGAACTTATCTAGTCAAGCATTTTGATGAAGTTAAAGCAAATGTTAGCACCTCGTGTTCATGGTTCCTTTTTTTCTTAAAGCTAGTCATTCGAAAAAATGGTTTAAACGGACTGGTATATTGTTGACACGACACATGGGGAAAGTTTCAGGCCTATACAAGTGGCAGGTGGGCACTTCTCCCTTTAATCCACATCAGCTTCAAAATTGAAAGTAAACTAATCACGCTGAGCAACACGCTCAGGACTTTTCTTTGGAATTTCTTAGTCGGGTTAGGCCATCCTGATTGTGTTTAACGCGGTCTACGGAGAAAATGCCCGAATCTCACGGCGCGCGTTGCGTGCGGAGAAAATGCCCGAAATGGGGAGAAAATGCCTGCAACCAGGGGAGAAAATGCCCGTGACCAGGGGAGAAAATGCCCGCAACCAGGGGAGAAAATGCCCGCAACCAAGGGAGAAAATGCCCGCGAATAGGTTCTGGTCATTTTAATAGGGTTTTAGTAAAACCTATGTTGCAACAACTGACCGTTCAGATATTTAAATCCTTTATTCAGATATGTGGAAATATCAGAAAAGCAGCAGCAAAGCGAATAAAAATAGAAGTCCTATACTGAGAAAAACAATAAAAAAGAGCACAACAAGTATTTACGATGCCAACAGTGTATCAGATGAGAATCATTTGAAAAGCAATGAATGTTGAAATATCTATGTTGAAATCCTGTTTTAGTAAAGAAGGAAATGATTGGTCAAAAGTGAAGACTTCATCAGAAAGATTCAGAAAAACCTCAGTAAAACATAAAAACCAATCTGTAAACAAATTCGTAGATAAGTTCTTCCTTTTCTACTTCACATGACTTTGAAGTACATGTACCCTACTGTTCACTCCATGTGGCGTTCATGTGGCTCAAAAACAAACTCAGAAGTTGAGGTGGCCTGCAGTTCACAGCTCAATGCTTCGAAATGTAATTCTATGTTACCAGGTTCCGTTGATGTGCTTTTGTTCTAGTTTTACGTTCAAGAAATTGAAATTTTGGGCGAAAACGCTTCTTTCGCTCCTTTCAGTGTTTTTAAGTGTCCTTTTCACATAAAACACCGTTGGTACTAATTTAACCGTTGAGCATGCCTGTTGTAACGTCTTTCCTCATTTTCTCCAAAGCTTCTCTATCACGGTAAGGCCATCAAGTCTGCTAGGGAATCCAAATGATGGTGCCAGAGTTTCAGCTGCCACGCCCACGATTTCTCATGCCCTTTACTCGACGGCGTCAGAAAAATACCGTATCCCTGTCCACGTGATTACCATGTGTTTTTTTTTTGTAGTGGTTGTTGAAGTGGACCCTATCGAAAACCGTTCAGTGGCCGCAGATATTTTCTCCCCTGGCTGTGGACATTTTCTCCCCTGGATGCGGGCATTTTCTCCCCTGGTCGCGGGCATTTTCTCCCCTGGTCGCGGGCATTTTCTCCCCTGGTTGCGGGCATTTTCTCCCTGGTCGCGGGCATTTTCTCCCCTGGTTGCGGACATTTTCTCCCCTGATCGCGGGCATTTTCTCGCACCGAAACAGACGCGGCGCGGTTCGGGCATTTTCTCTCGTAATCGTACCAGACCTGGTGATGGTCTCGACGTCCCGTTTTCGGCACGATACGTCGTTTTGCTATTGCCGTGCAGCTAATGCGATTGTGGTGCAATTGGCGCAGGCGCTAAGGAGCCTCTTTAATCAAATCCTCCCCGCCTTTGTTGATTTTTCTCGCTTTTACAGCTCTCCCTCATCATCGATCCTCAAGCGCTCCCAATTATGCTTCCATTGCTCGTTCATTGAGGCTGGGAAGAGCGCTGCATTCGCCGAATAGTCGCCTGTCGCTTCAGGTGAAATGGGCCTGCTTTTTCGTCAGAAGCTGAATTTGGCGCCTACGCTCAGCACCCGACATGAAACAGGGCAATAACGTGAGAAGTTCTCTGCGAACTGAGAAGATGAGTTATGCAACATTATGTGACCTTCGTCTTGAGAACGTCTTTGATAGAGGAGCAACATCTGTACATGCACAGTGTGCCGCGCATTCCAAGCCCTGACTAGTTAAAATCAACGTTTTCCCTAGCTCTTATTGTGTCACTATAATGGGCGGCAGTCCAGCACGCAGGTTGACAGTACCATTCGTTTTCGGTTTCGGTAGGCATTCGTTTTTTGCAAGTTTTCCGAAATGGGGATACCCCCGGCGTGGGGGGGGGGAGGGTGGCGAGAACTTGTATGATATGAATGATATAATTCTTGTTCCGGATGCGATCCACTTACGGGGAGCATAGCTGAGACGGAAGTGACTCATTTAGCATTTCCGGGAGTGCAATTTCTAAAAATAACTCGTGCCAGTGACAGCACTTTCGAAGCATTCCTGACGCCCATAGGACCTGAAACAGGGTGCAGACAAAATTCTGTGGGTTAAATTTTTTCAACGAAATTTTTCAACGGAAAATTTTCGTTAAGCTTACGGTAAATCGTTAAATTGCGTTAAAAAATATTAGGTCGTTACCTAAGTTTTGTCGTTTTTTGCTACCGCGGTTTCAAATGTTGTGACCCCGGAAGTGCTTGTAGTTTTGGTGTGGCGTTATATATTTTCTGAAATCGCATTTTCTCCTCTATTCAGAACCGCTTGTGATTTGGTTTCAAATATGTTCCTAAGATTTCTTTAGGGCTTGGAAAAAGACATGGACAAGAAAATTCGCGCCATTTTTTTTTTGTTCCAGTTCACACTGGGATGTGAAGCAGCAGAAACAGCTCGAGACATAAATACCGGATTTGGCCCGGAGACTACTTGCGCACACACGGTGGAGCGTTGGTTCAGCAGATTCCGAAATGGAAATGAGAAATTCGAAGATGACCAACGCAGCGGGCGACCTTCGGAAAACGACGACGACCAGTTGAAGACGCTCGTTGAAGCGAATCCGCGAGCAACACTTCAGGAGTTGGCCTCTGGATTAGGAGTATCAGACAGTTCAGTTTGCATCCAGCTGCAGAAGATCGGAAAGAGAAAGAAGCTGGACAAGAGGGTGCCGCACGATTCAACCGTGAGTCGGAGAGCTCGCCGTTTGCAAGTATCGTCAGCGCTCCTTTCGACGCAACAAAAACGACCCGTTTCTGACGCGAACTGTGACGCGTGACGGAAAATGGATCGTCTACGATAATAGACGACGAAGTGCTGAATGGTTGGAAATTGATGAAGCACCTAAACGCTATCCAAAGCCGAGTATGCACCAGGGCCCGGATTCATGAACGATCTACCGGCGGGTAAGTGCAAAATTTACCCCCACTCCCCACTTACGCGCGATTCATGAACGCGCGGCGGGAAAAATCCTAGGTAAGTGTCGAGGTAAATGCTACCCCGTCAGCGCGTCGGGGTAGCATTTATGCATTGGGTCAGAAGTTGGCCGCGGAGAAAAACCCTCGACAAGGCGAGGGTTTTTCTCCGCGGCCAACTTCTGACCCAATGCATGCCTCCGCTGGTCCTTAGCCAGCTCTGAGCTAGCCGCCAGCCGCAAATTCAATGCCTGGCAAGGGCGCCTAGTTGCCGTCGCCATGCGCACGTCTTTCGCCGCACTTCGGTGAGTTGTTTTACCTTTTGTTTTTCTCTATTAGGTTTGCATTCCATGATTTTTTGGGCTTTGTGGACCATGGCGGCTCACAGTGCCACTTATTTTTAAGTGAATTGCTTCCTTTAGTGGCACTGTGGGTCGGCTTGGGCCACCATGAGTCTAGTCCGCCACGCAAATCGTAATTTGCGATTTGCGTGGGTGGACTATGCCCGTCCGCCACCTTAGCCTTCCTTGGCAAATGTTGTCTATGGAGGCTACTGTGGTGGATGGTACCCATTATTAGTCATGTAGGCCTACATTTATCATTGTTTCTGTACTTCCTGCTATGCTATTAGTTTTCACCCCTCTCCCTCCCTCCCCCCCCCCCCTCGCCCAACCCCACATTTCACATTTCATTTCTCCTAAATACGATGCTGCTTGTGTCGGTGCCAGTGACGTCCCAGCAACAAGCATGACTGCTTGGTTTCGCTGTTAGCTGATGCCAGCGGGCCAGCGGAGGCATGCACATTGGGTCAGAAATTGGCCGCGGAGCAAAACCCTCGATTTGGCCGTCATGAATCAGAAAACGGAGGTAAGTTCGGGGAAAGTGGCGGGTAAATGGCCGTCGAGGTAAGTGCGGGTAGAATTTTCCTCCGGCCGCGTTCATGAATCCGGCCCTAGGAGGGGGTGATGGTGACTGTTTGGTGGTGTGCCCCCGGTTTAATCCACTATAGCGTTCTCAAACCTGGTGAAACAATCACGGCGGAAAAGTACTGTCAGCAGCTGGACGAGGTGCACAAGAAGCTCCGGCAAATGTATCCAGCGCTGACCAACAGAAGGGGATCGATAGTTCTGCACGACAACGCTAGGCCTCACTTATCGATGGTCACAGGCAGAAGCTCCACTCTTTGGGATACGGAACACTCGACCATCCACCGCATTCTCCCGACCTATCGCCTACAGACTACCACTTTTTCAAATATTTCGACTTCGCGGGAAATACTTCAGGAACGGACATAATGCAGAATCTGCTCTCGAAGAAATTATCGCTTCTAGATCTCCGAAGTTCTGTGATACTAAAATAAATAAACTAGTATCTCGTTGGCAAAGATGTGGAGATTGTAATGGTTTTATACCGACTAACAAAGTTATGTTTGGGCTGAGATATTTACATTTGAAGTTAGAGGACAAAAAACGACAGAACTTTGGCAACGACCTATTACAATTAGCTGCAAACCACTACTTCAAGTGAAAAAAATAAAGGAAAGCCTTATACTTTTCAACTTCAGGAGGTCAACAGCTGAAGTTTAAGTAATGGAGTGTACACTGCAATGTAAAATAAACAATTCAACATCAACAAACACAGAAGAATAAACAAGCGCTCAGCAACAAGTTATCTACAGGGTGTTGAACACGTATTGAATTATCATTCAAGATGATCACCGAGAAGGCATCTTAAAATGTGCGATCAGGCAAAACGCGAAGTTCCCTCTTTCCTAGTTCTTTGCGGAACCGTTTTATGTGACTGTTCTACGAGAAAGAACAACCTAAAATTTTTTTGTTTTTTGCACACTGCCGAAAAGCTGACACGTCTCAACGTGATAACGTTCAAGAAAAGTAGCTTTCCTAATTTTTGTTAATAGCGTTTTTCTAAAATCGTTTAAAATACGTCCAGCGGCCGAAAACATTGTCCCTGCCTTGACTCTTCCAGATAGCAAAAGCCATTTTGGGATAAGCAGCGCCAGATGAGGATAGACATCTTGATGTGCTTGGGGAATCGGCGAAGAAATTTCTATTAGGTTGTAACGAATTAAATGGCACTGGCTCGCGCCATTTTTTGGCGCGTCTTTACGCGTTTGATCAAGAACAAACCGTAACATGTGGCATATCATTTAGAAAAAAAAACTTTGCTCTACCGGTGAGTACCAAATTTTCTATGTAAAAGTGGGAAAACTTTAGAGTTTTATTGACTTTTTTGCAGCTAAGAAGGCGGACGAGAAGATCAACGCCGCATTCGGTCAAGGATGTTCCACAATTCGGACGGCGTATCGTTGGTATCAGAAGTTCCGGAATGGAGATGAGAGCTTGGAAGAACATGAAGGTCGTGGGTGGCATAGTGATGTTGATGAGGACAAGCTGAGAGATGTGGTAGAGGAGGATCCACACAAAGGTACCAGGGAGATAGCGAAGGTTCTTGGCGTCAGTCACAATACAGCTGCCCGGCATCTGAAGAAAATTGGAGAGACCAAAAAGCTGGAAAGATGGGTGCCTCACGAGCTATCTGAGGAGCAAAGAAACCGACGATATGAGATCTCGTCCGCACTGCTTCTACGGAACGAAACGGACCCATTCCTTGATCGCATCGTAACCTGTGACGAGAAATGGATAATGTACGACAACAGGCGACGATCGGCACAGTGGGTGGACAGCGATGAGAGCCCCAAGGTTTTTGCGAAGCCGGAATTGCACCAAAAGAAAGTAATGGTGACAGTATGGTGGTGTTCGCTGGGAATTATTCACCACAGCTTCCTCCCTCCCGGTGAATCCACCACGGCAGAGAAGTACTGCATTGAAATTGAAGAAATGATGAAAAAGTTGAAGGATATCCGGCCGGCCTTGGTAAACCGAAGGCGAGTTCTCCTTCTGCACGACAATGCTCGCCCCCATGTAGCACGAATGACGTTGCAGAAATTGAATGAGCTGAGCATTGAAACTCTACCACATCCTCCGTTTTCTCCCGACCTCTCCCCAACAGACTACCATTTCTTCAAGCATCTTGGCGACTTCTTGGTAGGGGAAATATTCAAATACCAACAGGATGCCGAAAGTGCCTTCGAAGATTTCGTCAATTCCAGAACTTCTGATTTTTATGCTACTGGGATAAAAAAGCTTGTGTCACGTTTGCAAAGATGTGTAGAATCAGGTTTTTATTTCGATTAATAAACTTGCCTACAAGCCGAGATATTAACTGTTTAAATTTACAGTGGTTCAGTGCCATTTATTTCGTTACAACCTAATAGCTCCAAAATGCATTAAACGATAAGGATAAAGAACGTATTACTCAATCGTTTTTGGAATGCGTCACGCATTCTACTTCTACGGGACATCGTGGAGGCCGTCTGGATGTGTATTTGGCCATACACTTGCGGTGGTCAACCGATGAAGAAGTCAGCGCTGTATGTTTCCCAGACAAGTCTGGTACCGATTCTCCGACCTCTAAGCGATGGAAGGCTTGGTTAGCCTGGATAGGAAATTCGGACCAGGAACCTGGTATCGAGTGCACGCGACAGCCGCCACCTTGTCCTACTGAGCTACACGCGCCCCCAAAATGCATTACTTCCGAAAATTCAAAACAAATTCATGAAAGCATTAAAATATTCTTGCTGATTTCAATAGTTTTTTTTTTCATGAACAGTCCTAGTCAGGAGGATGACACCTGCAACATTAATGAAGGATAAGGATAAAGGATAAAGGACGGCGTTACTAAATCCCTTTTAGGATGCGCCACGCGTTCTACTTCAACGGGATGTCGTTGGGGCGACTCGAATGCGTATTTGGCCGTACAATGACTTGCGGTGGCCAGCCGATAAACACGTCAGCGCTCTATCCTTCCCAGACAAGTCTGGTACCAATTCACCGACCCGGAGGGATGGAAGACTTGGTTGGCATAGGCGGGAAATCTGAACCAGAAACCTGGTATCGGGTGCACGCGACAGCCGGCGCCTCCTCCGACTGCGGTACACACGCCCACATTAATGAAGACCAAGGGTAAATGTGATAAACTCGCTGAGAAAAAAGTCCGTTAAAAATTCCGTTAAACTTTTAAAAAACTCCTTTAAGTCGTTAAGTCATATTTTAATAACAAATACCGTTAATTCGGTAAATTCGTTAAATCATTAACCGTTAAATGTGCACTCCTGATCGGAAACCACCTCAACCACCTCAACCTAGGCGCTTGAAAGGAAAGCAAGACAGCAACCACAAGTTATACATCGCGTCACAGACCACCAAAAACCGATCTTCGCTACGTCTACGTGCTACAATACCACACCAATAATAGCAGTTTTATTTTGGAAAAAAAAATGAAAAAAATGAACAAGCAATAACAGAATACGCTTAAAATGTTGTAAATGCAGCATGCTTCAACGAATACATGTAGAAGGAAGAAGCTTATAAATATATTAGGTTGTCCCATAAGTCCCCGCCGTTTTTTTCAACGATTCACTGCAGATTTCGTCCGCGGTCTCTTGCATATCGCTGCATAGCTTTCGAAAGAAAATGATTTGCTCTAACACATTTGCTTAAGCCTGGAGCGACTGGTAGAGAGGCTATATGTTGTTACAGGATGTTTTGTTGCGATCAAAACTCTCATTGCTCTATCAGAACATGTATTGCATTTCTTTTTTCATCATGAATTTTGTCAATTTTTAGGTCGTTGAAGTGAAAAGTGAAAAAGTGGAAAAGTAGCCATTTGCGCACATTTGCGCACTTGTTCTCTCCGCTTAGGTTTGCGATTTTTTGCGCAGTTTTTTATAGCATTTGGAAGACAATGTTCTGCACTACAAGAATATGTGTTAGTGCTACTTGCTCATTTGTCCTTTATTGATTTTTAGGTCACCAAATTGGGACGCCTAAATTCGTCAACCAATGGAATCTCGATGGTCAGCCGAGTAAAATGTCGATGATTGGCTTTGCCACACAAATTATTTGGCACTAATGCTCCAGTTTAGGAGGGAATGCTTGGATGGCACGGCCGGGACCCAAGGCTCGATTCGATAGTCGCCGTCTCCTCCTAAGCACGATCCCTCCTACACAATCACAAAAAAAGCTCTCTGAGAAAAAGCAACATGACAGAAAAGGACCTTCAAGGATCGCGGACAACACCATAAGAATCATAAGTCAATACAAAATGTAAATCTTAAGTTCATTACTGAGTTGTTTGCAAGGTAATGATGCCCGTTCCTCTACGTGGTGTCACTGGAAACTGCTCGCCTTGTGAGCTAAGCCGAACACGAACACTCGATTGCAGGCGACAGGCCCTTGTGACAGGCCGGCCTGCGAAGATCCATGTCACATCACTTGGTGTATGATAAGTCATGTTTCTCGAGATTGTGCTACGGCGTCCGCGGGAGCCGGCGCGCCCTCGCAGAGCCCGGCGAGTGTAGAAAGTGTGCGAGGGTCCCTGATGCGAGGACGGCATGGGGGGCAACTGAGCTAGTCCGAAAGTCCTGCAACGTAAGCAAGACCCGCGTGACAATGCTGAATGTGGGTACGTTGAGAGGCCCCTAGTGCGAGTTGGTTGAAGCATTGGAGCGTAGAAGAGTTGACTTCTGTGTTGTGCAGGAGACGATGTGGTCCTGCCGCAAGTCAAAGGACATAGGACTCTACTCTATGTGGAAGTCCCAGGACCACAAGTGATGTCGGAATATTCGTCTCCGAACGATTTCGTGACTCGATTGTAAATGTCGAATGTCGTTTTCGCCGCTAAGGAGGGACTATATCACTTCTTCTCTGCGAATGCTCCGCAGACTGGCTGCTTCGGTCAAGCCAAGCAAGAGTTCTGGAGCCTTCTTGATGAGAAGACAGCAGAGGTACCGCCAAAAGATGTCATCATAGTCGCTGACGATGTTGAGCACGTAAATGCTACAAAGGAGGGATCCCAGTCTCGTAACGCCGATGGTGAGCGTATTCTTGAGTATGCGGAATCGCATGATCTCACAATTGTGAACACTGTTCGTGTCGGAAATCGCGACTCACACCTCTACAGTGGGAGCTCCAAGTCTCAGACAGTCTTCGTCTTTGTGAAGGATCGCGAGCGAAGCATTGTCACAGAAGCGAAGATCGTGCCGTATGAGACGGTCATCCCACAGCATCGACTGCTGATCTGCACCTTTACGATCACCCTCCGAGGCTACCGCAGGTTGGGCGGTGCGGTGCTACATGGATTAAGTGGTGGCGAATAAAAGAGAAGGAAGCGGCTGTAACCTCTCACGTACGGTTACCGACATTCACGACTGTCGGTGAAACTTGGAAGAGAGCAACCGACGCGATACCCAAACTGCAAACTCGGCACTGTGAAGCCTGGACGACGCAAAGTCGACAGGTAGACATGTCTGTGGACGTACGATGTGAAAGCGATGGTTCGAGGGGAGAAGTCGCTGTAGCATGTGTTTCGCGTCAACGAAATAGCCGACAACTGGAGGAAGTATCAGAAGGCGAAGAAGGCCGCAAAGAAAGCCGTGGCTGTTGGGAAAGCCACTTATTATGGTGATGTCTACCGAAAGCTCAAGTCTCGGGTGAGCGGGATTTGTACCGGATTGCTAAGCTTCGCCTTCTCCAAACGGATGATAATAAAAAGTTCTTTGGCATCCATGATGAGGCCGCAAAAGGGCATTGAAGCGATGACTTGATTACTTTGAGGAAATTCCCACTATGAAATTTCGTCATCCGGCCATCCCTTTTGTGGCTTCTGTCCACGGTCCCGTTCACAAGATCACCGTGGAGGAAACAGAAGCGGCTCTGAAGAAGATGAAGCCCGGTAAGGCGACAGGGCCGGATGATCTGGCAGCCGATGTTTGGAAGTCGAAGCTCTGGGATCCTGCTGAGTGGTTGGCTGAGTTCTTCAACCAGGTAGTAAAGGAGAAAAAAGTACCGGAGTGTTGGCACAACAGTACGACGATTCAGATTTGGAAGAAGAAGGGCAGTCCTGCAGATCCAGTTACCGTCCGATTCGCTTGATTTCGCACACAACGAAGATCTTCGAGCGAATCCTCGACAGACGAATTCGCCAAATCGTCAAGCTCTCCGACAACCAGTGCGACTTTGTGTCTGGTTGTGGAATCATTGATGCTGTACACGTCGCCCGCCTCCTGGTGGAAAAGCATCGCGAGAAACAGAGGCCGGTTCATATAGCCTTTCTCGACTTGGAGAAGGCCTTCGACCGCGTACCGCGTGAGGTTATATGATACGTCTTACGACAAGTGCCTGATGAACTTATAGAGTGGGTGCAAACGCTATACTCTTGCCCAGAGGGTAAAGTGCAAGTTGTAGCTGGATCCTTAATGGAGTTTCTCATCTCTGTCGGAGTTCATCAAAGTTCTGCGCTTTCTCCACTCTTCTTTGTTGGATGCCATTACGAGAGATCTTCAGAAGCCTGTCCCATGGACATTGCTCTATGCTGATGACGTGATGCTCGCTTCCGATGATAAAAGTGATCTCGAGCGGCAGGTGCAAGCGGGGTGCGACCACCCGGCGATATTCGGACTCAAATTGAACGTCAAGAAGGCCGAATACCTAAAATGTAAACAAGTCCCATTAAGATTAACGGTACTGGGCTTGCACGCCCTTCGGTGTTTAAATACCTGGGATCAGCAATAGCGTCTAATGGTGGTCTGAAGGTTGAAGTGAACTCAGTGCAGCTTGGTCCAAGTGGGGCGCGTTGAGTGACTGGCGTGTTCTGCGATAGGAAGATACCGGAACGTATGAAGTCAAAAATCTACAGAGCCGTCGTCAGGCCAGTAGCAATGTATAGCGCTGAGTGCTGGCCTGCGACCAAGGAAGTTGAGGTGCGCCTCAGCGTCAGACGTGGAGTCGAAGATGCTGCGCTGGACGGCTGGAATCACCCGCCTGGATGGCATCCGAAACGAAGCTACTCGGCAAAGGTTCGGTGTCGTGCCGACAGCTGACAAGATGCACAAGGCTTGCTTACGATGATATGGCCACGATCTGCGTGAAAAGAAAGAGGGTCCGCAAGATAGGCCTTGAGTTGGAAGAGCCAGGAAAGCGGCCTAGAGGACCCCGAAGTAGCGTTGGTCCCCGTTACACATGGACATGAACGTAACTGACGTCCACCCCGATCAAGCGCAGGATCGGGAAAGGTGGCGTCATGACATCAGAAGAGCGGACCGAAGCAGGACAAGCGCTGAAGAAGAAGAAGAAGAAGAAGAAGTTGCTTGCAAGAGGATTAGTTCTCCTCTCTCTCTCTCTCTCTCTCTCTCTCTCTCTCTCTCTCTCTCTCTCTCTGAAAATATTTTGCACTGGTACGCAAGTGTATATAAAAATGAAGTTGATTTTAAAAAACTGAAAACCTAACAGGCCGCTTGGGGAATTAAACACAGTTAAGGGGACGGCGCCTATGCTTCCGTGCGCACGAGCGAACTGGTTGAGATGGATGCTTCACCCCATTCCCTTGCGACCTATCTGATCAGTTACATGTAAAAGGAGGCAGCACATATCGTCCCATTGTGAAGCACTTTCGAAAGGACGAGAATGCATTTGGGACGGTCTCATTTTCGACGCCTATGTACATGTGTACTGTGACGAACACGTACATCTTCTATCTCCACGCCTTACTAGTCCCTAAAACATGCAGCTCTCTCTCAAGAACGCACGTCCGCGTATACGTGAGCTAGGGAATATCAGAGGTCGGCGTCGAGTACGAGCTCTTCCGGAAGATGACATCGTCGGCGTAATCGCAATTCTCGCGCGGAGTCGTCATCCGCGGCGATTAGTCGCTCCGGCCGCTAAGAGCTGCTGCGTCCTCTTGCAAGTCCTCCCAGAAGAGGAGCTTGCATTCTGCACGCTGCACGATCGCTTTCCAGAGGTGGATCCCGTTAGTCGCTCGAGGACCGTGCTGGCCACCAGGGCGCTCTTTTTCGGAAATGGTCTTCCGGCGTGAACTGGGCGCCCTTATACCCGACTGAGAGGCAATTTCCGCTTGACGTCGAAAAGATGTCGTCCCAACCATTACTTCGCACTCATTACTGGTAGAGACTATATTGCTCCGAAGGCGTTGCTCACTATTAAGCACGAAAAACTGCAACTGTGCAGGTCTTTCGCTCAACAGCCTGTGGTTCTAAGAGAGTGGATGCAGTCCTGCTTAGCGCCAAATTTTAACGCTTCCCCGCACAGGGAAAAGCGAAGGAGATGCGCTTGGACCACACCGTAGGCAAAGGACGGTACGGTCGTTCAAAAGAGGGACAAACTCACTCTGCAAAACCGAATGCGTTGAACAGTGGAAGTATGGCAATCAACGAGCCCGAAACCCACGAAACTGCGATCAGGAACACTGCCCTCGAATGTCTGAAAAATCTTATTTATGTCATTTTCTCAAAATACACTGCAATCGATAAAACTAGAAGTCCAACAATCCATTCCTTAAGATCGGACAAACTTTTTGATGAAAAATGTCCTACATGTCTCATTCAGGGGTGTGCGTTTAACGTTTAACGATTTACCGGATCTACTTTCGTTAAAAAATTTTTATGCATCATTTTTGAAATTTTCCTCTTCTTCGTGTAAATGGTTTTGGACGAATTTTTAGTATAAGCTTTCGCAGTACCGTTCTGATACCGAGGAAACGCCCTACTTACAGTTAGTTGAATCAGTGGAAATATGAATCGGTATCGTCTTCATATATGGCATTTTCTTGCTCTTGCCCAATTCATTTGCTTGCGCCCCCACGTGGCCCAGCTAGTGCTGAGCTGAGCGAGAGGAAGCGAGCAGCTCGGTGAGGTTTCAAGAACGCCGAAGAAGTCGTAAAGAAGACGAAGAACGTCCGACGCCATGCTCACCTACTCAACTTCACTGTTCTTCCTGCGGTAACATACGCCTCAGAGATATGGGTCATACGAAAGCAGGACGAACACGCGATCAGCGTCGCGCAGCGGAGAGGACGATGCTCGGAGCGACACGACTCACGCCAGTGAGAGAAGGCCTCCGGAGTTCCGACCTTCGCCGACTTTCGAAGATCAAAGACGCTGCCGCGTGGGCCAGGTTGTCGAAAATTAGGTGGGATGGCCGCCAAGTGCGCTTCGCAGACACCTGCTGGACGAGAACCGTAACCGACTGGATTCCGCGGGATGTCAAGAGAACCTTATGGCCCCCATAAACGCGTTGGTCGGACTTCTTCGTGAAAGCCCTGAACGAACGATATGACGCTCTTCGTGTCCCTCAACCAAGGAGGATCCATTGGAGCAGTCTGGCGCATGACAGGAACGAATGGAGACGCTGCTTACGCCCGCTCGAGCAACTCGATAATCAACGGGACGACAGGTGTGATATAGGCGACAGCAGTTTTGTTGATGATAGATGGACGGAGGAGTCAGAAAAATCAAAAATGAAAGAAATCTGGCTTCCTACATATTAAAATACTGCTAAATTGACTACAGTAAGAAAATTTTATTTAGCGAATTTAACGAATTTACCGATTTTAACGCAAAAAAATGTTAAAAAAGGTCGTTAACATTTTACCAAAAAAATTAACGCACACCCCTGGTCTCATTACAACGGAAAAAAGAAAATAATGTTGCCTCTCCCGATGTCGTGTACAAAAGAGGTCGATGGAAGATGGGCATCTATGTATAAGGAGTGGATACGACAACGTTTACAGCAATTTAGCGGAGAAGACACAGCCGAAATCCCTGATAGCGCTGCCTATCAAGCGATATGGTGAGCGATAAGCCGCGTTATCTGATGGTGAGTTTTCCGCTGTGAATTCCCTGTTAATGTCATGTAAGTCGTTGATGAATCCGACGCCTGAAGCGCATCTTAAGTTACCATCTGTATTTAACATAAAATGAGAGCTAGGATAGGTGTTTTGCAAGGAAGGAAACAAAGGGGACAGTACTTGGAAAGTAATGTAGAATCAAAGCAGTTGGGCTGGGCTTGAAAGGTGATTACCCTTGTAGGATGCTAACTTACTTTTCCGCTCTATCAGCCTGAAACTACTTGGTCTGGGCGAGGGTTTCTTCCGACTTCGACTTATAATTTCAAATGACCCCGTTTACAAGTGACCATGTACACCATTTAAGACCCTTTCATCATATCCAGTTCTGACACGGTGTTTGGTGGCGATGTCCGTTCCTCCACGTGGTGCCACTAGAAACTGTTCGTTTTTGCGAGCCGAGCTGAACACGGACACTCGAATGCAGGCGACAGGCCCTAGTGACAGGCCGGCCTACGAACAGCCCATGTCACATCATATGGTTGATGGTGCTGAATGTTTCACGAGATAATGCTACGGCGTCCGCGGGAGCCGACGCGCACACGCAAAGCCCGGCGAGTGTGAAAAGTATGCGAGGGTCCCTGATGCGAGGACGGCATCGGGGGGGGGGGGGAACTGAGCTAGTCCAGAAGTCCTGCAACGTAAGCAAGACCCGCGTGACAATGCTGAATGTGGGTACGTTGTCGGGCCGCTCCTTTGAGTTGGCAGAGGCACTGGAGCGAAAAAAGATTGACTTGTGTGCGGTGCAGGAGAAGAGGTGGTCCTGTAGCAAGTCAAGGGACATAGGCCGAGGCTATAAAGCCGTTCTGTGTGGCAGTCCCAAGACCACCAGCGGTGTAGGCATAATCGTCTCCGAACAGTTCCGAGACCCGATTGTGCAAGCGTGGAAAGTTTCAATGACCGCTTGATGAAGGTCGTAATCGCTGCAGAACAACGGCGGTATCATCTTTGCTCTGCATATGCTCCACAGACTGGCTGCTCTGAACGAGCCAAGGATGAATTTTGGAGCCTGCTGATGAGAAAACAGCAGAAGTGCTGTCACAAGACGCAATCATTGTCGTAGGTGACCTTAACGGGTTAACGGACACGTTGGCGCTGCAAAAGACGGGTATGGTGGTCTCGGTTTTCGTTCACATAACGCGATGGTGAACGCATCCTCGAGTACGCGGAGTAGCACGACCTCACCATCGTGAACATCAAATTCCGAAAACGTGAATCCCACCTTATCTCATTCTACAGCGGGAATTCTAAAACGCAGATCGACTTTGTCCTTGTGCGAAATCGTGGCCAAGGGCTTGTCACTGACGCGAAGGTCGCGCCGTATGAAACGGTCGCCACACAACACCGCCCATCGATCTGCACTATTAAGATCACATCACCGATGTTTAGGCAGGTCGAACGGAGCGGTCCGTTAAGGATCAAGTGGGGGCGACTGAAAAGAAAGCAGCTGTGACTTCGCACATTCGGTTGCCGGCGGTCACGACCGTCGACGAGACAGAGCAAAATGCCAACGACTCGATTCTCAGTGCTGCACGTTCCGAACTCGGCACTACGAAACCGGGACGGCGTAAGGTCGACAAGCAGACACGGCTGTGGACTAACGAACAGTAGAGTTCGCTCAACCGAGCATTCCATCCTCTTCTCCCGTTCAGAAAATCACCGTAGAGGAGGTAGAAGAAGATGAAGCCGGGCAAGGCAACGGGCCCAGATGATTTGGCGGCCGAGACTTATGGAAGTCGAAATCCTGGTACCCAACGAAGTGGCTGGCGACGTTCTTTAACCAGGTTATTGCAGAAAAGAAAGTGCCCGATATTTGGCAGAGAAGCACGACGATCCCGATTTGGAAAAAGAAGGGCAGTCCGGCAGACTGCACAAACTACCGTCCAATCCGAATGCTTTCGCATAGTATGAATATCTTCGAGGGGATTGTCGACGGGCGCATTCGTGTATCGTCTAGCTCTCTACCAACCAGTGCGGCTTTGTAGCTGGTTGTGGCACAGTCGATGCCATACACACCGTTCGTCTTCTGATAGAAAAACACCGCGAGAAACAGAAGCCGGTGCATCTTGACTTCCTGGATTTGGAGAAGGCCTTTGATCGCGTTCCGCATGAAGTCATATGGTATGCCTTACGAGAACATGGAGTCCCCGAAGCGCTCATAGAGTGGGTACGAATACTGTACTCTTATCCAAAGAGTCGAGTGCAAGCTGCAGCAGGTACGTCGATGGAGTTTTCCATCTCTGTCGGAGTACTTCAAGGGTCTGCGCTCTCCCCTCTACTCTTCGTCCTCGTTACGGATGCCATATCGCATGATCTTCAGCACCCAGTCCTTTGGACGTTGCTTTATACTGATGATGTAATGCTCGCTAGCGAAGATAAGATTGAACTCCAGCTGCAGGTACAAGCTTGGTTCGATCGCTTGGAGAGATTTGGACTCAAACTTCAAGAAGACCGAGTATGTGACGACTGACGAAGATGAGTCCAGCTCCATTAAGGTAAATGGCATTGAGCTGCCACGTACTTCGGTATTCAAGTACTTGGGATCAGCAATCGCGTCCGATCGCGGTTTACTCGTTGAAGCCAGCTCACGCGTGAATGCGCCGTGGTCCAAATGGCACTTTCTGACGGGAGTGTTCTACGACAAGAAGATACCAGAGCGCCTAAAGTTGAAGATCTACAGAGCAGTCGTCCGACCTGTAGCTGTTTACGGAGCTGAGTGCTGGCCCATTAACAAAGAAATTGAAAGGCGCCTCAGCGTAATGGAGACGAAGATGCTGTGGTGGACGGCCGGAGTTACGCGTTTGGATCGAGTACGCAACGACTCCATACGGCAGAGGTTCGGTGTCACCCCGATATTTGAGAAGATGCGCGAAGCTCGTCTGCGATGCTACGGCCACGTCCTTCGCGCAAATAATGACACTGTTCGAAAGAATGGTTTTAACCTTGATGTGCCCGGTAGGCGGCCACGAGGGCGATCAAAACAGCGGTGGCTTGATACGCTGCATCAGGACTTAAAGGTGGCTAGGTTGCACCCTGATCAAGCATTTGATCGGCAAAAGTGGCGCCAACATTCCAGGAAAGCGGATCCTGCAAAAAAGCGGGACAAACGCTGGAGAAGAAGAAGAAGAAGCTCTGACACGGTGTTTCCCGGACACCCATAGGGCTTCATAATACAAATAGGGTTTTTGGGTAGGCGCAAAATCTGCGCTAAAGTTTGTATCAAAACGAAATAGGGACCAGCAAGGCCTTCTGAATGAGGCCTCTTGAGGCCTTTTGAATTTACAAACGAGGTCCATCCACGAACAGCAGAAACGACTGCACGACAACAACTTTCCATTGCCAGTGCATTTGTGTGCCACCTCATCGCGTGAAGGGGAGAACATCACTTAATGATGGCTAACGGCACAAATGGTCACGCAGTACACGATACTTTGTTGTGTATGGGCGGCTCTCATGTATCCCTGGCCAGGAACATGTGCGTAACCAGACCACCGCCACCGCTCAAACAACTAAACCCATGCCCCAGTCCCTCGCGCGCCGGAGGTGGACTTCTACGACGTCGGTTGCATCCACCTCCGACTTATAACTGTCATTCGATCGCATCTGAGCAGGATCTTTGGACATTGTTTTACAGAAGCCACAACATCAAATACGACGTTATCGCCCTGCAGGAAACGAAAGGCAGAACGGAATCCATAAGAAGAACCGACCACAACGAGCTTCTCATTATCGGAGCAAAGGTGGGCGGAAAGAATATTGGCGGAGTTGGATTTCTCGTCAATTCGACAGTGCACCACCTAGTAGACTCTTACAAGACCATCAGTTCGCGAGTAGCTGCTCTGCGTCTAGAAACCAAAGATCAAGGAACCATCTCCATCATAAATGGATATGCTCCAACATCTGCGACTACAGACGAGTAAAAAGAGGAATTCTACAAACTATTCGAAAGGACTGTCAACGACGAGAAGAGCTAGTACAAAGTTGTTGTTGGGGACTTTAACGCTACCGTCGGTACGAATGACCACGACGAATGGAGGCTAGAACCACATGGAACTTCCTCAAGGAACGAAAACGAAGAGCGCCTGATAGACTTCCTATCCGCGTACCGTCTCTACCATGGAAATTCTATGTTTAAGAAGCTTTCAAACCGACGATGGACCTGGGAAGGCCCAAATGGAGAAACACGTTCGGAGATCGACCATGTTCTTACAAACAGACGTGGAGTCTGTTCGACGTCTCCGTGCTGTCTTCATTTGACACCGGCTCTGATCACCATCTTGTTCGTGCGAATCTGACTCTCAAAAGGAAGATGTTCGAACGTGACACTCATAAACCGGCACCGGTGAGGATCCCCACATTCAAGTCTGAGGAGTTGGAATATGCAATAAAGTCGTATGATTGGAATCTTCTTGAAGATCCATCGGAAGACTACAACCTTCTCTCCAAAGGACTGTTGAAATGTGCTAGCAGCTCTTGCGAAATCACATCACCGTCTGCCTGAAGGCTTAACGCACATGCGATTAAACTCTTGAAACAAAGAAGAGCTGTCAAACTGGGTACTAATGCTTCCCACCTGGAAAGAGTCACTATCTCGAAGGCCTGTCGAATTGCAGTGAAAGAAACCATGCAGGCCTACAGAAGATTGAAGCTATTAGAAGCCGCTGGGAGAGGTTCAAGCATAAAGCGCTGCAAAATAGATCTCTGCGACCACTAGGCAATAATGTCAGCTCTTATGGATAAGGATGGAACAACGCAAACGTCTCGAAGAGCGATGGAGGCCATCGTTCAGGAATTTTACACAGATCTGTTTCGGTCTTCCATCACTGTCCTAAAATGCTTGATACCACCACCTGAGGAAGCACCTCCCATTCTGGAATCAGAAATTGCTTATGCCATCACAAGGATGAAGCCAGGCACTGCTCCCGGGCCAGACTGTATTTCTGTTGACCTCTTTCGTGCGGGTGGCAGTGCCCCGCTGTTTACTTCTTACCAAACACTTCAACCACTTCCTTCTTCTTGGTAGGATTCCGGACTCATGGAAGAAACCAAAAACAGTTATAACCTTCAAGAAAGTTCAGCAGGAGGATATTAAAAACTATCGACCCATCAGTCTTCTTTCGGTTGCGTACAAGATCTTCACCAAGATACTGCTCAATCGTATTGAGCGTTGCTTGGATGAGTATCAGCCAGTGGAGCAACCAGGGCTTCGCAAGGATTTCTCCTGCATGGACCATATTCAGACTGTCTCACAACTCATCAAGAGGAGCCACGAATACAACACCCACTTGTCCTTGTCTTCGTGGATTATCGGAAAGCGTTCGACTCTGTGGAAATCAACGCCATTCTGAACGCGCTTGTGCATGCTGGTATACCATCCCCTACATCCGACTTCACGACGAATGCTTCTCGAACACATCGACCACCATCCAGTTGTTCGATCGGAAGCTTAAAATTCCTATCGGGAAAGGAGTACGGCAGGGAGACACGATTTCTCCAAACTATTCACAGCGGCGCTCCAGGATGCCATGAAAGACCTGAACTGGAACGATAAAGTCTACCTTGTCGACGGTAAACGGATCAGCAACCCTCGCTTCGCCGACGATATTGTTCTCATCTCTACCAGCACGGCAGAAGTCGAGGAAATGCTGAACGAGCTCAATGTGGCAGGTATGAAGATTGGATTGGACATTAATATGTCCAAAACGCAATTTATGGTCAACCAGTGGTGTGACACGGGACTCGTAGGATTAACTGGAGTGGCTTTACAACAGGTCGACTCGTACGTCTATCTGGGAAGAGAGCTGAACATGGATAACGACCTCGCTCCTGAAATCGCCCGCAGGAGACGCGCAGCATGGGCAGCCTTCAGTTCGATTCGCGAAGTCACAGATCAGGTCAAGGACGCCGACCTCAGGGCCTCGATATTCAACGCCTCTGCCTGCGATGTGTTACGCGACGAAACCTGGCCCGACAACAAGACAATCGCCAGAGTAATGCAAACTACGCATCGTGCACTGGAGAGATGTCTTCTGAGGACAAGCCTTCGTCAGCAATGGCAAGAAGGCCTACGAAGCTCGGAGCTACGGGAGAAGTCGCAATTAGCAGACCCGCTGCAGTACATGAAGAAGTCCAAACATGGCTGGGCCGGACACCTGCTTCGACGAAAGGACGATAGATGGAGTCTCCGTGTCACAGAATGGCTCCCGAGAGACCATAAGAGACCACCGGGATGACAGCCAACGCGATGGGCAGACTCATTCTCAAGATCTTTCAGAGAGCGGAGTCTGCCTCACTGGATGCAAGCAGCCAGAGATCGAGCGGTCTGGAAGAGTTGTGGTCCCCGCTGAGAAGACCTCCAGCCGACAGAAGGACCATCAAAGTATCAAAGTAAGTAAGTGCATTTGTGCCTTTTATAGTTTGTGCGAGATGTGAGATTCCGCATACTGCTTTGTGGTCATTCTCAACCCTCCGGCACTCGGAGCAGTACATTTGACCAAACCAGCATCTCTCACTTGTTCAATGATGAAGTTGGGCCGGTTTCTTGACGCTAGCGGGATATCGGTGAGCTGGCGAGATGTGGTATCTCTTCTTAGCACTCTTATTGTTAGACGCATGCTGTTCCTGTAAGAATAGACCCTACGTTTCTTATCCAATGTCCAACTCCGCTGAACTAATGGTAAGCACTTCGAGCTTCTTTCAGACCTTGAGAAAGCTCGTCGAAACTTCGGTCGCAGTAAAGAAATTTATGCCAAACCTGGCAGGCAAAGAAGATCAAAACTTAGTTACAAAATGCTCAGGTTTCACGAACGTCGAACTTGGAAATTAATGGTCTGCGTTAAATTTTCAATTTTTGGGAAACACGTGTACATTATATCGTTCGTCGTTTTATGCGTAATTCAAACTTCATGCTTTGTCTACATAGTTATACTAAAACTCGCAAGAGATCTAAACAAAGGTACAGATATTCACTACACTAAAACAACGGAAGCGCATATGACGCTAGGAACTTGTACTAGTGCATAGACGGTTACCTGCTCACGTCTACTTAACTACTAATCGTAAGAGGATGCCAGTTTCCACCTCAATGTCTGCTATCATTGCGCCGCTGCAGTAGTTTCAGCCTGGATTAAGAAGCGGAGATAAGTAATGCACTTCACAGTTATTGCGTCTTTCAAACCCACCTTCGACGATTCCCGACCGAAATAGTCGATCGCGGTTATCTGCTGCTTGGCTATTGGATCTCTAACAGATGCAGACGAAAAGCCTAATGCAGCTATTCTCCCTGCACCTCCCATCAGTGTATCGACATCAAAGTGCCAGCAGTGGAACACTGGGACATCGATTTTAGCTTTGTGCAGGTCGCAAGCCTTAACCCACTTCAATGTAGTCCGTAATGCATTGCAATGAGGTCACGCATCTAAAGTCCCTTCAGAGGGCCTGTCCATAGCCTGCGACGTTAGCGACATATCGCACGAGCAAAGAGAATATGGTACTTAGGGGGCTGGTGCCCGCATCGAAATTGCTCAAGCTCGCTGAGCAACCGCACTACACGGTTCCTATGCTCTTCTCCTCTGGTGCATGACGAGCAGAGACCGAACCAGGCAAGGGAAACAAAACCCAACCTACTTTCTAAGAAACGTTCATTTTTCAAAAACGCAGGCACGTGACGACAAATCGATGAAGTTAACGGATCGTGCTGCAAAAAGCCGCTAGTTTTTTGTGACGGTTTTTCAGTTTTCAGGAAAGAACACATTTGCAGCATTTCAGAAAAATTTATGTCAAGTAAAAGTTAAAAAAAACTAGACTTTTACCTGCATCCAGTTTTGACGAATATACCCCTGAGCAACGAAATTGACAAAATGACCATTCGACAAACTGATTTTCGATGTTTGGTCTATTGATAAGAAAAGAATAATACAAAAGAAGTCCGCACCTTTAAATTACCATAAAATTACGTTTCCTTCTTGCCAATTCCTTAAACGAGCAGATGGTCCCTAAAGCTTACTGCAGAATCGCGGCGGCGGGCTGGGTGAGCACTACTTCGCGCTGTACTATTCGCGGTGGTGTGGATAGCTGTGTGGTGGCGTGTCACAGGAGAAGTGTAGGAGGTTCAATTCCTGTGCGGGATTTTGCCTTTCTACAGGTTAGGTAGAAATTTGAGAGAGTTAGACTTCTTCACAATCTCCAGGTGTTTCTGCACATTTTCCAACTGTGTGTTAGGGCCACCGAGCTCTCTCTCTTTGAAATGCTTTCTTTGATTTGAACCACGCTCGTTTTCTTTAAGTGTCTTCGCCCCACGGATGCTCGATAGCCTCATTGACCGGCTTCTCAGAAGGCGCAGGGATTCAAGCTATGTACAGCGCTCGGAGGAAAGAGTTTGTGCATACGCGTATTTACAATTTTATTTAAGCCAATAACAAAGCGACAAAATAAATTAGCAAAAAAAAAACACGACAATTCTACGATTGGCTGTAAAATAAGGAAGGAGGGCATGTACTTTCTGAAATAATTCTGTTAGCTGAGAAGAGCCCGTGATTTAGATTCATGTATCCCACCAATTAAACTCATTTGGTCAATATTGCTCACTGTGCACTTCATCCCTCCAAACATTGATTTCATTAAGGTCATTTCGATATAAAATTTCTGAGAAAGTAAAGTATCTTCTAATTCGTGCTCAGCTAATTACAATTTGACTGTATCCGAACGGGTTTAAGAGGGCAAATGAAAGCATTTCATGAAAGTGTTGCACAAAGTGGAGCTTTTTTGTTATAACCAGCCGAATTATAGTGTGATTTGTATGAAATTAATTTCGCACCACTCTCGAGCAACATTCGTGGCAGATCACACCTAAGCGTAAGGAAGAAGCCTTTCAACCGTAGGCGAGGCACTGCTTCTTTCAGTGACCGCCTTTGTTGCTTCTATAACTACAGACTGGTCGACCATAGCACCGAAGCAATTTGTAGAGTGGCGAAAGTTTTCAAAATGTTTTTGCCTTAGCGTTCTTCCCATCCAATTTGTTATCCGGTATCCAGTAAATTGTATCATACGATACCATCAGGCTTCACCGCCCAGATTCAGCCGGCCGCCGAGGGGGTCTTTAGATACATGAAATCGTTTATGAAGTAATTTGACTCCCATATTGTTCAGGACCTTCGTTTTGCTCTGCAGAAAAGGGCCAACATCATAGAGGTAAAAGAGTCAGACGAGCAGGTAGGCGGGATATATAACCACCAGCCGCCCGTGCGGCCTCTCAGAAGCACCGACGGCTTCTTGACGGCTTCGCCGTGGCAATAACTTCTCATCATCAACTGTAGCTGCCACCTATGTATGTCATAGTTTCCTCAGGAAGAACATTTTAACTACGTCGATGAGGGCAAGTTAGAAAAAAAAGCGAAAAAATGGACGACATCCACAAAAACGTTTATTTGCCCAATATCGATTGATGGCGATCGACAGTTCAAAAACGAACTTCAGATTCGTGTTCAGCGACCTTGATTACCCCGGGGCTGAAGTTTCGTGCCACTTGAACGACATCCGCAAAAAATCGATAATATCGATCGATATCGATTGGTCGACTTCAGATTCGTGTTCAGCGACCTCGATTACCCCAGGGCCAAAGTTTCGTGCCGCCGACGCGTTCGGCAGGTCTATGGCTCGCCAGGCAGGGTTGACCACGTGTTCGGCAAGTCTGCGGCTCGCCATGCACGGTTGCCGACGTGTTCGGCAGGTCTACGGCATCGCCAGGCACGTCGATGTTCAACAATCGCTTCCTATACGCAGTGCCCCCACTCCAGTTGTGACGGACGGAAACACGCACACACACACTGCTCCTTTATATATAGTAGGATAAGTAGAATTGTACCGGTGGCGATGTCCGTTCCTCCACGTGGTGCCACTGGAAACTGCCCGCTCTGCGAGCTAAGCCAAACACGGACATTCGATTGCAGGCGACAGGCCTTTGTGACAGGCCGGCCTACGAACACCCATGTCACATCACATGATGCATGTCAGTTCACGTATACCGAGATAGTGCTACGGCGTCCGCGGGAGCCGACGCGCACTCGCAAAGCCCGGCGAGTGTGGAAAGTATGCGAGGGTCCCTGATGCGAGGACGGCATCGGGGGGCAACTGAGCTAGTCCGAAAGTCCCGTAACGTAAGCAGGACCCGCGTGGCAACGCTGAATGTGGGTACGTTGACGGGCCGCTCGTGCGAGTTGGTTGAAGCACTGGAGCGTAGAAGAGTTGATCTCTGTGCGGTGCAGGAGACGAGGTGGTCCTGCCGCAAGTCAAGGGACATAGGACGTGGCTTCAAGGCCGTTCTATGTGGAAGTCCCAGGACCACCAGTGGAGTTGGAGTCATCGTCTCCGAACGATTTCGTGACTCGATTGTTGGCGTCGAACGCTTTGACGATCGATTGATGAAGGTCGTTGTCGCCGCTAAGGAGCGACTCTATCACTTCTTCTCTGCGTATGCTCCACAGACTGGCTGCTCCGATCAAGCCAAGGATGAGTTTTGGAACCTGCTTGATGAGAAGACAGCAGAGGTACCGTCGAAAGATGTCATCATAGTCGCTGGTGACCTTAATGGGCACGTAGGTGCTGCGAAAGACGGGTACAGCTGTCATGGTGGTTTCGGATACGGAACACGAAACGCCGATGGTGAGCGTATTCTTGATTATGCGGAATCGCATAACCTCACCATAGTGAACACCGTCTTCCGAAAACGCGACTCGCACCTTATCTCATACTACAGTGGGAGTACCAAGTCTCAGATAGACTTTGTCCTTGTGAGAGATCGCGACCGGAGTCTTGTCACAGACGCGAAGATCGTGCCGTATGAGACGGTCGCCCCACAGCACCGACCGCTGATCTGCACTTTGAAGATCGCCCCTCCGAGGCTGAAGCAGGTCGAGCGATGCGGTGCAGCAAGAATCAAGTGGTGGCGAATGAGAGAGAAGGAAGCAGCTGTGATTTCTCGCGTGCGGTTACCGACAGTCACGACTGTCGACGAAACTTGGAAGAAGGCGACCGACGCGATTCGTCAAGCTGCACAGTCGGAACTCGGCATTACGAAGCCTGGGCGACGGAAGGTCGACAAGCAGGCCTGGCTGTGGACAGATGACGTGAAAGCAAAAGTGCGAGAGAAGAAGTCGCTTTATCACGTGTTTCTCGGCGAAAAGACAGCCGATAACTGGCGGAAGTACCAAGAAGCGAAGAAAGCTGCAAAGAAGGCCGTGGCTGTTGCAAAAGCCACTCATTATGAAGATGTCAACGAGAACCTCGAGTCACGCGATGGTGAGCGGTATCTGTACCGACTTGCAAAGTTTCGCCAACGGCAGACCGAGGATATTGAGAAGTTCTTTGGCATCAATGATGAGAACGGCCATCTTCTTACAGACCGCAAGAAGGCATTGAAGCGATGGCGCGACTACTTTGAGGAAATCTCTACGGTAGAGTTCCCTCATCCAGCCATCCCTTCAACGGCTCCAACCCACGGCCCCGTTCAGAAGATCACCGTGGAGGAGATTGAAGCGGCTTTGAAGAAGATGAGGCCAGGCAAAGCAACTGGGCCCGACGATGTGGCAGCAGAACTGTGGAAGTCGAAGTTTTGGTACCCTGCTGAGTGGTTGGCGAAGTTCTTTAATCAGGTTGTGGCGGAGAAAAAAGTGCCTGAGTGTTGGCGCCAAAGTACGACGATTCCGATTTGGAAGAAGAAGGGCAGTCCTGCAGACTGCTCCAATTACCGTCCGATTCGCTTGCTTTCGCACAGCATGAAGATCTTTGAGCGAATTGTCGATGGACGAATTCGTGACATCGTCTAGCTTTCCAGCAATCAGTGCGGCCTCGTGGCTGGCTGTGGCACTGTTGATGCCATTCACGCTGCCCGCCTCCTGATAGAGAAGCACCGCGAGAAACAGAAACCAGTGCATATCGCCTTCCTCGACTTGGGGAAGGCCTTTGACCGTGTACCGCGTGAAGTGATATGGTATGCCATACGACATCATGGCGTTCCTGAATAGCTTATAGAGTGGGTGCGAATTTTTTACTCTTGTCCAAACTGTCGATTTCAAGCTGCAGCTTGAACCTCGATGGTTTCCCATATCTGTCGTATTGCACCAGGGTTCTGTGCTTTTGCCACTCCTATTTGTTGTCGTAATGGGTGCCATCACACGAGATCTTCAGAAGCCCGTCCTTTATACGTTGATTTATGCTGATGACGTGATGCTCGCTAGCGAAGATAAAGGTGAACTCGAGCGAGAGGTGCAAGCTTGGTGTGATCGCTTGGAGCGGTTTGGACTCAAACTGAACGTGAAGAAGACCGAATATCTAACGACAGACGTTACTGAGTCCAGCTCCATCAAGGTTAGCGGCATCGAGCTTCCACGCACTGCGGTCTTTAAGTATCTGGGATCAGCAGTCGCGTCTGACGGCAAACTGATGGTCGAAGTGAATTCACGCGTGAGTGCAGCTTGGTCCAAGTGGCGCTCGTTGACTGGCGTGCTCTGCGACAAGAAGATACCAGAGCGCTTTAAGTCGAAGATCTACAGAGCAGTCATCCGGCCAGTAGCGATGTACGGCGCTGAGTGTTGGCCTGCCACTAAGGAAGTTGAAACGCGCCTCAGCGTAATGGAAACGAAGATGCTGCGCCGGATGGCTGGAGTCACGCGCCTGGACCGCATCCGAAACGATGTGATTCGGCAGAAGTTCGGTGTCGCGCCCATAGCGGACAAGATGCGCGAAGCTCGCTTGCGATGGTACGGCCACGTTCTGCGTGGAAAGGAAGACAGCGTCCGCAAGATAGGCCTTAACTTCGAGGTAATAGGAAAGCGGCCTAGACGGCGTCCGAAGCAGCGCTGGGCTGATACGTTACATTTGGACTTGAAAGTAGCTGGTGTCCACCCTGATCTAGCGCTGGATCGGGAAAGGTGGCGTCATGACACCAGGATAGCGGACCCCGCCACGGAGCGGGACAAACGCTGAAGAAGAAGAAGAAGAAGAAGTAGAATTGTACCAATTTTTCGTGTTGGAGCTTCCTGATCTGTTATCTTTCCTTCGCTGTGCCAGCGCGACTTAGGGTTTTGGAAATAGGTGGGACCGTGTCCAAATAAATAAGCATATGCCACTCCTGTATTTCCCCTCTCCTGGCAATTTACTCTACACAGTCGCATAAATCTGACAAGGGAAGGGTCTGAAGCGTATGTCTGAAGGGGTGGGGGGGGGGGAGCGACTCATATATGGAGAATCCTCACCTCTCAATTAGTATGAAAATGTGATTATTTGCAAAGTCGTTAAACCTAAGGAGTAGGTGGTCACAGCGGGATACGGCGCATCACGAGTTTGGGGGTCTTGTACGTCCGCGGTGCCCCTACCGGCAAGTGGATCGGAGCGCAGTGGAGGTGGGGTTGCTTCATGCGAGGAAGGGCGGGGGGTTGGTTCTTGTGCGCTGCTGAATTTTTGCATTTCGACTGACTGGTTGATATTTGGGGATTCTGAAGTCTACACCATTTTCAGACGTTTTTGTGCCTAATTTTCCAGCTGAATGCTGTGGTATTCAACGTGATGATGTAGAAATGTTCAACATCAGTGATACACAGGTACAAAGTGCATGAAGCACCACTGGGCACAATACTGGCAGCGTATAGAGTCTACAGGTTCCTCATACAATGCTTTTGTTTTAACGTTTTGTTCTGGGATGTGTGAGTTGTCTAATTCTTTGCCGAGGCCGTTCTCAAGATGCGTAGCTCGTTCATCAAGAACCAACGCCACTCCATCCTCTCTTGAACTGAAGCGCTTCTCCGCGATATGATGAATCACCAGAGGATTCGAATTTCCTTTGAAGAGCTGATCAACCCACCAACCATCAGTAGTTTTCATTTCAATCTCTCAATTGCGTTTAGTTGGTGCCACCTACGTTCTTCTTCTGTTCAAGAGCTCGGCGATTGGGTCCGAAGTGCTGCGGCGCAGTGCCGCGAGATTTGTTTCATTAGTTTCATATTTGCCAAGCTTAGCGTGTTACTCCGCGGCGGCTCGGGTTTCAGGGGAACTTCACGTGACTTCCGAACCTACGCAACCACCCCTGCTCTTCTCACAGGACTTCAGTTTCAGAGAGTTGATTGGTTAGCTGGATTTTCACTCGGAACAGACCCGTCGTGATTTGCAGAAAACACAACGAAGTGCTCGTGTCGATGCGTCCTTCTTACCAGTGGGTTCTTTGTACACGTGAGTCACTGAAGCTCTCACTCCTACGGTACAGAGGACAAAACCCACACGATGGTGTAGAGAGAATACGGATACGGAAACGACTACCTGGAACGGAACAGTTGGTCGCGACAGCAGATAGTCACGTATTTGTCCACGGCGATCGCTAGCATGTGGAAGGTCGAGATCGTGCACAGAATACAGAGAATGAGATGCACGAAGAGACATCCGTAGAAGGTGTGTGGTCGTCGTGTCAGCACAGAGATCACTGTGATCGGTATGCCGAGGCAGCCTGAAATGCAAGGCGCGGTATCCGTGAAGGAAAGCATGAGAAAACTTTCGCAGCTCGCTGACTGCGATCGATAGGCAGGTATTGAAAGCAGGTATGCTTCGAAACCACTGGCTGCGTCCTTCTGTGGGCGAGTGTTCAACACCTGGATGGGCCGCGGAGTTCTCAAAGTCAGCAGAGGGGACCATGGACGACAATCCATGGCACGATTTGTCTCGCACTTTAAGCATTGTTGATCTAGTTGGATGTAACCGAGTAACCTGGCGCACAGCAATGAACATGAACACAGTTATCTCTGAATCAGCTCCAAGTTTTTTCCGCAGCGTCGAAAGTTGTCATTGTTAGCGTTGTATTGCCCCACTCGGGGTTCTTAGGTGGTCGTTTCCTTGACAGGGCCTCATGTTTGACGTTACGTTGCCTTCCGAGGCGCGATGGCTATACAAATCATTTTGCGCAGGACGAGCATCTGCGCTTAGCGGTGACCACTCGTCTGGAGATGATGGCACGCCGAAACGTCAGGCCCTTCAAAACAGGGCTCCATCTAAAAACGCCGCTATACAGTGGTAACGATCTCAAAATCTCAACACATTGTAGTTATCAATTAAATTATCGCCGGCGATCAGTTGTCGGGAAGAGGTGTCAGTCATTGCGTTCGATTTTAATCTGAAGGAAATGACAAGGAACTTCTTCAAGCGGCTCGTCGCAAACAGTCAACACAGCAATATCCCCTCAATATACCAATGAAATCTTCACCTGCAAAGAAACCTTCCTGCGAGTCTGCACGCCTTTGAGTGCAGGTATTGGCTCACAATATAACAGTTCATAGAATAGAATGTTCATCCCTAGAAAGATTCTTGCCTTCACCGCGGCAGGCAGTGCTGCGTTTAGGAAGAGGACAGGCAATTTTAAACCAAGATGTCCCTGTTTTTGCACACCGTACTACTGTTACGATAATCCCCTACATATGCATCATAAAATTAATCAGTTTTCTCGTTTCTCCCCTAACATTTCATTCACCTTTATTTATTTATTCATTTATTTACTCTTTATAAACTTATAGTTATTTGTTTAGTTATGTGACTTAGGAGCGCACCTGAGTCTCTAGAGTGATGTATCCCAAAGATAGTGGGAACGCGAGGATCTGACTGACTTTTCCTAGCTTGACCATTGGAAACATTGTGGACGGCCGCATTCGACTTCGCTTCCTCATTGACACCTGACAATTTCACAAGTGCCCACTTCCCGTTCCTGAGCTGGTTTCGTGGAACTTCATCTAAACCTGCTGCAGACGTTACCCATATGTAGAGAGCAAACGAAATTCGAAGTTCAGCACTGCCGGCAGCGTTCCTACCTCTTTTCCCGAATACTCATGTTACCCACATTTTTGAATTACTAGTTTTTTGCGTCCGTTGACCGATATTCTTAGCTCATGCTGCACTTCGCACACCACTCTAGAAACATTGGAACTTCGAGCAGATATACCACCTCATTGCACTGCTCCCTTCTTAGTGAAAAGGCACGTGTTCTTTCCCCTTGTTCTGCTTCGTGTTAAAGCAGGAGCGAAGTGAGAAAACGACTTTCCACGTGTTTCGGTATAATCCATAAATCTTCAAAATTGATATCGCTTCGGATGTAGAGGGTGCAGTGGGTGTTAGGCGGGAACTGGACATTCATCACGAAATCGCTGCTTCTCAAGGAGGCGGCTTGCAGGAAATGTGGAAGGATATTGATTCCATTTCACTTACCATTCGGCAATTAATGGGTTCAGCGTCAAGAGAGCGCAGGATAACTTCTAACAATAAACGCAAGGAAAGGTAATTTGCAGAGCAAAACAGTAGTGGCTACTGAGATTGCCTAATGATTGCCATGCGTTTCACAGACAAACAGGACATTATTGAAGAAGCCAACGAAGGTCTTGGTCACGCATGGTCACTAAAATGGTTGCAGCCGTTGTCGGCCTTCAAACAAGTGAGGGCGCAAACACGAGAACGGCACCGTTTCAAGCCCCTCAGAAAAAGCTCCGGGTTAAGTCTTTTTCAAAGCGGTTAGTGTTTCATGAATACTCCTCATAGTATGAGACCACTCATTATTCAGGTTTCCGAAATCAGTAAACTCTCTTCTCTTTTCTGCGTATGTGGAGGAAAATCGCCTCGTGTCTTAATCACCTCGAAATCTCGCCAAATGCAAGCAACGATCAGAAACGTTCCGCAGCGACGTGACTCTTGTTCCACCGCGTGCAACAACAAAGAGTAAGTGGCTTAGGAACTGTTCAAACTATGCTGTGGTACCAGTGCGGATGGAGGATCATGCTGAGTATGTGAGGATCATTTAGCTCGTGCGCCGTCTAGGTTCAAATTCGGTTCTTTTCGTTTTACTGTCTGCTTGCGGCAGTCCTTGGCTGAGCGCCAAGCAACGTCTTGCTAAATGTGCTTCGCTTAGGGGATTTCCTCCAACCGCTTCGATCTGAGCACACCGATTACAGGACGCGTTAACGGAGTCCGAAGAGGCGTGCGCCGTGCCAGCGAATCGGTCCAAGGTTCAAGGAGCCAAGCTGTCCTCCCCCTCGCAACTTGTGAATTGGTTCCAGACTTGCCTGGGAAGGGCGAAGGACAAGTCATTTATCTATATGGCACACCATGCCATTCTAAAGCCGTTTGCGCGTTTGATGCCCCACAATGTCGTGCAAAAAGTGGACATGGACATGGCGGGTCAAGAACAAGGACCAAGGGATTACCGCCGACTTAGACCCTGTTATGAATACAGCAGCACTGCAGGTGCATGACGAGCTGCTGAAGCTCCCTCTTCAACAATTAGGCACCGAACACCAGAAGATCGGATCCGTACGCTTGAATGCAGAAAACGCTTCTAGGAAGGCGTTGCTATGTAACTTATCTCATACATCAAACAATGTATTGCGCATCACGAAGCTCATACTGAGCTATACCAAGTTCATTTCAAGTAAAGAAACAAAAATTCTATGACAGAGTAATGCTCTTAAATTGGCTACAACGTCATCAGCTATCGCAGATTTACAAGCTTTTGAAGCAAGTATTGCTCTAGCTCCTTTATACAGGCATTTTTAATTCATTTCTCTCCACTGGGCGCGATATATCTTCTGTTGAACACCTGAATTTGTTTGGATTCTGATATGCGTTGTCCAAACTTTGTCACTAATAGTTTGATGCATGGACAGAAAAATCCAAGCTACCACGTACGTATCTTATCACTATCACGTTCGCTGGTAAACTACCTGGGGGACCGTCGTGCAGGTAAGATAAACCGCTCTATTTGGTAAGTGGTATGGCGAGCATGTGGAAAGTGGAGCGCAATCGAGGGCCGCGCGCACCTCGACTCGTTCCACGGTCCAGCCTCGGGTTCGTACGTTAGGTGTCTCCCGGAGTTAAGGTAGTGCGTCATCGCCTCCGATTACGGTAGCGTGGCGGGTTGTTGAGCCCCCCTCGTCGAGGTGCAGCGGATGAACAGAGCAGACAGTGCGCCGCGGAGCAGTGCATTGTCGTAGGGTAGAGGTAGTGATTGACGACTTTATTCGTTTTTTGCTTTTTCCCCTTTGCTCTTCCAATTTTCATACGCTTTGGGACTTTAGTGACTCCTGCTGGAGGGGCGGGGTAGGGTTACCGTATAACACACCTTGGCGAAAGCAATGAAGATCGAATTAGCCACACTCTAGTAAAGATTGCACTCAACTAACGAACTATAAAACAAGCAGAAGACATAGCACATGGGAAAAGTTGAAAAGAGAACATGGACTGGGCGAAAGCTACAAAGGTGTTGCCCCTATAATCATTTTGCCCTTAAACTCACCAGGAAACTATCTTAACGGTAGGTCAGAACGGCCCAAGTGTTGAATATGTGCAAAATCGCCTCTCTCTGGGAAACAACAAAACGCAAATATCTCGACCCCAATACAACTCTGCACAGAGTAAGGGACGACGAAAATTGGGCCGTTGGCGGCGTTAGCCATATGCCTGGAGGCGGAGGGCGGCCTTAAGTTGGCTGGAAACAGCGATGACGAGCGAGCGATAGTGGCACAGTGCGTAGAGGGGCGGCGTAATCCCCAAAACCGCTGTTTCCAGCCAACTTGAGCTTGCTCTCCGCGTGCAGGCATAGAGCTAACGCCGCCAACGGCCCAAATTCTGTCGTTCATAACTCTGCGCAGAGTTGTATTGGGGTCGAGATATTTGCATTTTTTTGTTTCCCAGAGAGAGGCGATTCTGCTCGTATACAGCACTTGGGGAGTTCCGACCTACCGTTGAGATAGTTTCCTGGTCAGAGGCGGCATATGGACCCTAAACTTACAGAAAAGAAGAATACAGCTTAAAAAATAGAAAGGAATCAGGAGTGGTCTGCTTCCGCATGGAATCTGTTTCACGGCAGCAATGCGCGCTCTGCTCAATTCGCCTCATCTCGTAATGAAACCTCGTCCGTGACGGGCGCGGCACTCAGTCTGCCTACGGTAATCGAGCGCGTCGCTCCGCCTTCTACAGTAATGGGAGACACCTAACGCAACGCACCGACCCTCAGATGGTTCTTTGAAGTCACGAACAAACGCCACTGCCTTTTTAGTGGGTAGCAATCACTCAGTTCCATCGGCGGCATAACGGCTAATGGCGAGGTCGTAAGGAGAAAAGCTGGTACCTGAACGCAGGAACGATGTCACTGCGGGAATTAAGCACAGGTACTGCACGTACGGTGCGACATCTTATTCGCAATCATAAATCAAAGAAAGGGTTCGTGGAGTAGCCACCTTTTCGGCTGTACAGGGGGCAAACTGCAATAATTAGAGTTGTCCGCTTATCGAATCAGTTAGATTAGGCCCTTCTTAACAAAAGGGTTAATTGATCCATAGGTTTGCCTGTTATGCGTGGCGTCGAAAATTTCACTTAAGTTTTAGAACAAAGCAGCTCTGCAAAAAAATAAAGAAAACACGCAAAAGAAATGCATTCTGTAGAAAACGAGGATAACAAGTGTTTCGCTCGGAAAGAGGCAACATTGTGAAAGTCACCCTTTTTCTTTAAAAATATCGATTATTCGTATTTAGAGACCACAGAAGTGTAGATTGACAAACGTCTTGAGGGACGGCAACGAGCAGCAATTGTGAGTAGCTAGATGGCGCACATACCGGCCAGGAAGTCCGTCAGCGCGAGTGAGAAGATGTAGGAGTTGGTGACTGTTCGGACGTACTTCTTGCGAACGTAGACGTAGAGGACGAGCAGATTCGAAAGCGAGATGTGAATGGAGAGCAGCAACTCGGCCACAGCATAGACGAGGAGGACGTTCATATGGCAGCGCTCGCCGCCACGCCCTCCGTCCCTGGTCGAGTACAACTCGCCTCGTAACCTGCACCCTTGAAACACGTCGGCAGGTGACAGGAATGCAGCAAAAGCCCCACGAGGCCTCGACCAAACTCTGCCATCCGTGAACGTTCGACAGAGTGGTTTGGTTAGGCAACTTTGCGAAGGGGAAACGAATAGAAGTTGTTATGAGGGTAATGTCTACGTAGGGGAAGGTTTTATGTAAACTCCCGAAGATTCAGTCTCACGGTCAATTTTACGCCGTACGACCTCTGAGGCAATGAGAAAGTTTGGGAGTTATGAAAGTGCTGCTGGCTTCACGGTTCCAAATAAGGAACAGAAAGACAAATTCAATTAGTGAACAACAGCGCAGCGGAGAAGAATGGTAATAGACCAATCATCTTTGCATCGACGGCATTTCACTAAATGCTTTCACCTGCCTCGTCCCAATTTCGGACTATCACCATATTAAAGGGTAGAAAATGACTTCTGTGCATCTTTGAATGCGTTCTTTATTTCAGAGCTACATCTTATACAACGGCTAATTGTAGTTGAAATCGAGTAGTCCAATGCGAAAGGTAAGGGCCCTCCAATGCCATCTCCAGAGTGAGCATTCGCAGCTGCGCTTCAGTCCAAAAACGCCGTCAGTTTACCTATCACGCAGTGCAGTGATGAAGTAGAACGAATTCAGTATCGAACAGCAAAGTCCGTCTTTAGCCAGGTTGTGACACACGAGGTTAGCACACAAAATTTATTACAAAAAAAAAACACCGAACAAACAAACTACTAACCAAGGCTTACAAGAAGAGCCTCCAAAGTGGCGGTGAGCTTTTGCGATGCAATTTTTACGGGATGTAGGGTCCCGTGTGGGGAGTCCAATTCCACAGTTACTTTTTTGGAATGCTCTTGTTAGAAACGAGCAAAGGACAGAAAAATGTGCAGACAGAACAGAAAAAGATGGACAAGCCGTCTCGGATGAAGGAGCAGGAGACGGTGCAACGGATATTGCTCTGAGCTAGGGGCGCGGGACGGCGGCAGTGAGGACTGACCTGACTGTTCGGCAGCATACAGTTTACGCGAGTATATACGCTTCGTTGGGAACACAAAAAATCCCAAAAATATAAGGTATAAATACCCAAAATAAAGTGCTCTACCCACATGAAGCAATACAAATAGCACTGTATTGCTTCGTATGGGTGGAGCACTTTACTCACCATTTTCGAGCTTTTGTGGGCACGTTTAGAGGAGAACTTGGAGGCGTGTTGCTAATATTTATAAATTCACAGAACAGGAGATGAAAAACACAGAAGTGGTATGAAAAATTAGAGGCAACACTAGAGGTCTATGTGCAGCATCTAGAAAAATGAACATTTGTCTTGTTCCGCTTGGAAAAGACGCGTGAAGGAGGGCTCGGAAGGCTTACAAATTAGGCTTTATGACTTTCCTCTACTACTGAGCTTATTCTTGGCTTTCATAGCTTACATTTTTCGTCTCGCGTAGTATATATACCACTTTCACGTCGAACTGGACACTCTTCTGAACTAGCTTGACACTTCTGAAATCAAAGTGAACGTTTTTCAAATCAAGACAAGTTTCTTACACATTAAGCTGGAGACTCTCCAAGATGAATAGGACAATTCTTGTTCAAGGAAAATTTAGTATAACTTTCTTTAATTTTTTTTTTAGTTTGCCGAGTGTCCAATTTGACGTGAAAGTGGAATGCTTTCGGAATTTAGACGGTGCACCGGAGTTTCCTACAAAATCATTCCGTTTCCATCTTAATATCGTCCTTCAAAATCTTGCGAGGAAGATCCATGAGGTGACCGTGGAGTTACTCAAAGTGATTATAGGGAAACTACTTGTGATATGTGTATTCGTGCTTCGGGTGAGCTCTGGATTTCTATCTGTATTCAGTTGTGTAGGTTTCGGGCGCACACTTGATCTCAATCCGATCTCAATAAACCAACAATTATTGCCGTTTCGTCTCATAACAGTATTAACAATATATTCGTGTTGCTTCTTTCTCAAACTACGCTTGGAAAATTTAAACTTTTGAGGTATTGGTCGCATCTCGGTCGACCTGAGGAGGAGCGTGCATGAGCAAACGAAGAGATGGTTTGCGCTAAAGCCGTATGGGCGTTGAGATGCCGAAGGCGAAACAGAGAGCACTGTAATAATTTGTTCTTCTTATGAATATACTCACTTTATATATAGCTCTGCACTCATAATTTCAATTTAGAGACGAAGTGCGCTGTTACCATCCTGAAGTGGACATTCTTGTGCCTTCAACAGGAAGTAGTACCGTTCCCTATTCCCACATCTTCTTGTACCTCTGCGTAACAATCACCCGAAATTTTTTAGAAAATTTCCGAACGAACGACTTATCGAATTTATTCGACTTCGAAAATATTTCAAACGGTCGAAAATTGAATAAGCCCCGATTTTTCGTTTATTTGAATAATCGAATGGTTGAATTCTTCCTTCGAATGAACGAATAACGAATAACTGCATTTTGCTGTACAATAAAAGGAACCTACAGGAAAGCCTGAATGCAGGCTCCACTACATTAAAAAATGTCAAATTAAGTTCAAAGCCATAAAACAGAATGTTTTAACGGAAAGAAATCCATGTACTCGTATCATAGTGCGATAATCATTTGATCAGGTGGAAACAGCAGTAGGTGGAAACAGTATCCCACCTACTGGTTCTGCTAAATCCTAGATTTATAGCAACTAAAGAACTGCTAAGGGATTGGAAATTTAATGGTCATTCAAACGATGAAAGCTTTTCTTAAAACACCACCATAGGTTAAGATGAAGTTTTTGAATGAACAACTTTTCGACTTTTTCAAAACTTATAGAGCTTGATTTGAAAGGTGACAATAAGGAAAAGTAAAAGTAAAGCAAGTTGGCAAGAAAACTGCTTAGCTTGGGATGGAGATAACACAATAATAAATCTCGTATTACCTTGTATTAACCTTAGCAGAAAAACTTATAAAAATTCAGTTTAACTGCACTGCAGGTCAGGTAACTCCTACGATTTACGATATCCAAAATCTCATTTACACAATTCCTTGGTTCAGATTCGAAGAGCCCACTGAGTGGCCATTTATTATTAATATTTCGTGTGGTTTTTCAACCACATGGAATATTAATAATGAATTACCCAAGTTAATTACCCAGGTTAATTACCCAAGTTTGAGGGATGGTGTTGCTGAAGTGCTCGTCCGCCGGCAGTTGATTCATTCCTGAATTCCACTGCTCGTTACACATTCCTGCGAACTGTGGTATTCTGTTGCGGACTGTTCGCCTTCTTGTTGCCAGTTCAACTGCTGTTTCTGTGTTTGTCTGGTGCGTGCAACCTTGAAACAGGGTTGCAATCTATCTCGGTTCAGTACTTGCCACTTTGAAAGGTCACTTACTACTTCGGCGGCACCTCCCACGCTTTTTTTTTTCTTGTAGTTTGGTGACCGTGACGTTTTATTATGGCATCGACTATTTCCGACAGCAGCTCGTCGCTCATTGACACCGTGGCCGATGTGGACTTTGGTATGGGTGCGTCCTTGGACAAGCACGTGCGACAACTCCTGAAGGCTAACCAGGACACTATCTCAACGGTAGGTCGGAACGGCGCAAGTGTTGTATATGGGCAGAACCGCCTCTTCCTGAGAAGTAACAAACTGCTGGTATCTCGACCCCAATACAACTCTGCGCAGAGATAGGGGCGACGGAGGTCGCGTGTTGGCGCCCTGCTGATTAACGTGCTCCACAGCTGAGGGGCGCGCGTGTGATGAAGGCTCGTATCGCCACTCGACGGAGTGCACAGGTGGCGTAGTAGGGAAGCGCTCGGGCTCGTGAGCGAGGGGTCGAGGGTTTGGATCCCGCAGACTGCCTTTATTTTGCACTTTTGCAAAATCCATGTTTATCATATAGGTGATCCACCTAGGGGTACTATAGTGTGTTATAGAGCATGTTTACATAGAACATATGCTTCAAACTACAGATTAGCCAAAATGTTCAATTCTGTGTGTCACTTGTTTGAAGCCTATTTTGTGTGACCGTAGTTATGTAACGATATATATTTTGTGGCACTAGTTAAAAGTTCTGACTCCACCGACAAGACTTCGGTCAGAAAGAATTCCCGCTGAAACTTTTTCTGGGGGGTTATTTGTGGTGCTGGTCACGAATTTGACAACCGTTTTTCACGATTCGGTCGGAGAGCACCCATACCGTTAACAAGGGTGGTCCAGGCAGGGTCACCGATTTCGCTGAAACTTCGTCTAGGGGGGTTAAATGGAGTGCTGATCACGAATGTGACATCCGTTTTTCACGATTCTGTCTCTACCTGCCGTCACCGGCAGAAACTTTAAGAATGTAATCCTGTGCCTTCTTGTATCTATATTATCCAGCCGAATCGTGAAGAACGGATATCAGATTCGTGATCAGCACCCCAAATAACCCCCTAGACAAAGTTTCAGGGAAATCGGTGACCCTGCCTTTAACGGTATGGATGGTATGTTATATGTAAACATGCTCTATAACACACTATGTATAGTACCCCTAGGTGGATTACCCTTATGATAAACATGGATTTTGCAAAAGTGCAAAATAAACGCAGTCTGCGGGATCCAAACCCTCGACCCCTCGCTCACGAGCTCGAGCGCTTCCCTACTACGCCACCTGTGCACTCCGTCGAGTGGCGATACGAGCCTTGATCCCGCGCGCGCCCGTCAGCTGTGGAGCACGTGAATCAACAGAGCGCCAACACGCGACTTCCTTCGCCCCTAACTCTGCGCAGAGTTGTGTTGGGGTCGAGATACCTGCAGTTCGTTACTTCCCAGGAAGAGGCGGTTCTGCCCATATATAACACTTGCGCCGTTCCGACCTACCGTTGAGACAGTATCCTGGTAAGTCCATACCCACTTGTATCAAAACGTCATTGAAGAGCTGGTTTCGCAGATTGTGTTTGTCAACCAGGATTCTACTGCCTTAGCCGCACTAGAGCCCTGGCTAAAAGCAAAGAGAAGCAGGTGTGTGCTTATCCTTGTCGACCTGGCACTCTATTTTGATGACCTGAAAGTTTGCAAAAATTTAAATGAAATCAGATTGTTCTTCAGTCATTTAAATTTTCTGTGGTAAAGCAAGATACCTACTTTAAAGTGTCATGTAAAATTGAGCAATTCTTGGCATTTTATTGATATTCATAAATCAATAAACGCGACACATATTCTTATAGAGCAAGACATTCTCTTTCGAACGACATATAACACCAACCCAAAAAGTCCAACCACAGAGCAGGAGCTGTCGGCAAAAATAACCCTCCTCCTTCGGACGTCCCAATTTGTTGGCCTAAAAATCAATAAAGGACAAGTGAGAAAATAGGACCAACACATATTCTTGTAGTACAGAACATTGCCTTCCAAACGCTATAAAAAACTGCGCAAAAAATAACAAACCCAAGCGGAGAGAACAAGTGCGCGATTGGCTACTTTTTCACTTTTTCAGTTTTCACTGATGAAAAAAGAAATGCAATCCATGCTCTGATAGACCGAATCATTCTCTTTCGAAAGCTATGCAGCGTTATGCAAGAGACCGCGGGCGAAATGTGCAGTGAATCGTTGAAAAAAAGCGGCAAGGACTTATTGGACAACCTAATACTACTTGCAACAGAATAGCAATAGGAGCGGCCGCTCAGTTGACCGGCTTCTCCCAGATAGCAACAGCGGTTCCACCCCTCCTCCCCCAATAGCTGGGACATCCGCTCTCGAGTGGCCGCACAACCACTTGCTATTGGAGCGAAAACCTGTTGCAGTAGGTGTGGCGGGCTGCGCCAATTGGCCAGGTGAGCGGCACCGGTGCGATTACCTGCACCCCGTTGACGCTCCTGTGGAAGTATACCACTAGAATTAAGGGTCGGCTCCTGTTACTGAATGTTGCAAGATTTTCGTGCAGCCATATATCCAGTTCCTACCTATATATATGTGCATACGTATATAAGTAGGTATATACCATGTATACACATGCATATACATATGTATATACGTGTATATACATAGAAACAGGTTTTCACTCCAATAGCAAGTGGTTATGCGGCCCCTCGAGAGCGATTGTCTGTGGCAACTCGAGCGTCGCGACCGCGTGGCTCGTGTTGCTATTGGGGGGAACCCCTTTTGCTGCAGTGTGTTGCTATCCTATTGGAGACTCTCAACACACTGATGCTATCCAGGTGCAGTGACTAGCGTGCTCCAATCGGATACGCTCACGCCGCTAGGAAGGTATTCGAGCTTAGCAACGCATATTCAGGTGTCCGCGCCATCATCTCAGCTCTGACTTGGCAAAGCAATAACATTGACAACATCTTTAAAAGGCTTTGGTCAGGAATGTGCGGAATTTTTATTTCCGTGATAGGCATATGGCTCTCGGCCATTTCTATTCCTTCCGTTCGCTGTTTAGTGTCCCAATATTTTGAACCGAAAAACGAAAAGACCGATGAATCAAAGCTGATTTCACAGCAAGCAATTTTCACACCTTGAAGTGAAAATGGGCTTTAGAAGGAAAACAACTGTATTTTGCATAGCTACGGTTTTCCTTGGAAAAACAAGTGCATATACGTCCACGTGCTTGAATACATGCTCCACTATATTAAAAAATGCCAAGTTACGTTTAAAGCCAAAGAACAGAATGTTTTAACGGAAAGTTCTCCATGTATTCGTATCATACTGCGATAATCATTTGATCAGGTGGAAACAGCAGTAGGTGGAAACAGTATTCCTACCTACTGCTTCTGCTAAATGCTAGGTTTACCCGCGTCCAAAAAACTGCTAAGGGATTAGAAATTTAATGGTCATTCAAACGATGAAAGCTTTTCTTCAAACACCACCATAGGTTAAGATGAAGTTTTTGAATCAACAATTTTTTCGACTTTCTTAAAAGATGTAGAGTCTGATTTGAAGGGTGTCCGACCAGAACGAAAAGTAAAGGCTTGAGCACACTTCGCTGCCTTTGCTGCGGCAGCAATGATAAAGAATATCATCGAGCTGCTGCCTGATTTGCTGAGCGGCAAAGGCAGCGCCGCAGCCGTGAGCACACTTCGCTGCGGCAGCGGGGTCGGTTTTGCTGCCGCAGCAAGAAATGTCGACCGACATTTCTAGGCGCGCGCTGCTGTTTGCTATCCTTATCTTTATCCTTATCATTTGCGAAAGCAGCGTGCACCCTCATTTGCTGCTCGATCCGCGTTTGCTGCGGCAGCGAAGTGTGCTCGAGGCTTAAAAGGGTGTTGAATAACGACCACATTGAACTCAACTGCTGTCTGAGTTGCATGATGCAGCCAAATTCCGACCTATTTGGTTAACTAGCTGGTGAGATATGATGAGAAACGCATTTTGCAAAAAAAGAACGTTATCTTAGCTTGTGGCACTTTAAAGCCCCGCTATTCCCTAGTATCCTCCAGTGCCCGTCCTCTTGCCCAAAAGCTGCGTTATGAATATCTAAATCTGTTTAACTTTCAAGTCATCCGACCTTTCCAGGCACTGTGCACTATAAACATACAAGAAACGTCATCGTGGCTGCAGACTGTGATAATAATTGAAACTGAAAAGAATATGCAGAGATATTGTACGAATCTCCTCACTAGTAATGCATGTGAAAGAAGAACATTTATTCTACGCAAGTACTCTTGCTGAAGCAGCTGAGACCAAAGGGTAATTGACACTCGCATGAGAGGACGAGTCAAGCTGTGCTAACAGTACTGTAGTGCTGCCGATGGTCCACCGGAAGTGCCAAGCTGTTCCAAAGAGCGAACATCACGAGGAAAGGCACCACAACCCAGATTCCTGGAAGTAACTCATCGATTATGCTGCAAAGTTTAATGCCTAAACTCTTAATCTGAAAAGCATTGATGAACGTTGAAAAACTTGGTTTCGCTGAATCGTTAGGAATGCCACAAACTATGAATTTGTGACTTAAATACCTTTTATAAGAAAGCTTGTAAGAAGTGCAGTAAGGAAATAGATCGTGCTAGAATCTATCCCCTCTATCATCCTTCTTGCAAAGAGAGCGGTTTGTGCTTGTTGCACATATTCTTAATAAAGTGTACCACAAACACAATCCTTTGGTCTTTAAGAGGAAAAGCGCAAACGAAGGAATTCCGTTCCCAATAGCGCTCTTCAAATTCATTGATTTCAAAAACGAATTAGTCTACTCAAGATCGAGTTCTCTTCTCAATAAGATAGCAAACACCCGGAGAACGTTATACACATTACCTCAGCGGTCTATTATTCTGCTCGTAGCAGCAGTGTCTTTCGCGGGAAATAACTGATAAGTTGGCGGGAAAGTTCTGGAGGTTTTGACTGGTCTACTTCAAACAGTCATAACTTTCTTCGTTCTTACCAGATTCATTCGAGGTAAACTCTGTTCCAATCGCCTTCCTCAATACGATACTAATTGACTAATTCCATCAGTGGAAAAACCAGCTTGTCGAGATGCGACAAATTCTAGAAATGTTGTTTTGCGTGATCCTAATTTGCGAAGGTTCTACCAGCGACGAAGTACTGAAACCGCTTAAAACGGTAGAAGTCGGTTGGCACAAGGTCTGGTGAGTATGTCGAGTGAGGCAGAACTTCAGCTCATCACAGCATTCTACTGTAATGGTTCGGCCTAGTTCCAAAAATCTGTAGTAAATCACGCCAGCCACAGACTACCACACTGTTACCATTCTCCTTTCTGGGACCGGATTCATCAACGACTTACAGCAATTTAACAGAGAAAATTCTAGCCGAAATCCTTGACAGCGCAGCTTATCAAGCGATATGGTGAGCGATAAGCCGCGTTATCTGAGTTTTTCGCTGTGAGTTCTTCGTTAAAGATATATAAGTCGTTGATGAATCCGACCCCTGGTGGGATTTCGGATTTGGGAAGTGCGTGGTGGGTTCGTTAACCCACTGCCCATGTCCTCTTCGGTTATCTGACAGAGCGCACTTTTCATCACATGTGACGACTCGATCCACGACGGGTCGTTTTGATTCCGGAGAAGCAAAGAAGGACGGATTTCGAAGCGAAATTCTGGCGATCACCCAAGTCGTGTCACCCACTTTTCGAGCTTTTTCGCCTTTCCGAGGCATTGCAAACCATCCGTAACAGCAGTATTACCGACTCCTGGACATTACCCAATTTCACGGAATGTTTGTGATGGATTAGCTTCGACGAATGCCTTCAACTCGTCGTCCTATATTGCTATAGGTCTGCCGCTTCGGGGTGCACCTTCAAGGTCGAAATCTCCAGAACGAAATTTCTTGAACCACCGTTGCACAATCCGTTCTCCAACACTGTTCGGCCCCCACACATGGTTGATCTTCCGGGCGGTTGGATGGCGGATTAGCCCAGCTTGAACTTGATATAAAATGCCGTTCAGAATTGCTATTTTGATATCATTAAGTATTCTCTTTCTCTTATCTCTAGTCAAGGAAGCACAAGTACATATTAAATATAGGTGACACACAAGTTATTCCGTCACATAGAGCGAAGAATTCCGTATTATACTTTATATGAAAATGCGAAGAAAGTTGAAATTGATTCACCAGTTAACGAGCAAAAGTGGTTGTACAAAAACCGCCATAACTTTCCGGCCAGCACAATGCACCCACAGGTTATGCTCCTGATTACCAGAGGAGAAGTAGATTGATTCAAATTTATCCTTGTTCTACTTTAAATCTTATATATCAGTCACCTACCGTTATAGCACATCTGGACAAGACGCGACTCTCGATACAACGTAGATTTTCTCTGGTCCCGGCCAGGTTACCTTTACGCCAATACAAATCAATTCCGCTTAAGACGCGTCAGATACAACGCTTCTCCTGCTATAGGGCGCTTTGGAGAGGAACCCTGCGTTCAAAATGACTCCCGTTATAACGCGACGCGGGTTCAGTACTGGTCCCACGCAGCAAATGAAGACGAGCAAGAGGCTGTCCGCGTGTGCGACCTACCCTTCAATTGCCTCGTTCGTAGCACCAGCACCTGTGCGTCAATGAATTACAGGGTGCGCCATAAATATGGTCACTTTTTCGCGCGTCATTTTTTGTATTTGTTTGTGAACGTTTTCATGTTTCCATTGTTTCTTCGGATTCTACGTGTCATATTGACCGTACATAGTGCTTTTTGCATCTCCACACTGCTTCTATCAGAAATGGTAAAGTCTTGTTATCACAGAGGCGCAATCTTAGATCCGAGAAGGGCAGGACTTCCTTTTCCCAACATCGCTCGTCTGCTGAAGCTGCACAAGATGACAGTCTATCGCTGTGTGGAACGTAATTCTCTCGTTGATCGTTCCTGACCTGGCTGCTCGGTATCCGTAGCTACGACCAGTCTTTGGAAAATCGTGAAAGAACAATTCAAGTGGAAAGCTCAATGTATCGGCTACGACGATGAAGCGAGTTGCTAAGAATGAACTTGGACTATACCCCTACAAGTTCCGTCAACTGCACGGACAAACGCCTGCACAGATGGAAGGAAGAAGAAAAAAATGTCCAAGACTCCTCGAGCGGCACGACCACTGCATGACGCTCTTCACTGATAAGAAACTTTTCTCAATTGAGCAGCGTTTTGACCGCGGTTATTAGCTAAAAGTGGTGAGGGTGCAGACACCGTTAACAGAAACTCTCATGCATCTTCCCTGATGGTTTGGGCCGGAGTTTGCGCCACAGGACGGACACGATTGGTTTTCGTTGAAAAAGGAGCCAAGGTCAACACCAATGTCTACGTGAACAACATTGTGATGAAGGACTTGCTTCCCTAGGCTCAAGAACACTCTGGAAATACAACATGGACCTTTCATCAGAACGGCGCACCCGCTCATAAGTCCAAGAAGACTCAGGAGTGGTGCGCAAGGAATCTCCCAAACTTCATCCCTGTTTCTGAAAGGCCGACAAACTCGTAAGGTTTGAGTGTTATGGATTACTGCGCTGGTTCATTCTAGAGGGTGAAGACTGCGCTAAAAGGCGCACTACGATTCGAGGATTGAAATCTTCACGGGAAAAAGCATGGAAGGAAATTCCGCAAGTAACCTTGCGTGCCGCCGTTGAGTCCTACCCTAAAGGTTGTCACTCGTGCCAAGGAAGATCATATTAGATGATATCCAAAACTCTGTGTTAACTTGATTGTAAGAAAATTGTTGAGGAAGTTTCGCTGTTCCCTGATAAACTGCGTGAGTAATTCGCTTTTTATTGAGTGACCATATTATTTTTCATGCGTGCGCGGCCAACAAAAATGTTCATGGTTGTCAATATGTCAAGCATAGTATAGGACTACCGGAAGTCGTTAGAAGCTGCCACAAATTGGAGGGTTTCCTCTATCAGAAACGACAGGTGTGGATAAAACCCAGATTATTCGGAACAATCTACCACTATATAATTGAGTTAGCTCGCTGCCCTGTAGATGATGAGGCGTATCCCACTCAGGTTGGAAGCCTGGCTGAGATACGCCTCGTGGAACCACGTGCAATCTCATGGGACCCCTTGCGACGCCTCCGCGTACGGCGCGTGGGCAACGTCTGCTGTTCAGCATGGGATATTGCTGCATCAGAGGAAGCGCATCCTCCTCTTGCTTGACACAACGGCGTCTGCGCGCGTTTCTGAGTGCCTGAATCCAGAAGACGGGTTCCCTTCGTCGCACCACAACATTCTGGAGTCAGAAGATTGGACACCGTCGTCCTACGACGAGGGATCGCTTTCAGAATTGAGCATGAGATGCTGCTGCAGCAGAGGAAGCGCAGCCTCCTTCTGCTTGACACAACGGCGCCTGCGCGCGTTTCTGAGTCCCTGAATCCAGAAGACGGATTCTCTTCGTCGCACCACAACCGTCTGGAGTCAGAAGATCGAAAAGAAAGGAAGCAGAGGTCACATCGTCGTCGTACGACGACCGGCCGCATGCAGAACTAAGCATTATCCCATGTTGAACGGAAAAGTTTACCAGCGCCAGGTACGCCTCTGCGTATATCTCCCCAGTCCAGTATTTTCTCATGGCCAACTGTACGTGGCGTGCTCGCGAGTTCGACAGAAGTCCCATCTGAAAATTTGGTTAACACCAGGACTCAAGTCGATACTAAGGCCTCTGTTATACTCCCGCGGGAGCATCCGCGGAACGTCCGCGGACTATGTGTGCACCGAGGATGGCGGGCGTGGCGGGGCGCGGCGATTGGCCAGGTGAGCGATCTCGGCGCGATTCCCGCCCTTCCGCGGATGCTCCCGCGGGAGTATAACAGAGGCCTAAACGTAGTATTCACCGAGATGCTTCAGTAAATGTTGTGTTTTTGTTGTTCTGTTAACAAAATTGTTTTGAAGATCACACGTACTTTTTGTGTGAGAGTACTTTCTGAGAAGAAGGTTTAAACCTATAACCCCGCGAAGCGGGCAAGTGCGAGACATGCCGTTAGGCGTGTCGTAGCACTTGTATCTTACATATTTGTTCTAGGCCTAGAATAGCTCGTATAGAGGCTATGGCCATGCAGGACTTGAACCTGCACCCTCTGCTGTTGGACAGGAATACAGCAACAGCGCTGTTTGATCACACATAACATCCCGAGATCGTGGAAGAGTGCTGAGAGGCCGCTGCAACGAGAATATGAGGTGCACGATTTAACAGCGCTGTGGGCGTAATGGGCTAACATCCCGCCTGGGAGGTAGAGAGTGCGGGTCCGTGGAGCGAAAGTTTTGATGGCGGCAAAACCATTTTGTAACCTCAGGTTGCACAGTGTCGTTGTTGATCATGCCTAACCGATCTCGGGTCCTCGCTATTCCTCCCACGTGTCTTAATTATGCATAGGAGAGCATCTCTAAGGAACGGTCTTCATTAATAAGCGAAAGATGTTCTTTGCCTTCACACTCTCCTCGTGGCCACTTATTTTATTGATATAGCCATATTTAGTCATTTCTTATGATTTCAGATAAATCTGTGCTTAAGAGTGTGTAAAAAGTGTCAGCTCCATTTAGGACGCGACTCCCGTTATAACGTGGATTTTCTCCGGTCCCCTCGAGCGCGTTATAACGAGAAGGGACCGTATCACGTTTTTGTTTGTGTTCAACCGCGTTGGCGATCGGGTGGGGCAGCAAGGCCGGGAGTGAGTGCCGCCTACGGCAGGTAGTAAAAGCAGTTTTGCCTCCTACGAGGCAGCTTTGCCACCTGCCGCATGCCGCGTTGCCACAAAGTATGCGGAGGCCTCAATATTTAAGCCGGTTTGTCGGTTGTCAGATGTCCAAGCGCACGGATCGGGCATATGTAGATTCGGAAGTCATTCCACTCCTCACGTTTGTGAAACTTAGCGCCGTATCAGGAGGCCGTCTATCGCTTAACTAGTGTTTTCTCACTCACGATGCCACGGCTCGTCATTAATCCTTCCAAACGCCGTAGAGATATGGGACGTGTGGTGCACAGCAACCAATGGTTGGATTAGCGCTGTTCTTCTGCTCTCACTAAATTGTCCTTCTTGCCTCTCTTTTTCAAACAAATTTCGATTTCATGGCCTCTTCGTTTCGCGGTTGACAGCGCTCTGCCTGCGAACGCTTTTTCCGTCGCACTTTTTCCGCCGAAGACCATAAACTACGGCCGGTATTGTGACGTTAATAGCACTTGACGCCTTCGATCCTACAGGTGTCACCTCTTGCATACAATGCGAATTTTTTTTTACCCCCAGAGCGAGAGCAGATGCACCTTCCTTTCAGTGTCGCATCGAAATAGAACTGCCCCAAAATGCATAACCAGTACCGGTCTGCATGCGGCACGCGCAAAGGAAACAGTCAACTTCGACGTTTTCAAGTCATGGCTATAGCATACTTTGAAACAAAAATTCTGCCTAGACTCGTCATCACACACAATTATGTACATAGAAACTACAACAGTTTTAGCACATTTCCTATAGAATGATCTTCTTCCTAGACAGCAATGTGTAATTTCAAACGTCGGATCAAAAACGACGCCGAAGACGTGTCAGCAACTAACGCTGCTCTCAAGACTCCACGTGAGCTTGAAGACAAAGATTAGCATCGTGTTCACCACATACTATAGCTTTTCTCTCCTTTAGCAATATCAGCAAACACAGCCTTAAACTGCCTGGTTTATTTTTTTAAATCTCGCAATTTTTAAGCATTTCTAAAGAATTTTTTCACAAATTTTTTACGGGTTTTTTGGTGAGAACGATGGCCACTATTGAACACAGGAAATGTTGCCGAAAACTATAATACTGTGTGGTGGAGAGGGCACTCTTGAGAGTCATCATTCCCTCATACCACGAGGTTCAGCATTAACCAGCATGTCACAAATGCAAATGCGGACGGTTGGCAAGTGGAAGGAACGCCAACTGGTGCGACTCATCGACACCATGCGCAGTCTTGACGAAGGCAGAGTCTCAGATGCAGACATTGCATCTTGTCCGACTCATTCTGTTTTCGATGGAGCGAAATTTCATGATAATAGCACAGCTTTAAATCGCAAGAAACTTCGAAATATATTGGACAGGTTACTTGCAGTTTACTCGAAAAACAATCTTCAGTGCTCGCGACGAAGAACTGTCACAGTTTCGCAGTGCGTTCATAGGACATCTCTCAAAAGCCTCTAGAAGTTTAACTAAAATCTTTAGCCTAACTTTAACATGGCGAGAGGACGATCATCCGCAAGCACCACTGAAACGAGGATCTAGCCTCTATTAGAGAGTAGGATCCACAAATGGTTACGCGCTTCATTGTGGCGCAATGGCAGTGTCAAGCTGCGATGCAGAACGGTAGAGTCTCCAAACTGAGATGGAGCTCAAGAACCCTTTAGATGCCTAGCAAAGTCTAAACTACTCCCCATCTCGCTCTGGCAGGGCCGCCATTACGGGGTTTCATCTTGCCACGACAGCACAGCATCAGCCTCAGTACCCTGCACGCAGTACTCTGCCACACCTTCCTGATAAAGGGGGCACTGTTCTAATTATGTAGTGCTTCTGCTCATTAGCTCATTGTTACATGCACCACATAAGAATTAGTCGTCCAGTGCGGATTTGTTTCTCTAGCAACGAAAGGAGTAGAACGTTCACGCCAGAGGACACGCTCTCTAGGTCGCTCTCGTCCCACTCCCAAAGTGAGCGAAGTGAGATAGAGAATGAAAGGATAGAGGTCGGCGTTAATCCATCGCTTTTCAGGGAACGCCGCGCATTCTACTTCTTCGAGAAGTCGTAGGGGCAACTTGAACCCGTATTTGGCTTAAACAATGACGTGCGGTGGCAAGCGGATGTACAAACCAGTACTTCATCCTTCTCTGACGACTCTGGTACCAATTCATTACTAATTCACCGACCCCGGAGGGGTTTAAGACTTGTTTGGCCTAAACAGGAAATCCTAACCAGGAATAGAACTTCTTAGTCCTAACGCTCAGGTTTGGAGCGGAGCACGCCCCTCAGCGGAGCCGCGCTGTAGAGCAAGGCACTGCGGCAGAATACCACCGAGAGCTGTGGTTACACTCGTGGCACGTCGCGGCACGTGGCACCCAACGACTTGTCCGCGGCACAGCTTCCATCTCAGTCAGGGGTGTGCGCTGACTTGCCGCCGGTAAATTTTTTACCGCATATTTTTAACGTGGAATTTCGCCGGTAAATTCCGATAAATTCGGTAAATCCGTTAATTTTATTAAAATTTAATATTTTCTCAAAAACAACTAGTAGTGCAATCCCAATCGTACGGGGGGGGAGCAGTCCATTATGATTTGTTAATGGTAGCTACGGATCAATACATACAACATGCAATACAACATATGAATGCCTTAAGCTATTCACAAATCGATTAAGGTAATAACGTTGCTTCAATGAGTTCTCGCGGTTTTATAGTATTGTACTAACGCAAGTAGTTAAAAGCAGCACAGAGACTATCTAGTCTGATGAACTGCAGCAATGATTCTCTCTTCAGAAGTTCGATCTGCCATCAAGAGCATGAATAGCGAGCCCAGGGCCAGAGTTTATTTCAGGCCACCTTCTTCGAGGTCTACTCCCGTGATGGAGAGCATCCGCTACACGTCATACTCGCGTCACACATGACACCCGACTTTCAAAATGGTCGAATCCTTCACAACGGAGGAACTCTCGTACTATGCTCCTTCACGGGAAGGGCGGCCGAGATGATCTTCGAAAATACCATGCCTGCCGAGCGATTTTTGAAGATTGATAGACTGTTGAGGTAAAGGCTGTTCTTTATCGCATATCAAGGAACTGGATGAAACCCAACATGTGGACCAGGCAGGATTCCGCCAGAAATTTGGCTGCATGGATCGCATCCAGACCGTCTCTATCATCGTTGAGATTTCCCAGGAATATCGTTTGCTCCTTATTCTCATATTCGTTGACTAAGAGAAATTTTCATGAAATTTGTCCTTTCGACAGCGTTGAAACGAAGGCCATGCTTCCATCCTGTGGTAATTGACCTAGTAGCAAACTCGTGCAAGAACAGTGGCTGTTCTACCGCCGCTTGCCACTTTCATTCGGAAGGAGGAGGAGCAGGGTGGCACGTGTAGCCGAAGCAGTTCACCACAGCGTTACTGTTGATGAGGAAGTCACTCGACAGAGACGAAAACGGCACACTTGTGGATGGAACATTCCTCTCAAAACTTTGTTTTGCCGGAGACATCGTACTCTTTCCGACTTCTACCGCTGAAGCACACGCGACAATTGCCGAGCTAAATGAAGCAGGGAGCAAGATACAATTACGAAGACACAGCTCACGAAGAACGTCTTCTGCGAGGGAGGACTCAACAGGGAGGCTCTCAACTTGCTGGGAGGTCGCCCTACGTATACCTTGGACTTTTGATGCACACTGATATAAAAGACGAATTAGAAAGAGGGCGAGCAGCTGCATGGACCGCTCTAGAGCCTCTCAAGAATCTTGCAGACCATTTGGTGGGCCCCGATCTCCGAGCAGGCCTATTCGACTTGGCAGTTTTACCTCCGCTCGGGGGATGCGCCCACAGTGCTGCATCCTCAAAGACGTTCAGGAACACGTACAGTGCACTAGAGCGATGTCTTCAGAATCCCAGACGTAAAATTTAACACTGAGCCGGACTTAGCAGCTCCGGCAAAGGAAGAATGTCTCCCATCTTTGTAAGCCAGCGGATTACGTGTGGAGAGCTAAATCCCAATTGGGCGGTCACATTATGAGGAGACCAGACGAGCGATGGACGAAAAGGGCGCTGGAGTGAATCCCGAGGGACGCCAGCCGTCCTCGAGGGAGACCGCCAACGAGGTGTTGTTATAACTGACATTCCATTTGGAGACGAACAACTCTCCCGTTAGCGTCACCAAGTTCGAATGGCAACAACATCCTGGATGACGATGGTGAAATAATGAAGCGAACGGAGACGATGATGTGGCCCGCACGACTAATGAAGAGAGGCCACTAAGTGTCTAAATAAGGAAAAGCGAAAAACAGGAATCTTGCGATCGATTTGGAGTTTGCGCCGTGCAGTTGTCCAGTGTGTTGCATTGTAAGCATTCATACAGCGCGCGAATTTTTGCAGCCCGCTTAAAATAACCTTAATTTTGAGCAACAACTTCGATTATCAAATATTGCTCACGTGCTTTTGAACCAAAAGTAATGCTGTAAACAAAAAATACTGTTATGTGATTCTCTATGAAGAAGAATGTTTCTTGTCTGAGGAATTCTCCAAATTTTTTGGATTTAGAAGCTATGGATCATGCTATGATCGGAGAAGGAATTTTCCTATATTCGCTGCATTGTAGCTCGAATTTTGAGACTGCTATAGTCAAGGAACGTTCCTTTTTTGCTACCCGATAAAGTGGCTATTCTATTTTAAAGCTAACCTCAGTACATTAGCATGTTTGACAGGTCATCGTGGCAAGCCAAGATGTTGTTCAAAATGAAGGTTGGAAGGCTACAAAGCAAAAAGTGCATTTTTAAGGTAGAGAACTTTATATAGGTCTCGTCTGCACTTCTTCTTTGTCTTCTTCTTCTTCAGCGTTTGTCCCGCTCCGTGGCGGGGTCCGCTATCCTGGTGTCATGACGCCACCTTTCCCGATCCAGCGCTAGATCAGGGTGGACACCAGCAACCTTCAAGTCCATATGTAACGTATCAGCCCATCGCTGCTTCCGTCGCTTTCCTATTACCTCGAAATTAAGGTCTATCTTGCGGACGCTATCTTCCTTTCCACGCAGAACGTGGCCGTACCATCGCAAGCGAGCTTCGCGCATCTTGTCGGCTATCGGCGCGACACCGAACTTCTGCCGAATGACATCGCTTCGGATGCGGTCCATGCGCGTGACTCCAGCCGTCCAGCGCAGCATCTTCGTCTCCATGACGCTATGGCGCGTTTCAACTTCCTTAGTGGCAGGCCAACACTCAGCGCCGTACATCGCTACTGGCCGGATGACTGCTCTGTAGATCTTCGACTTAAAGAGGTCTCGTCTGCACTGCCAAGCAAATAAACGATGCATTACACTGGACAAGTGCAGTGCATGTCGCGATCTCAGCATGAAGCCCACTGCAAGATTTCCCCCTCCAGTTGTTTGAAACAGGCCACGTGATAACAGGAAGGGTTATGAGCTTACAGAGTTCGAACAGCGATAATATTTTTTGAGCATCCTAAATATTATGGAAGATGATCGAAGTAAAAGACTTACCGTTAGGAATCCAAAAGATGAGCAGAATATCAATATAAGAGCTGTTCTCGGTGAAGTACGACCTGTTGCCTGAAAGTTGAGGATGCCTTTGTGACTTGAACTGTTATATAGCAGTGTAGCGTGCAGATGTATTCGTTTATTTTTCCGATCAAATTTCTTGAAGGCTTCAGAAAAGTTACTTGATCCCCTAAGTCAAATATAGACAATAGAAATCAACAGAATCTTGCAGCCAGTTCTTATGTCTTGCCGTACATTTAAAATAACGTTTCTCAGGACCAGTTCTCTCTCCAGTTCTAGTCCTTTGTTATTTGAAATTCACGCCACCAAGACCTGTGGTGTGAATATGAATGTCATCTCGGGACGTAGTGTGAATATTCTTACTGTGGAATTCATTGCGTACGTCGAATAATTAGTTCATATTTCGCCTTCGCTCTCTGCTGTCGCTATTATCTAGTGGAATCGAACTGTCCATTTCTGCTAGCCAGTTCTGGGTGTTCGGCTCTCAGTCATTGTTCTCGCTACTCCATTGAGCGCCACCGTAATTAAATTGAGTCAGAAAGAGGAAGCACACCAGCAAAAGAATGCACAGCAGCAACTCTCATATTCCGTGACAAAACAATCAACAATATAACTAGTTCAGTCTTTCGCTCCAGTACTTTTTATATGATAGCACTCCTCCCCCACCCCTCAACGTGGATAGAACCGCATTACTTGACTAGCTCAACCATTCCTCTGATTCGTAGCCCTCACTTTCAAGAACAATAAAAGGCACGTCCCTAGTACCGACCACGTGAAACTGTCTGAATCAGCAATGCAGCCTGCTATAATCGCCTTCAATCTTCCTGCAATATGACAACCTGCTGCTCATGCAGAAATTCTACTTGAATTGTATATGATCGACATAAAAGCGCAGAAGGAGGGTCCGCAGACCCTGTAAAGACTTCCCTGTCTTGGGTTCCGCCCAGGCTAGCCAAAACTTCCATTCTTCCATACTCGGTGAATTGGTGCCGGACTTGCCTGCGAAGTAGAAAGCACTAACCCTCCTAATGGCTAAAAGCAGCAAGTCATTGTATTGTAGGCCAAATAGGCATCTATTATAAATTGTCTCCGCGATACCCCCTAGAAGTAGATGCGCGGCGCATCTCACACGACTGATGCTGAACACTAACTTTTGCCTCGATGGTACCCGCAGAACGTCACGAAAAAAAAGCAGCACCGAAAAGAGCTGCAATCTATGAAAGAAGCTTAGCTGAACAAGAAAACAGAGTTTGAGCAGCTCTTGATGGCAGGTATGCTTTACGACAAATGCAGACGACCCGGACCCCGAACAAAATGTGAAGCGCAACTGGGCTCTACAGGGATGCGCTGATTGACTGCTGTTTGATCCGGTTTCCTTTATTTTTCTTTCTGCCATACGTCAGTTTTCGAGACATCATGCATAGGTGAGTCTTTAATAACGCCTTTCCTCAGAGAGGTATTCATGTGACTTTAAGAAGTTATCCGCTCTAGTTTGACATGATCCCACTAAAAATGTAATGATTCCGATAAAATCGGTTAAATATCGGATAAATGGAGCTTAGCTCACTGCATGGCGAAACCGAACGAATGTGATGTACAGGTTGAATTTCAAGCGACCGCAAATGAAGCCTTCCGCCTTTTTCGGACATACATATGAGTTGGTTTCAGCCCTTCCGCGAATGTTAAGCGCCTAGCTTTCCCATTGGCTGAGGCCTGTGGATCTAAGGCATGATAAAGGGATAGCCTATCAGGAGAACCGATGTCGTTTGTTTCTCTTCATTTGATCCTGGCATTCAATGTGGCTGGCTGTCAACGGTTGGCCTCTGATCTATTTTACAAGGTTTGGCTAGGCTCATTCATAGCATCCTAAGCTTCTATGATGTGTACTCAATTTTCGTCTGCTCAGTGCGGCATAAATGTTTGCGATCCAAATTTGCGGCAGAAAAGAATTCATGGGTACACGGAATCTTGTCCAGCGAAAACCAATATTGGCGTGTGAAACAGGGAACAGTCTTGCTGAATTGCTAGATCCTTAACTGCGCCGGGGCTGCAAAACAGAGGTGGAAGCCTGGCAGAGGATAATGTCGAGAAGAAACTAGACAACCATCCATACATACTGGATGAATACAGTTGGTAGTTAACCGCAAATATTAGGCTGATCGGAAAGTTTTAATAGGGTCTTCTCCAGTGGTGAGACGCATCAACGACTTACAGCAAATTAACGGAGAAAATACAGCCGAAATTCCTGATAGTGCGGCTTATCAACGCGAAGCATTTCACCATATCGCTTGATAAGCCGCGCTATCAGCAATTTCGGCAGTATTTTCTCCGTTAAATTGCTGTAAGTCGTTGGTAAATCTGTCCGCAGAAATCGAGAGCTTCCGACATTCGATTGATATCCATGATCTACCATGTGGTTGTCGTAGAACATTCTCGAAGCTTCTCTCCAGAAGATATGCAAGCGTAACTTCCTTGTGTTTTAGTGCGATGTCAACTTCACAAAACCACCTTGGAGAAATCATCTTCTACGAATAGCATTGGAGCGACGGCAGCCCGCAACATCAACAGCGCATTGGGGGAGCAACGCCACCGTCAGTACCGTCAACCACTGGTTCGCACGGTCCGCAAAAACAGACACTGAATTCGAGGACAAGCCACAGTCGGGATGCCCCAAGCAGAGGAAGACTCCGCCGTTGTCGACGTTGCCCAGGAGGATCCGGAGGCTACCACCCGGATTCTTGCGACAAGACTCGGATGCACCCAACCGATAGTGGTCAGCTGCCTCCAAGACTTCGGCTACCAAAAAGTGTTGACTCTCTCGGTCCCTCATACCTTGACGGATAGCACTCAGTACACTCGAGTATCTGCTGGTCTTCCCTTCCCCTCTATCCTCGCAAGAAGTTTCTGGAAGACCTAGTTAACGAAGATGAGAGACGCGTTCTATGCTATTTCGATCTACACTGTGTCGTTTGGCTAGCTTGATGGGAAGAGCCCGAAAGAGAGAGTTGGAAAGACGCAAGCAAAATCGAACGTATACCTCAAAATCGTTCTTCTATGACGTTTCCGGACTTGAATGGAATGTTGTACAACGAACTGCTCCCGCAGAAACACTGGTTACCGCTGTCGATGATGCCACTCAGCTGCAGAAACTCACGGAAGCAGTTGGGGAGAAGCGGCCGAGACGACATTTTGTGCGCCTCCTTCATGATAACACCAGACCCATGCCGCTAAAACGACCCACAGAGAAATGGAGGAGCTGGGCTGGGAAACCGTGCCCCATCCGCCATATTCTCCTGACATAGCCGCCGCTGATTACCACTTGTTCCGCAGTCGAGGGGCTTATGAAGACATAAGGTGGCAGCCGGCTTCTTCGTCTCCATGAATATCGAAAGTCACCTCAGGAAAAGTGGGTCGCTGACGTGCCCTCGTGGATTATTGTTGTGAATAACGATGATTATTAAATTGCTAAATGATTTGCATTGCATGGTGAATAAGGAAATAAAAAAGAACAAAAGGAAGACCTTATTACGACTCTTCGATCAACCTATTAAATGAATAAATAAATTAATACAAAAACGAGAGTGAAAAAATCATATCATTTACTAGTTCACACGGAGACACGAGAGCATTGAACTTCGGAAAATGAACACTAAAAAAACGTAAAACCTTGGCGCATGAAGGCTCGAGAGGGGAAGAGCTTTCAAGTTAGGTTCACCTATATTGGGAAGCAGACGAACGTCCATCCACTTCAGTTTGCCCGGTCATGCGGAATTACGCGACGTGCCAGTTTGACAAACGATTATCAATTATGTACGAGGAATACGGCTGTCCTATGTAGCGCCATTACAAATGACCTCACGCGCTGTGGCTACTTAACGCTATCTAGCGCTTTGTTGTGCGTCTTTGGGTGTCGGCGACTTCCTATTGGTTTTTTGGACAACGAGCTTCATTCCAATGTGACTACAACAAAAAATGGAAGACAATACGCATATGTGTGTTCACGTACAATCGCTAACGAACGTCGTCAAGCTTGTCGATCACAGGATGAACGTGGAAAGCAACAAAGAAGACTAACAGCAAACATCAACAAATCTCTACTGAACGAGCAGTAGTAGCTACAAATTGTCCGTCGCCCGACATATGGACCAATAAAACAGGGACGCTGGAGAGCAACAACAGAACAGAACAGAACAAAATGAACTAGGGTAAAACACCAGTACCATCCTTACATGTCTGGATGCTGAGAGGGCAATTCAGTATGCGACCCAGTTGGAAGGCTAAGCGGATAAAACCACGAGGAAGGCAACAAGGTGTGCGTGATGTGTAAAACATGAACATGTAGACGATCTACGACCCACATATGTAGTGATGAGATAGTGCTTATTAACAACGTCCAAGAACAGCAGCAACATGACTTACGATTAGACCGATACGCCATCCGATCCAGAATCTTGATCGTTATTCTGAGGAGACGAAGTACTTCTTGACGCTTCTGCCCTGGCCTTTCCGAATTTGCTTGACGAGCTTCCCATTCCGCTGCAAGACGAGCCGTCTCGGCGAGTGCTTCTTGTTCGGTCTCTCCTCCTATGAGTGTCTTTTATGAGCTTCGCCAACGGCCTTGACCTGGAGAAGGCCCCGGAAGCATTTGTTGGGGCCAAAGGTGTCTCTCAGCTTGTCGTCGACAAAGCAGAAACGCTTATCCTTCGGATAGAAAAGATCATGCGGACGAATGTACTCCCACATCTTCGCAATGACATTACATCTCTTCATAAAGCGTGTTGCAAGGATGCTTAGCAGCTCTTCACTCAGCAGGCACAACTTCATCATCCGGCCGAACTTTCCTGAGTGGTCCGCTTTCGGGGCATTCATGTCCTTCTTCTTCGACCAATCCGATCGGTCCGCTGTCTTCTTTAAGATCTGAGCCGCTTTGTCAGCTGCTGCTCTTCGGCGATGTTTCAAGGCTGTCGTTAAGTCTAAGTCAACATTGAGTTCGCTTGCCGTCTTTTCTCTACTTCTTACAAGGATAGCCTCCGGAGTGGCGGTAAGCTTTTGCGATGCAATTTTTACATGATGTAGGGTCCCGTGTGGGAAGTCCGAAACCATAGTTACTTTTTTTCGGAATGCTCTTCTGCGGTCGAAAAAAGAAATCGTGTGGACGCGTGAGCACGATGTTCGGGGGGGGGGGGCTGTCGTTCGGTACACCGTGTTGCCTCATTCCCGTCCTGCCGGCGCCGCCCCATTTGGACAAGTTTGCGGCGCGCGAAAGCGAGCAGCAGTTTGCGGGTTCGTCCAAAAACTTAACATCTGATAGGAGACGATTGGGGACCGCGTCTCATTGAAAATTCCGAAGTCATTTTTCAGTCAGTTCCGTTGCTGAGACAGTTGAGGGAAGGAGGTGGATTCTTTAAATTTTCGCCACAACTAGGGACTATGAGTGATTTCGGTCAGGGGTCGGTGGTCTCTACATTGAAGGCGAAGCTGAAATTATGCGCAAAACCGGCCCGCCGTCCTCTCATTTTAAAGACTCAAACATTTCTCATTGTAGTGTGGAAACCCCCGACTTTCTCATTGTATTAAAGAACTTTCTAGTGGATGGTTGCGTTGTTGTCATGAAATATCTCGCTAACATGTTGTTATACTAGTCGGAAAATGCGGACGACGTCATAATACTGAGCAATGTGGCGAGACCTGAAGGAAGCCTTTGCGCTGCAGCTGAAAACTCTTTTCCTCCAAATATGGTGAACAAGATACTGACTCTTGTCTCAAGAACGAAATAAGTTCAGGATAGAGCTGCAGGGCCAAGGAAAATGATTAAAAATGCGATGCTTCCATGTGATGGCAGGGACCCGGACATCTTGTCCTCGGCGCGTCCCTCGCCCCGCCCCTTTCTGAGAGCGGTGTATCCAACGACTCTCCGCCCAATGTTCGTGGCCCCCTGCTGCCACCCAGCGGAATTTGGTGCGAACTGGATGCCATTCGCACGCATTTGGTTGATTGCAGATTACAAGCCAGACCTACCGACAGTTCTGCGCTCCGGTATTCTGCCCATGTTCGGCATACGTTTGGGTGGCGGCTGGATATGTTGATGATCACCAGGGGCGCTTCTCTTCGCCTGCTAATAATGCCTTCAACTAAGAAGAAGAAGAAGTAGTGATGCTTTGTCAGGGAGAGGAAGATTGTTCGCCCCTAGCGTTTGCAAGATGCTGCTGGTATGACAAGCGATAATGTTTTAAATGTTTCATAGTTCTATATCATAATTGTTGATTATCGTTGTCAGCAATAAACCAGTTACCCCATGTGAGCAAGGAAAACTTTTATGTTAGCGATCCAATAGAATGATACAGTGCAAATAAGATCCATGGAGAGGTAACGCAAATGAAAGCTTAAAAGGCTAGGTTTAAATACTAAAAGCAATCACCGTGTACAAATTGACTGCTGTGATCACGCAAGCCCATAATGCCCAGGGCGCCATGAACTTGGCGCTCACGCGTCCACACGATTTTTTTTTCGACCACAGAAGAGCATTCCAAAAAAGTAACAATGGTTTTGTACTTCCCACACGGGACCCTACATCCCGTAAAAGTTGCATCGCAAAAGATCTCCGCCACTCCGGAGACTCCTCTTGTTAGATGATGCCCTTCTATCATAGACCATCGGAAGTATCGCTGCCACTGTCGCAGGCGGCGTTGGCTTTTCCAGGACTCTGGTGACCGTCTTCAGCTCAGTATTGTCATGTATTAAACTCCCTTTTCCATAGAAAACAACTACATTAACGAAATCGAAGCAAATAACACAGAAAGCACGAGAATGTATACCATTTATGAGCTAGATCAGAGTGCATGCAAATGATTAGCACGTGAAGCACATTGTCAAGCCTGTGTCCACGGATCTCAAACAAAATATTAAATGTAGTATATCGACTCCTACATTCATCGACATTCTCTGAGTATTACTGCATTTAATAGGATCCAATCAATAGGCTCTCTCCCCAGCTCTAATTGTCTGACTCACGCCGTAACTGCTTCTAACTAGTAAGGCCAATGAATACGGTTCTTTTGCTTACTCATCAGAGTTCGCGGTGCTCTCTTCCAAAACCTTTTTGTGCATCGGCAGCTGAACATCGACACCTCCGCCTTCCGAGGACCACTCCCGAATGGTCCGGCGGCCGTGCTCTTTTATCTGTTTCAGGGCCTATTTCTCATTCTAATACCCTCATATACTCTTTATATGCAATGTCTATATCATATGCATTTACATGTGATGAAATATTGTTTCATTACCCAAGTTTGAGGTTGCCTCGATCTCCCATCAAGACCCGCGTGGCAACAACCTGGCGAACCTCTACAAAAATGATTAATGATGTCTTGGCCTTTTTTTATTTTATTTCGCTGATTTTATCTGTTTAATCTACTTTAAGTTGGTCCATTCTCGGAGCAAATCTGGTAATAGGGGCCTCCCTAACTAGATTTGCACCAAGAGGGGTCCTTTTTAGATTTCCACTCCCGACTAGGAACTCAGAAACTGAGTACAGTACCGTCGGTAAACATCCGCCAAAACGCGGCCGGCGGCGGATTCATCCACCGTTTCCGCCGCTTCGCGATAACTCCCTTCAAAGTCGGTTATTTCCAATGAAATGCACATTGTTGGATTCAGAACAGCATGGTCTATCCAACGGCACAAAAATCTTTGCAGAATTTTAGAATTTTTAAGTCCGAGATGACCTAAATTAAGCGATCTGACCCACATGCGCTCCTTAGTCTCGCCCAATTACGCCCTCTGGCTGGAATGGATCTGCCCAGTAGAATTTCAAAAATTTTTTAAAAGATACCGAATATGTATTCCGTGCTAATTTTCGATTTTGCATCACGTCGATCTATTTGATACCAAATTTGCGTAGCATCGCTCCATATTCCATGCAATCCTAGCTGATGATTTTTCTTTTTTTTTTGATAATTAGTTACGACCGTACCACTCTTGTTCTACTGCTGATTTTTGGTCAAGTTCTCGACTATGAGGTGTGGATTACAAATATAGGATTTGAGATTACTTTAATCAAAATAAGATAGTAATCAACCACCAAATTGGTAGTGCATCATGGTTCCAAGGAGACACGTCATGCAAAGGCTACTTCACGCGTGTAGATCTGTGTCTCTACGCGGCGGATCAGTATGGAAGCTGGATATGTGACCAGACACTATGCATAGATGCTGCCCCACAAAACCATGGAGCTGGCAGCTCACGTCTCGCAGTTTCACTCCCTCAAAAAGGCAGCTGTCTTCTAGTTCGACCATGAGACTAAACACTGATGTCTGTCCACACCTCGAAGAAGTGTTCCTACCATTTAGCGAAGCCCATATTTGCAATCTCTTTCGAAAAAAAATTTACTCGACCTCAATCTAATTTACTACTTGAGACAAGTCCTTCACTGGAGTCCATATCTTGCTGTAATTGCAGTGAACTGACCTGCCTTACCAAGCATGTCCTTTGGACATACAATCGCTGCTTCTCACTTCTCACTACTTACACTGACCATTTGTACTCTATTATAAAATATCGAGTGTTAATTACTAATGATGACTTGAGTGTTTTTCTTACAAATTTCTTTTTGAATCGCTCTTTGAGTCCATGGTCGAGTCGAAACCTAAGGATTGACCTGTGAGTGAAATAATTTTCTCCCATCTGTAGGAAGCAGCTTCTCCGATACTATCTTTATGATTAGGGGCTTCGACTTTTGATCGATATCAAAACTCTAGCACTTAATCGTATTGAAGATTCCACTTTTAGGAGCTTTTTTTCAGGTCGTAGATCCACTCTCTATTAAATTTTTAGGCACTAGCTTTCAACACGCTACTGTTTCTCTCAGAGTTTCCAAAAGCTCTCCGATTTATAACAGTTTGAGTGCAGATAATCGCGATCGCGACTTCTGCGGTCCTATACGACTGCAGTCCTATACAATCGCGACTTCTGCGGTCTTATACGAAGGATTAACTTGTCACGGTAATAGTTTTCTCATGTTTGAAGTAAAAACTTCAAAGCTTTGAGCATTAATAATCAAGTTGTTATGCAGCGACCTTCTATGTCAGTAGGGTTCGATTTTTGGGGCACTTTTTTGATGAATAGGGAAAAATCGAGACCCCAGATCATATTGAAGATATCATATATATCGTTTTAGAAATCCATGATTTTTTGGTGTATACCGAGCAAAACTTGTTTCTATTTAAGGTATCGCGAACCCGCGATCGCTCCTCGGTCCGTGGCCGGCCCGGGCGCGCTGTTCCCACGGTAACTTGCCGATGAGGCGCCTTCGATCGGCCTGGGAGCATGGGAAAATCGGTGACGTAGCACCATCGATCGGCGCGCGCCGCCTCCTCTCGTCCGGCGCGTGGCCATTTCGACGTCCCGTGCTCCCGCGACGAGGTCTGCCGACCTCTCGCTCTGCTCCCTGTTCCGGATGGCTACCGCGGGGCCTCGTCCCTGCACTATTCGCTGCTGACACAACGGACGGGAGCGCCAGGAGAGGACCGCGGGGTCTAGTGAGCATCATGCTCACCCCCGCGGCCTCAGGATACCTCACTACGACGGCCACGGAGGACGCCTAGCTATTCCTTGCTCTCACCGCTGGATTGTTGGATGGTCGCTGGTCGCGAAGTGCCAATAAAACTCATGGCTCATACAGTGTGCGCATGGAGGAACCGGGTAAGTCCCTTCTTATCGAGGGCAGGGGCCGTGTGCCTATATGTATTGTGCGTTTGTCATTCGCCGCCTTGGGTTCCCCTGGGATCGGCTTGTCCCCCTGGAGCGGAGAGGGAGCCGAGGAGCCGGGTGGCTCGAGGCCAAGGGAAGAGGCCAGTCCGGACTGCTGGAGGTCCATCAATACGTTTAGGCAATACGTGCGATTGTGGCAATACGTGGGGAGTCCCGTGGGGTTAGGTAAGATCTGGGAACCCTCCGGTGCCCGTGGAGCGACACGGAGCCGCAAAGGCAACATGAGGAATACCTCAGCCTGCGGGGCCACCGATCGCAACATGGTGCATCCGGCCGTTGGTAAGCGATCCCGTTGGTCAGTGGTGGTTACCCTGACCGTAAAAACGGCGCTACCACGCCCCTGTGCGAGGTGTTCCTCCCCCGCACTCCCCAGGGAATTAGGTAACGTGATGGTTGGGGCTTTTGTGCGGGTTGGGGCCAAAGCGCGCTAGGTTTGCGCGCTCCCACTGGCCCCGGTGCAGAGGTCCGGCTGGACTGTGGCAACCAGCCATCTGAAGCGCCGAGGGTCCCTTTGGGTAGCGTGGCGCCTAGAAAACCAGCGATGGGGAACATTCGGATGACAGACGGGGCTAGAGCAGCCCAAGAGGGCAAAAGGACAGTGAGGTCTGGACCGCTAAATTCTGTAAGTGCCGGAACGGTTTTTCTCCGGCCGCACCTAGGGGGAGCTCCCACATCCTATACCATGCGGACTGATCACCCGCTGAGGTAGTGTGGATCGGTGTTATGGTTGGTTCTGTCCTTGCTTGGGCCCCGCTGTCACTCTGGTGGTACTCATTCTGCGCGGTACGCGTACAGTCCCTCTACTTGTGCACAGTGCTCGCACTTCCCTTTCTGTTCAATACGTTACTCAACAGCCCTTTCGCACTGGTAACATCTCAATACGCTTACTCGTATTCCCCAGCCTCAGTCGGTCACTCCGCGGCAATCTTCTGCCCAGGCCTTGGGTTTTCAGTTTTCGGGTTTCTGTAATTGTCCCTACCCCATTTTTTCTTTATCCCCCTCTCCTTTCTTGGGTTCAAGTTTGCGTCCCCCTCCCTTTGTAACTATAGGCGTCTTTCACGGTTTCTCATCCGCACACGCCAGGTACGTGTCTCGTGGGGCTTATTCACTACGCTCACCAGGCATCCACTTACCCCTGTTTCGTCACTACCTCCTCTTCTGGTAATCACCCCTCCTCCTTTCGTAGCTTCCTAGTTCCTCTTATCTTACGCTTCTCTGTCTTCCCCTACATAGTCATCTTAGTAGTCCACTGTCTTTCCTCTTAGTTGTAGTTTCCCCTATCTCCCTTCCCACTCTTCCTCCGTGGCCTAAAGTGAATCCATTACGTTCCATCTTCACCTCTCCGTTGGTGCCAGTCGTTCGGTCGCTCGTCGGCGTATTGTGTATGATTGCCGGCTTGAAGGATCAATACGTTCGGTAGAGTCCGACGACTACTCCCGTGTTAACATCGAGTCGGCGCGAAAATCATAGTCCATCTGAGGAGCCTTCACAAACCACGATTTTGAATCGTGGAGGGGGAACGGCTCGGAAAGGGCAGCATCGGGGCGCGGGACCGTCCGTGCCAGGCACGACCCAATCAATACGGGCTGACGTGTCCAAGCCCGTCGAGAAGCGATCCAACCCTATGGGGAAGGAACCGACTCGAGGGACTTGCACAGGCCAGACACAGGCTGCCGGGACACCCCCAAGCGGAGAAGGTCCCACTCGAAGTTTCCTGCTTCGTCCGGCTAGCGGAGTCAGTAGCGGCGTGGCTGCTGCTGACCTGTGCCCCGGACCGCTTGGTAAGGTGTGGCAGTCCACACATGGTCCGAACACATGGCGAAACCCCCTTCACGGAATCCTGGAGCCGTCAATTTAGCCGCAAGGGTCTATACCGGCGTGCTACGACAAAATGCTCCGACATCCCAACATCCACCTACCGTGAAGAGTTTCAACTAAATCGTCTTAAAGTTCGGAAATCACTACATACATCACCCAATACGTATTCACTACGATAACGAGACGCAACACCCAACTAGCTCGTGCGACGGTACGTGCAATCGAGAACAAGGTTTTCGTCTTCACGCGCACAAAGAGCCGTCGAATCAACGAGCTGATTCCAATCAATACGATGCGTCCCCCGACATCATTACGGAAGCCGGAGAGCACTCAAACCACCTGCAGTGGAGCCACACAACGACGGAGTCACGGACCACGGCAAGACAGCCCCAGGCGAAGACACCCATGGACAAGACCAGGGCGACGACGCGCACATGGACGACAGTGGTATCGTAGGTTGTACTTTTAAATTTTCCACATTAGTTCGTCTCTTCATCAACCTATTAGTACGTTAGCAAAATTATAGTAGTCGTAAATACATCATTTTAACCCATAGTTTAATTAGTTTCACGTATTAGCCTTAGTTTTCCCTCGTGGTCGTAGTAATACACCTTGTAGAACTATATATTCGGCGTTTCGCCCCCGTACTGTCGTTCCAGCGCGTCACATCAGCACGTCGGCAAGAGAGATCCAGATTTGCGAGATCAGCGAATCCTAGCTGACAACGCCCTCGACGGACTCTAATGGATTCGATCAACGATACCACCAATCAGGTCGAGGATAGTAAGGTCTAACCACCAGACCAACGGTGAGTCCTTAAATTTACATTCTTCGGGTGATTGTTACGACATTCCGCAGTCAACACCGTCCGTAAAAGGACCACCGCGGAAGAGCCTGGACCCTTTTGGTAGCTGTAAGCTACCCAGTTGCTGTCGATATCCAATACGGCCGAAATGGCACAGTTCATTTTGCAGTCGTGTCAAACCGACTTGCCGTCAATACGATTCGTGTGAGATACTCCGTCCAATACGTTATGCATTCACCATCCTTGCTCCGCAGGCTCTACAAGCGCCACTAGAAACATCATAGAGGTTGAGCCGCGAGCCAAACAACGAGCAGTGACATGCAGTGCCTCTTTGCACAGAAGTTCGTCCCCTTGGCACTATCGTTCAGGTCAGTAAGCAGGCCGTGAGGTGGTCGGAGCTGGTTAAGGGTAACACCGGTGGCACAGTTCCTAGATAGCCTCACGAGTAGGCTCTCTAATGAGAAGCCGAAGCCCATGTCGTCGACCGCGATAGTAACATCGCGCCAGGGACAACGAGAACGTCCTTTAAGGGACGAAGTGGGACGAGTCGTTTAAGTTTTTCTTTACCTGTCGATCTTCTCGGTTCATTTCTCCCTTTCGTTCACTCTCTTTGCCGTAATTTCCACCCTACTTATTTCATCTCCCCTGTTTGTACTCTTAATAGTTTCCTTCAGCCTTATTAACGTAGCTCTTATTAACGTCCCATCTTCTCTATCCTCCTTTCCCTTCGGTTAGTCTCAATAGCCTTCTCTCCTCTTTTCCTTATTTAGTCCGTAGTCATAGTTAGCTCCTATTTCACCCTTTGTAGTCTTTCACAGCCGGGTATCTCCTCATCAGTTTTTCTCCTCTCTCCTTCATTCATTCCGTAGTAGTAGCCTCTCCTATTCACCCCCTTATTCTTCACAGTCTTGTAGTTCGTAGTTCCTCTTATGTCCTCTTAGCCAATACAGTCCTCTGTCATTCAGTTCGTAGTCGTAGGTTCTCTTAATTTCTTTATAGTCTCGTAGTCTAATAGTTTCCTTCTTATCTCCTTAACCCCTACAATCTCCTATATCGTAGTGTCCCTCTCACTACCTTTCGCTCTCTAGGATAGTCTCCAACAGTCTCCTCTCCTATCCACATGTATCTATCAGATCGACTCTCCCCACTCCGGCCTGCCATAAAGGATTCAAAGGCGTCACTGAGTGACCGTGCCAACCGATACAACACCTCCGGTCACAAGGACTCGCGCGCGGGCAGTCGCGTCCATTCAGCGACACATGCTCACACCTCCACCCTCATTGGCGCTCCGCCACCTCTCCAATTCATACGCCTCCCACTCAGCACCATTAAGGTGCGTCATTCAATACGTATTCATCCTCAGACTTCAATACGTTCCACGTAGCTAAATCTACGTTCACGTGCGCTTCATGCGTGAAGCATCTCCCTTCTTTAAGTTCCTCTTGATCAATACGTAGTCCCGCTGCAGGCAAAGTCATCAGTAGAGGCTGTTGTCAGGCCGAGCACGAGGGGTCCTGCAACGAAACACCCTAGCAAGTGCACCCCGGCAGGCGTATCACGACATAGCGGCGTTTCTCAATTCAATTCTTGCTCTCTCTTCTCCCTCCTTTCGTCATTCCCACTCTCCTCACCCCTTTGTCCGTATACCTCTGATCTTACCATTCCTCTTTCCCTTTGTCGTCTTGTCTCCCTTCCCTCAATCTTGTTTTTCTCGCCTTTCCCTTCCTTCCACCCTTCTTTCCTCCTCGTTCGCCCTATCTATGTCTCTCATCTTAGTCACACCACTCCATCCACTTCTTTGTCATTATCTCTCACACTCCACTTTTCGTAATGTCTCCTTCTTATTGCACTCCCTTCTACATGGACCCTTTTCTAGTTTCTTTCTCTTCTTTCGCGCTACACCTTCTCGCCTTGCTCACTTCTTCGCTAGTCTCATCCTTCACCTTCATTCTCCCTGGTTAGCTCACTCATACCATTTCTTTCTTCCGTTTCTTCCATACACATCAGTCTCTCTCCTTGCCATCCTCTCATTGCTCTCTTATTGCATAGCCTTTTCGACTCACTCGCATAGATACTCTTATCTCAGTTTCTCCTTCATGGTCTCTTTCTTTCTAATTCATCGCCTCCAAGCATTGCCGCTCCCAAACACCATCGCCTGCTATGCTCACTTCGTTGCCACGCAGCCAACACGGTTCATGAAGTCTTGCTTACGTCACGGCGTCAGGTCCTGCCACGAAGTGTTCTCCTCGACACCCATAACGCGCGTAGCGCCACATAGTAACCTCCCATTCCTTCGCTCCTTTTTCCCTCTTCATCTTTCGCACTCTAACAATCCTATGTCTATTCCATTCCCAGCTTCCATTCCTTTCGTTCCCTTCTATTCCTCTTAGTCATCTTCATAGCATTCCAACCACACTTCACTCCATTCTACTTCCTCCTCTCCTTCTAGTTCTTAGATCAACGCCTTCGTATTGTACTATCTTAGTTTCTATCAGTTAACCCGTTTCTTCCAGAAATTATTTCACAGCACGTTCACTCTAATATGGCAGAACGTTCAAACGGAGGATCTTCTCGTGGCCAGGAGTTCCATAGCGGACGAAGCGACAACCGACCTAGCCACAGTAGCCGCAGCGGACGAGGACGAGGATCCACAGGTAGGTTTGATCCTATGGTTGATGGCGGACTTTCCGCACGATTATCCTCGGTTGACATGTCTGATGTAACTGTCACTACGGTCAGTACGACGACGACGCAAAGCGTCGCCGTAACCTGTTCATTCATTACGACTTCCTCGATTCCGATCACAGCTCCTACAGCCCAGTTGAGCGCTTCCGTTTTCATACCACCGCAGATTCAAGGCTCCTGGGCAGAGCATATGCAGTGCGAGGCTGCAACCAATACGTCGGTCAATACGCAGTTAGCGGACACGGGAACGATCGAGGAGCTTACAGCTTCGCAGTTCCGTACAGTGTTCGACTACATAGGGTCTAATAATGTTTTGCGCGATCTGGTCGAGAGCCTGCAAGTCCCCCCTAGGGAACCGAACCAAGTGAGGATGAAGGATCACGAGGCGGCCACGCAAATCACTCACACATTACGAATCATGCTCAATGCTGCCACGGAGACCGCACATTCTTTTCATAACTTGGCAGTCCTTCTCGGCCGTGGCAACCCACTACGCTACCCTTACACGGTTCTGATGTGCTGGATCCAGGAGTTGACGTATCAAATTACGTCCATCAACGTCCAGAGAGACCAGCTCACAGAACTGGTACTACCACGTCTTCTGACACCATCTAGTCAGCAAGACTATTTCCGCAATACGCTCCAATCTTTTAATATCACAGAGGACCTATTTAGAGAGTCCCTTCAATACGTTTCCGCGGTCACGGCTCACGCCACACGCATGATCAGGGTTCTGCAAGCCTACCAGATGCTTCAGGCCCTTCATTATAGGGTGACTCCTCACAGCGAGGAGGACACTGACTACACCTACCTCCTGCAGGCGAATACGCCGGAGACGCTGGACCCTGGCTCCTACTTAGAGACATTACGTTGGTAGCGCGAGAATTACTCGAACGCCCTCATGATTCACAATACGCGCGGCTACCTCAGACCGCACGAGGTAGACCGCATGCTTCAGGAGCAACAGAGCCAGCAGTCTGTTACGACCGCACACACTACGCAATCTTCACACCCAATACGTCGGACCCAAGCCCCAGCTCATACGGGGCCAGCAACATCCGTTTCAGGGTCTCCTGCTCCATTCGGCTCGGCAGGATCTACAACGTCTGCTCAGCTCCCAGCTGTCATCCCGCAGTTTATACGACCCCAGCAGACGCCCATGACTCGGACCGATGGACGCTCGAAAGCACGACAAGAACACCGCGGACAGCGACGGACAAGACCCACGTCGCCGGATCAAAGGAGTCAAGAAGCCGGCCCAGCAAAAAAGTCCCATGAGGACACGGAACGAAGAACACCCCGGCAGCGCCAACAGGACTCCACGACAAGGACTCAAGATAGACGGCCTACTCCACCAACGCAAGAAGACCGCCCAGAATTAAGCCGACGACAATTACCAACACCAGCACCGGAAAGCGTGTGTCCGACCTCCAGCGCACATCAACGACAGGAGGCACTGGCAGCTCACCCACATCCTTCGCTGCCGCAGCCGCTGAGAGACGGCGCATGCGTGTTTTGCAATCACCACGATCACTCCTCAGAAGACTGCGCGAAGCACACCAACATCACTGATCGAGTCGAAATCCTCAAGAACCGCAAGCTGTGCTCTCATTGCCTCAGTCGTCATCGAGGTGAATGCTTCGGCGGATCCCTGCAGTCGGTGCAATAGGGGTGGCCACCATCCAGCTGTCTGCATCAACAACCCCATCGTCGTATGCGACGTAGAGGGGATGACATACCAGATCTATCACCAGATGGCAGCGTACACCCTCAGGCCATACCCGCGCAACGTGACACCATCGCAGAAGCACCCGCCGCCTACGAAGCTAGCACATCAAGCTCGTCGGGATCCCGAGCGGACCACAAGACTGAACAGGCCATCGACTCCACAACATCAGGAGCCACCCACCTCCGGTCACGCTAGTCGTCCGGCATCAAGGGCAGCGATTGCAAGCCGTCGTCAGGAGTCTCCACCACCCATCCGCCGTGAATCACGTCCACGGTTACGCCAAGGAGAATCTTCTCCCTCTCAGGAAAGCCGAGTCAGCCCCCAGGCACCACGTCAACATCTGCCGTCCTTCCGTGATTTCTGCAAAATCCCGTATATATCTCCTTCCTTCGCTCGCCGGGAGGCCTCGTCCGAGGACGAGGACGAGCGTAGTAGCGGAGGCGGCTCGTGGTAAGCCGAGGCAAAAGCCGTAGGAGCAGTCAATACGTTCACTCACTCAATACGATCTCCAACGAGACAAACATATCCAATACGATAATACAATAATTTTGAGACATTACAGGGAAGTTGAGGCGGTAGATGCTAGAGTTGCAGAGCAAATGGACGGCAGAGGACCAGCATGAGCGACAGGAGTGGCGTCATGGTAAGTTGAAAGGTAAGGATACTGCAGTGTTGCAGGACATGCCACGCGCTCGTCGAACCAAACCAGTCAACAACACCGACTGAGAGCCGTCCAGCCGCGCACATCACCAGCAGGCGCCAGCCAACTCCAGTAGGAACGTTTCCTTCCCTTAGTCAATACGGTCCTTTATTTACTTGCAGATTTTCGTCATTACGGCATGCGGTAAATCCGCATAGGAGACCGGCGCACGGCATAAAGCCACACACGCCGTAACGGTTTATTTAGTTTTAGCTCTTCACACTTCTTTTTCTTTCCTATCTAGTACATCTTTAGTAGTCCTCTTCCTTAGTTATCGCATGTGTAGTTGTAGTAGCTCTCCTTTCTATTTAGTTGCATGCAGTAGCTTCTCCTCTATTAAGCTAGTAGATGTTTCCAACTTCTCTCCTCCGTGAACGCATGTGATGCGCTGATTCTAGCCAATGGCGATGGCGATGCGAAGGGTCGATCCGGTCGGGCTGCGCTTCGATGGGCGTGATGGTGTGATGCACATGGTCGTGGATGTTGGCTGCTCGTCGGGGCGCGGTTGAGCAAGTACGTCCTTGTGACGGAACGCTCCCGCAGCAGCCCTGACTCCCCTCGTCGCCCCCCGAATCAGCGTTGTTGCTCCCTTTAGTCATTACGTAGTCTCCTGTGTAGCAGCTTTTTGTAGTAGTGTTGTACTAGATTTATTAATGCTTCTTCGTTCTTTATTGATGCGGGTCAGCTCGACTGAGAGCCCCGGCGACTTGTGCCGATATGTAGTTTATAGTAGTACTTTTATTCATTTGTTATCCCTTTGCATTGCGTTCCTCAATTCGTATCGTTTATCATATGTAGACTCATGCATTTCTTGTTAGCTTCTTCCTATCGTAGCTTGGTAGTTCGATCGTTTTACCGTAGTACTTTAGTAGTTCCACACGTCCATTTAGCGTAGCTTAGTCAATCTTCGCCGGCCAGTAGGTAACCGTTCATCCTCCAGCCAGTCTGTCCTTCGTGGCTCTCCTCCTTTATCTTCTCAATACGGTCCGGCGTAGTCCACATTCTGTAAATAGGTAAGCGGCCTCGTTCCTGGGCTTGACTGCCAGAGGCTTTCCAGTTAGAGGTAGGAATGTGTGACTTGCCCCTTTCTTTTTTTGTGTCAATACGTGTGAAGGCGTCCTCCCGTCAGCCACTCCCTATTTCTCACATCTGGGGTTGTGGCGTTGGGCAGTGATCGCCTCACTACCCTTGTGTGCACCTCTCAGGACGCTCCCGCCTCCTCTTCTAAAAGGGCAATAGGCCCAGCAGTAGGAGGCAGCCGACAGCGCTACTCCCCCATGGGGATGAAGTCCAGCCGGTCACTCTTCGTGGGCCGGGAGTGTCGCGAACCCGCGATCGCTCCTCGGTCCGTGGCCGGCCCGGGCGCGCTGTTCCCACGGTAGCTTGCCGATGAGGCGCCTTCGATCGGCCTGGGAGCATGGGAAAATCGGTGACGTAGCACCATCGATCGGCGCGCGCCGCCTCCTCTCGTCCGGCGCGTGGCCATTTCGACGTCCCGTGCTCCCGCGACGAGGTCTGCCGACCTCTCGCTCTGCTCCCTGTTCCGGATGGCTACCGCGGGGCCTCGTCCCTGCACTATTCGCTGCTGACACAACGGACGGGAGCGCCAGGAGTGGACCGCGGGGTCTAGTGAGCATCATGCTCACCCCCGCGGCCTCAGGATACCTCACTACGACGGCCACGGAGGACGCCTAGCTATTCCTTGCTCTCACCGCTGGATTGTTGGATGGTCGCTGGTCGCGAAGTGCCAATAAAACTCATGGCTCATACAGTGTGCGCATGGAGGAACCGGGTAAGTCCCTTCTTATCGAGGGCAGGGGCCGTGTGCCTAGATGTATTGTGCGTTTGTCATTCGCCGCCTTGGGTTCCCCTGGGATCGGCTTGTCCCCCTGGAGCGGAGAGGGAGCCGAGGAGCCGGGTGGCTCGAGGCCAAGGGAAGAGGCCAGTCCGGACTGCTGGAGGTCCATCAATACGTTTAGGCAATACGTGCGATTGTGGCAATACGTGGGGAGTCCCGTGGGGTTAGGTAAGATCTGGGAACCCTCCGGTGCCCGTGGAGCGACACGGAGCCGCAAAGGCAACATGAGGAATACCTCAGCCTGTGGGGCCACCGATCGCAACATAAGGCAAAATTTCAGCTATATATTTTGTCTGCTTTAGGTAGAAAATAATTTTGTTTTTCATGAAGAACGAGAATTTTCTAGACGACCCCTAAGCCATATCGGAGCTTGCGGCGGAGAAGCTTGTTTTTTACTGTGATAAGAGTAGTTCAAAAAAACATTTGTAAGGAAAGCACTTGAGTCATCACTAGTAATTAACGTTCGATATTTTATAAAGTACAATTTCGGATGCAGATGTCGCTTTTTTAGGTAGAAAAATGTGTCGTGTCCATAACATCCTGGTGGAATCTGCGAAAATTGAAGCGGATCAAGCTGATTTATAAACTGCCAAAATTAAAAGTATTGAATTCTTTGAAGACAGGAGAAACTACGAAAAAAATACGATAAACTCCGCAGAAACGAAGAAAGTGCGACGCTCCCCCTCCCCATCACCAAAAAAAAACGATGTCATAATACCTCTTTGATTCTCGAACCTCAGACCTGACCCTTTGTTGGGTTAGTGTGAATTGTGAGAAGAGAGACTGTATGTCCAAAGGACATGTTTGGTGGGGCTGATCAGGTCACTGCAATTACAGAAACAGTCTGGACTCCAATATCGAACCTGTCTCCAGTACTAAATGAGATTGAGGTCGAGTGGAATTTCTTTCAAAGGATATTGCAAACATGGGCTTTGCTAAATGACAGGAACTATTCTGCGAGGTGTGGACAGATGTCGGTGTTGAGTCTCATGACCGAACTGGAAGATAACACCATTTTGATGTAGTGAAGCTTCCAGACGAGAGCTGCCAGCTCCATCATTATTGTGATGCAGCATTCCTGCATGATGTCTCACCACATATCCAGCTTCCATTCCGATCCGACTTGTGAGGATACAGATCTACGCGCGTGAAGTAGTCTCTGCAAGACGTGTCTCCTTGAAACCTCGATGCACTGCCAATTGGTACCAGGTTACTATCTTACTTCTGATCAAAGTAAACCCAAACCCTATATTTGTAATCCACACCTCATAGTCGAGAAAATGAGCGAAAATCAGCCCTCGAATAAAAGTGGTGCGGTCGTAAACAATTAGCGAAAATGGGAAAAATCGGCAGTTGAGAATGCACAGAATGACGTAAATGGAGTCAATCTTGTCAAATTTAACATCAAATAGATCGCCACGACGAGGTAAAACTTAAAATTAGCATAGAATACATATTCGAGAGCGTTAAAAAATTTTAAAATTCCACTGGGCAGATCCATTCCTACCAGGGGCCTAATTAGGCGAGACTCAGGAGCGAATGTGTGTCAGGTCAAGACAATTGCAGGCTCGCTTAATTTAGGTCATCTCACCAGGATACTATCTCAACGGTAGGTCGGAACGGCGCAAGTGTTGCATATGGGCAGAACCGCCTCTCCCTGGGAAGTAACAAACTGCAGGTATCTCGACCCCAATACAACTCTGCACAGAGTTAGGGACGACGGAAATCGCATGTTGGCGCCCTGTTGATTCACGTGCTCCGCAGTTGACGGGCGCGCGCGGGATGAGGGCTCGTATCGTGGATGAACGCAGTGCAGAGGTGACGTAGTAGGGAAGCGCTCGGGCTCGTGAGCGAGGGGTCGGGTGTTTGAGTCCTGCGGACTGCGTTTGTTTTGCACTTTTGCAAAATCCATGTTTATCATATAGGTAATCCACCTAGGGGTGTTATAGTGTGTTATAGAGCATGTTTACATATAGCATATGCTTCAAACTGCAGATTAGCTAAAATGTTCACTTCTGTGTGTCACTTATTGTAAGCCTATTTTATGTGAAGCTGTAGTCATGTAACGACAGATATTTTGTGGCACTAGTTAAAAGTTCCGACTCCACCGACAAGACCTCGGTCAGAAAAAATTTTTTTCGCTGAAACTTTGTCTAGGGGGCTATTTGGGGTGCTGATCACGATTCTGACATCCGTTTTTCACGATTCTGCCTCTACCTGCCGTCACCGGCAGAAGCTTTAAGAATGTAATCCTGTGCTTTCTTGTATCTATATTATCCAGCCGAATCGTGAAGGACGGATATCAGATAGGTGATCAGCACCCCAAATAACCCCCTAGACAAAGTTTCAGGGAAATCGGTGACCCTGCCTGGACCACCATTGTTAACGGTATGGGTGGCCTCCGACCGAATCGTGCAAAACGGGTGTCAGATTCGTGATCAGCACATCATATAACCATCCTAGACAAAGTTTCAGCGAAAAAATTTTTTTCTGACCGAGGTCTTGTCGGTGGAGTCGGAACTTTTAACTAGTGCCACAAAATATCTATCGCTACATAACTACAGCTTCAAACAAAATAGGCTTAAAATGAGTAACACACGGAAATGAACATTTTAGCTAATCTGTAGTTTGAAGCACATGTTATATGTAAACATGCTCTATAACACACTATAATACCCCTAGATGGATTACCTATATGATAAACATGGATTTTGCAAAAATGCAAGACAACGCAGTCTGCAGGACCCAAACCCCCGACCTTCGCTCACGAGCCTGAGCGCTTCCCTACTACGGCACTTTTGCATCGAGCCGACCCGCGATACGAGCCCTCATGCGCGCGCGCCCGTCAACTGCGGAGCACGTGAATCAAAAGGGCGCCATCATGCGAATTCCGTCGTCCCTAACTCTGCGCATAGCTGTATTGGTTCGAGATACCTGCAGTTTGTTACTTCTCAGGGAGAGGCGGTTCTGCCCGTATACAACACTTGCGCCGTTCCGAACTACCGTTGAGATAGTATCCTGGTCAGACTTAAAAATTCTAAAATCTTGTCGAGGCTTTTACTATGTTGGGTAGATCATGTTGTGCTGATTCCAACAATGTGCATTTCATTGGAAAAAACCGATTTTGAAGGGAGTTATGGCAAAGCGGCGGAAACGGCGGATTAATCGATCGCGTTTTGGCGGATGTTTACCGACGGTACTCTATATCTGGACAAACAGTTTGGTGTGGTTTACTTATTTCTTGTGTTGTTACCTATTTATTGTGTTTCGTTATATCGGAAAGAGGGCTCCAACCAACTAGGATTGTACCTCAATGTCCTCGTATCCCTGCTTCGTCCCTTGAGCATCAAACAGTTTTTTTTGCAGCAACCATTTTCTTCAGATATCCCGAGAAATCCCCAAGCTGCACCGGATCATGTATTCGTTGCTCTGCTCTATCAAACGGGCAGGCTCCTTAGCCTTTCCTCCTATGTCGTAAAAACTCTAATTTCACGTTTCTTGCCTTGCAAATGAAGAGTTACCTGGTCTTTCAATCTTCGCCTATTTTGCTCCAAACGGATCTCACCCACAACCCCTGGGCGGAAGCCCAGAACTGGTATGGGAAATCGCTCTCCTCAGAGAAGACGTAAGGCAGATGCTTCCATAACGGTTTCTTATTCATGATTAGACGGCCGTTAGTCGGTCCGTTAAATTTGGAACAGAGACTGCTTCGCGCTTTGATTCACGGGAAAGAATTGGCGTATAGCATGAGAGTTGCACTTTTTGTCTGCCGACTTCAAATTTGAGCTGTATTCCTTCAACGTACCAGGTGGCGGCAGAATATAAAGAGTAAGGAACCAGAGCGTCTTCCAGAAGACGAAAGCTGTCGTTGTGAAGGCTGTCAGCAGGGCGTGACGGGAGCGCTTACGGGACTGAAATCATTCATTTAACTGTCGCAGCATTCCTCAGGAGATAATTGCTCAAATGCTCCTACCATATAGATGGCGATCAGGTTCATTACAATTTCGATGAGCATCACTCTCCCCGTTGCACAGGTCACGATGTCCCTCTCGTCCGCGTAGCGGACGTCGACGCTCGCGTAGAGATTCCCTGGGGCATTGCATACTGCACGTCGGCTTCTCTCACGTGAACGGAATAGTGAGCGCTTCTGTTAGTTGACTGTTTTTGTGATAGCGCACGACGGAAGAGTGTTTTCTGCTGCTAAGTGTTAGGTGCACGTTTGCATGAGTGTCAGGCACTTCCGCAATTTTTTCGGGGCTCGCCTGACAACGTGCCTTCATGCTTACCTTCAGTCTCAGTCTAGTTGTACCCTACACCGATTTCGTTGTTGGAAGCGAAGATTATGTAACTGCTCTCACAGCTCTATTTATTCAATAGTGGTGGTACAAGCATTTTTTAATTCAGAAATTTTTGGATAAAACGCGGGAAATGAAGACGCTAATCAATTTCAACTGCAGTCAAACCCTGTGTGGACTACCTAGGGAAAAGTTACCTAGAAAGTTTCCGAGGAGTTTGTTGCCATAGTATGCGAGTAGTGGAGTCAGAGTACAATGCAGAATCAGGAAGGTGAGCCGATATGTTCGCATACCTACGTGCATTTGGTTGCTAGTGGTGTCCACTCTCATGAATCGTTCTACTTGCAAACACTGACACCCAACATCTAATCAGCATTTGGTACAATTGTTAAAAATGAATCTATTCAAAGAATGAATTAGCGGGTGGCTCTACAACCACGATGAAGGCGAAATACAAGACACGGCTCTTGCAATCCAATTCTTCGAAAATTTCAAGCAAACGGTAGTTGCCAAGTAATGGTTTTGTAGCATGTACCTAGGCTTGGTTGTAATAACAGCAGTATGAGTTTGTTCGTGGAGAAGATAAGACTACCAGTTCCTATGTGCGTCTATACTTCTGATACGCCGTAAACCTCTAAAACTGAAAGAAAGCTTGAAAACATTTCCCGGCTAACATCCGAATAAATGCAAAATCTGAAGATACCGAGGGTTCGATCCTAGTATACTCCGCTTCTCAAAAAAGTGTTCAACACTAAGTCACCCGTGCTTGTGTCCTACAGCGTCTCGTACAGCTAATGGTATTCAAGGGTCATTCAAACGGTACAGCCCTGGTTTCATGGCGCTGGTTGCTCAGCACTTCCCTTCTAATTAAATTCAAGACGACTCACATCCGAAATACAGACTGGAGAGAAAACCTTCGGTGGTATGAGGTCGGAGCATCGTGAACATCACGTCAAGAAAGCAAATAACAGCCGATATTCCCAACCAAATCTCAATCCACAATGGAAGAACTCGACTAGTCGATCTCGCCACCTTAAAAAAGCCGACTCCTCGTTTGCGTCCCTCTTGAAGCCTCTCTTCTGCTGTGGAATTGGTGAGCGTCAGGGAGTATTCGCTTGGAAATGATAGCGTAAACCAACCTTCTCCATTGCGCTCCTGTGGCTCCGAGCTGTACCTGCAATGCTATCGATGAGGACTAGGTGATATTCTACTGGTGGCGAAATAAGAGCGTCTAGAAAGGCGACAGCGGCCGTTGACGAGGAAGGAGCGTCTTTTAGGGCCGCGATTAAACCAATAAATACCGCAGGAAACAAGAGCGCGAGCGAGCAAGGCAGTCAAGAATCGTAATGGTTTGGATTCCGTTCCTTTGGCGGGGTACTAATTTCACAGGTGACAACGTTGCTCGCAGTAAAGGTACTGAAGAAGTTAAGGGCTCCAATGAAAGCCTAAGAAAAAAGAAATTTTCTGACATATGACCGGCATGGAATGCGCCATGTACTCGTCTAGAATTTTGCATTTATACTTGGTTGATTGTGTTCTGTTCTGCTCGAATGCCTGTACAATTCCTCCACAAACTGCCCGTGTCGATTGATTTGCGCCTCATTTAAAGTTTAAAACTTGAAAGCGCTCTGAAAAGTGTAGGGTATCCTAGAGAATGCAGGTACTGTTTGAAAGGTTCTAACTTTGCTGCCAGTGAAGCTTTTGAAGATACTTAAGACTAATACGAAGGCGAATGGTAACGAAATTTCTGTGGCGTGCCAATAATCAAGATTGCGCCATGTCCCCCCCCCCCGACACCTTGCATTTCAGACTCAATTGATTGTGCAAGGCTGAATGCTTGTCACAATCTTGTAGCTAATTGGCCATATTACCTGCACTGCGCTTCTTTCAACGTTTAAAGCTTGACAATCACGTGAAAGGCACATGACATGCTATTTCATAGCTTGCACATTTCATATGTCAGCAGGAGCCCCTTTTTTAGGATACACTGCTTTTTTCCCAGGCCATAGTGTGTTTTCAAATTTTAAACCTTAAGAGAAGCACAAGTCAATCGAAACGGCCACTTTGTAAAAAAATTATAGAAGGTATTCAAGCGAAGCATAATCAATCGAGTGTAAAATGCAAAATTTCAGACGAGAGCATCCCATCTCGCTCATACGTTGGAAAACTTCTATTTTATTAAGCTTTCATATGAGCTCTTAACTACTCTGATCATTCAAACTTTCTAATGGAATTTCGGAAGAATATTTTGGACGGACGGACGACGGACGAATATACAATGCCTACGTAGAAAGGAAGGTAGCTAAATCCTAGGACAAATCAGCATTTTATAAGCTCACCAGCTTGCGAACTGGTAGAGAAAACGCAATCCCCGGATTGCTAAATGATATCGGAGAATTGGTTTTTACTCTTTACGGTAAAGCTGATCTATTAGGCGAAGTGTTCCAGAAGACGTACACTAATGCGGAGATTGGTGGGGAAAGACTGGTAATTAACGATGTAGAGGATTGACCGCGTTTCCCGCGAATGAATTCCTCTCTCTGGTTTTATAGAGAAGAGATTGTTGAGGTTTTATCTAAATGGCCGAAATCTTCATCGGTATAGCCCGACTTGGTTCCCCTTAGTTTTATAAAGAACATCGTTCACTATATAGCTTATCCTTTAAAACAAATATTTAATATGAGCTATATCAGAGGGGAAGTACCCGCCAGGTGAAGACATGCGTTTGTAACTCTAGTTTCCAAGAAAGCTCCCTGCAGCGATCCAAGGAACTATCGACCGTTAGCGTTACCTCAATTTTTGCAAAAACCTTCGAGAAGATCCTTAAGAAACATATCTTATTTCATCTTGAATGCAATGATATCATCTCAAAAATCAGTTTGGCTTCCTTAGGGGAATATCTGTCGAAACTGCAATGCTAACTTCTCTGAATGACTGGTCGCAGCCTTTTGAAGACAAAAGGTGTACGGACATAGTGTATTTCGACTTTTCAAAAGCATTTGACAAGGTTCCCGTAGGGAAGTTGATATTCAAGATGGAGGTACTAGGAATACATCCTATGATTATAAACTGGATTCGGCAATTTCTATCTAGCAGAACATATCAGGTTGCGATTGAGGGCGAATACTCCAGAGTTTTCCCCTTAACAAGCGGTGTTCCTCAAGGTGGAGTGTTATCGCCAATCTTATTCATGCTTTAAACCTACGAACTTCCAGACTGTATCACCAGCTTGGGTGTCACGTGCAAAGTTTATGCTGATGATGTAAGGATCTATAAAAGAATCGATGATATACAAGATTCAGCGGCTCTCCGTTCAGCTATTGATTTCATTAGTTGCTGGGCAGAAAAATGGGGACTGCCACTAGTTGACAAGACGCACTATCTGGACCTAGGTATTGTGCTCGAAAACAGGAATACAGAATCATTGGCCAAAGTGGCTAAATAAGGTCGATGAAGTTAGAGATTTAGGTTTTATTATAACCAGCAACCTGTGCTTTTCTAAGCACTGTAGATTTTTGGCAAAAAAGCCAACTGTCGCATCTGCAACCTCTTCAGGGCGTTAAAATCTAACCTCTCCGAGGTTTACATACGCGCGTTCAAAACTTATGTAGAACCTATTCTGGAAACGGGGACGTTGGTGTTCAATTCCACAATGAAAAAGGACATAGATCTTAAATCACGTGTCAGGTCCGACTTTCTAACCTATAGAGCTCTCAAGGAATTCAACCTTTTGCTTGGTAAGCACGATAACCAAGGGAACTCTCTGTTCAAACCTGCAAAAGGTGCCTCTCAAGGAGAAAATTGCGGAGTGCCCCAATATGACATACGCCGTGCAAATGATGATGACCTGTTTTATTCGGCTGATGCTTTGAGTTACCTATGTTTTTGTAATTCTAGAGTGTTCGTGTTGTTGTACTGATTTGTTTCTTAACCTGTTTACGCTAGACCCTGGTCTATTCATTGAATAAATAAATAAATAAATAAATAAATAAATAAATAAATAAATTGTTGAATTTCGTTTAAATATATAGTTACCTGCATATGGTGTGTTCAAATTTCAAAAATCAAGAAAACCTTTTATTTACCAATTTCACGTCATAATCGACTCTTATTAAGGGAAACTAGGCACTACTGAAATCAATTGAACACACTTCAGATCAAATAATGCTTTTCAAACCAGCTAGGTGCTCCTTTAAAAAGGCGGAAACAAATTTTCAGTTTGAATATAAAGCACGACTTCTCTCAAAAACTAATAATTCGTTTATCCCAAGCAGCTAACATAACGTATGAATTCTCACAAAGTTATTCTTTTGACTAAAATTTGATTTTGAGCTTATTTCAAAGTGTAGAAAACAACGGTTCTCAAGAAGGATCAAAACAAGGAGAGGAATGGTGGAGCATGGAAGAGGAGACGCAATGTCACTTGCAGGACGGCCTCTTTCCTCACATGTTCAAAGGCGCCCATTTCGTCCTATCATCAACATTTTCACTAACTTTTGCCACTTTGAGGTGAATTTGCTTATAGAATTGCCTCCACATATTACTAGGTTGAGAACAGAAAATGTATGTAGGGCTATAGCAAGCTATCGATTGCGAGCTACAACCCTAATGAATGACAGAAATGGGGGGGGGGGGGGTGGAAGAGCAAATTCCTGCGGTAGTGGTTGTTTTTTAGTTTCTGAGACGCTTATCTATGGAGGACAGGGGAGAACGTCAATGAAGAAGGACAGACAAGTTGTAACCTTGCCAGGAAAATGCGTTAAGAATTCCGTTAAATGTTTGAAAATGCTGCTATTAATAAGGATAAAAGGATAAAGGACGGCGTTACTCAATCCCTTTGGGATGCGCGAGCGTATTCTACTTCTACGGGATGTCGTGGAGGCGATATGAATGGCCATACAATGACTTGCGGTGGCCAGTCGATGAACACGTCAGCGCTTTATTCTTCCCAGACACGTCTGGTACCAATTCACCGACCCCGGAGGGATGGAAGGCTTGGTTGACCTGAGCGGAAAATCCGAACCAGGAGCCTGGTATCGGGTGCACGCGACTGTCAGCGCCTCCTCCGACTGTGCTACACGCGCCCCTGCTATTAATCACCTGTATCACCTGTCGTCCCGTTGATCATCGACTTCTTCGAGCGGGCGCCAGCAGCGTCTCCATTCGTCCCTGTCGCGTGCCAGTGTGGTCCAATGGATCCTCCTCGCTCGAGGGACACGAAGAGCGTCATATCGGTCGTTCAGTTCTTCCACGAAGAAGTCCGACCAACGCGTCGGTGGGCGTCCCGGTGTTCTCTTGACATCCCGCGGAATCCAGTCGGTAACAGCTCTCGTCCAGCGGGTGTCTGCGAAGCGCATTACGTGGCCGGCCCACCTAATTTTCGACAACTTGGCCCACACGACAGCGTCTCTGATCTTCGAACGTCGGCGAAACTGCTATTAATATTTCGTTAAAATCGTTAAATCGATAGCCATTAAATGAACGAGGTGCAGAGTTTAAATCCGCACAAATTTAGCTTCAAACGTTCTGCCATGCCGTAATTCCGCCAGAGATCGCGATTTGCGTCTTTAAAAGCCAAACGCCTTTAGTATGCCGTCGTAACCTCAGAATGGCCTCGATGTTGCATATAAATGTGGAGTACAACTGAAGCGTAGTCCAGCTGAAATAATTCGATGCTTTGGGTACCTCAGATCAACCGTTTACGATGTCGAGCGGATCATGAGGACGTTCCAATTGCTGCTGGAACAAAATCTCCAGCAAGTGTTCACGTCTTAGGTGTTGTGTCCAATGAGGGTGATGTCAGGGCGCTGCATTTCTTTGAATAAGGACAAACTGTCACCAAACAAGTTTCATCTGCGAGCCTTGCAGACTGTGAAACCGAGTGTGGTGACTATAGCCTCAGGGATGCCATATGTCTTCCAGCAGGACGGCGCACTGGCTCACACGAGCCATTTATGTGGTCTAAAACTGGCTGCCCGATAACTTAGACATGACAGTAACAGAGCAAAACTCGCACAGCAACTTGGACTTGTTTTGGTCCAAGGAGTTGTGGTCCCCGAAAAGCCCGGATTTGAATCCGCTTGACCACTAGGTATGCTTGAAGCGTAGTCGAAGGGTTGCTAACAGACGGGGCGCCCTAACGATGTGACGTGTCGTCGCCCCGCTATTGAAGTAGCGTTCACAAATATGGACAGCGCTCTTTTAAAGAGAGCGTGCAAAAGATTTAAGCCAAGTGGAAGCGGTCATTGCGGCTGGCGGAGGATAGACTGAGGAGGTTCCCTCTTGAAAACCTTCTATTTGTGGGTCAAAAGTTTTCTATTTCATTTGTATTTTGTGTTAACAAATTTGTTTGAAAATAGAAAGTTTAGTTTGACCGGATTTAAACGCCGCACCCCTGAATGGAATCGCACATTCGCACAAGGTAATAGCTGGCTCGGGGTCGGTTGTTCGTCTCCTTGGCTACTTCATGTTCGATGTCTGAAAGGTACTGTCTTATTTGAAGGTGCACTTCCAAGTGAAGCATCGGACCATGTACCTTTATCAACATGGCAAAGACGGAGTCTGCCAAATACGAAGGGTGGAGATCCTCGCAGTGGCCCGTTTTCGTCGTTCAGACACACGCCTGATGGTGAGGCCTTTCCCTGGTGATGTCATACACGCCGTTGCGAGAATTTTTGTTTGTATGCAAAACTCTTACCGCCAAGCGAGACTCGAACCTGCACCCCGTGCCTACCGAACACTTTTCTACGCCTTACTCCACCACCGCCGTTTGGTCCATGACACCTCGTGGACCGCTCACTACTCACCCGTGATATCGGGATAGGTTCGAATGAACATCGCCGCCGGTGTAACGCGTAGCATCCCGCCAAGAAAACAGGAGTGCGAGTTCAAGTCCTGCCTGGCGCTGGTGTTTTGACCGCAACATGCTACAGTACATTTTGATTTGGATGTGGCTGCTCCAAACCCACATTACCTGTGAATCAGTCTAATATGTAAATTATTCATCCGCTACTACAGTAGAACGTTCATGGCTCATCCTGAGGTACAAGGAAGAGATCCAATATGTCAGAAATTCAACTTCGCAGTGCGCGCTTCTGCATACACCCGGTGTTTGCTTGATTTTTCGTTCAGAAGACACTTAAGTGTTCTTCTGCAATATACTTTTCGTTCTTCCATTGGGCAGCAAATCTGACCGAGTGTATTGTGCCATAAATTTTTAACGGGTGCTTCAATGTGGACCTACATAGCAACTGCAGAGTGGATAGCATCGTGATTCCTTGACCAAGAAGACCTAAATCAATCTCGAATTTCTGGCAGTAGCTGTGCATTCGGTGAGCGATCGGTCGGAGATCTGCATTTCGCCACCCACCGTCATTCTGCTACGCTGGGCACGAGTTTCAGGGTGCGATTCATAGTGCAGACGGGGGTGGCTGACCGAATGAGCAGAGAGACCCCTCTTTGCTGGGGAAATAACGTGGTCACTCACATTCAGTGCTCACCTTTGCTCTGTTTCGAACGTTTACGGATGAACTTCTAGAAATAGAAAACTTAATTGCAGCTCAAAGTGGGTTCCCCGGGGCAATGCACAAATATCTTAGCCTGTTTGGTGTAGAACTTAATGTTAATTGGATCACTGAAATACACTACCAATCAAACGGTAGGACCTGACTCAGTCTGAACTGGTCACACGCCATACTAGATTTTTTGTGCTACAAAGTCGGGTGGACCACTTTACTTTCGCCAAAGGGATAAGGCTTGCCTGCCCATTGCATCCGTTTTTGAGACGTATTGCATAAGCGCACACACAATTTTGCACATGCAGTCCTCTATTCCAAAATTGAAGACTAAGTAGTCTTATAAAGTGAAGAAGTGATGGAATAGTAGGGCCGCGCTTGCATTGTGGCTGTGGAACGCAATGTGGAACAACTTTCAAAAACCTGCAAAACTACGTGGTAAGCACACCCCAGAAGCACAATTTTAGGGCGCAATGTTATGCCGTGCTGGCTCTATAAGGTTGCGAAACGAGGACATGGTTAAAAGAATGGTCTACAAGACTACGCCCCCCCCCCCAACGAAGACTCGAAAGATTGTAGGCGTTCGTTTAGGCGATAAAGTACGGTGAAGTGTTCTTCGTCATAGATCAGGACTCAGGGATTGGGTTCTCCATGCGTTCAAACGGAAGTGGTTGTTCGCAAATAAGCTCTCCAGAATCGCATGAGCACGGATTGCATCCGATTGCATACATGATAAAAAGCGAAATAAAGGAAGACGAAGAACGATATGGTTGGGCGACATCGCAAGATACAGAGGGACAAGAACAAAAGAAGTCGTGAGAAATTGGACCGCTCTCATTGGAGGGAATCCGAACAAGAACGCTGAGCTCTTCGCAAAAGAAGCACGTATGTCGTTATTTGGGCCGTTGCGATAAAAGAAAAGTATTGTGTGTGCCAGACTACTTCAGGCTGGAAGGCGTTGAAGAAGTGCGGCTGCAGTATGTATTACGCTTCCTAACTGCTGCACTGGTTTTGATTGCACGTGGTGGTTGCCTAAGTTACCCCCGTGTAGCCTGCACTGCTTAATTTCATCAAATCGCCACCTTCTCCAAACTATGCAGAATGGGTGGGGAACAGCATTTGGTGACGCAAATTTAGAAACTCAACGAACGTAAGAGAGAGTGAAGTGGGATCCGTACACATTTTGATCCACAATTTGGTACGTAGAAGTCATCTTAGGTGGGTGATTCACAGCCAGTCTTTTCTGGATTGGAAGCAGGGCTTACAGGCACCAGAATAAATTTTCCTTTCCCTTTTAAGGTCATGTTAAGGAAAATATTGGTACGTGTGCATGTATCATAGTCGGTGGGAACTGGGTATCTCCTGAAATCTCTCGACTTTAGGCTCGGCTCGTGCCAGCGCGACAGGAGGCACACTCGCCCCCTGTTGGGGGCGTGGCGTTAGGAGGTACACCCGCTGTTCTGCGGACCGGTAAATTTTGTTTTGCGTTTCAAACGTTTCGAAGGGCAGCCGTTAGACTCTAGGTGAAGTCTAGGGGTTGGGGGTGGGTGAGCAAGGGGGATGAGAGAGATTGCATGTCTCCAGCGAGGGTCGTGGCCATATCTTGTACCTCCTGACAGTCCCCTCGGGTCATGTGCAGTCCATGCAAACAAGCATGATATTTCGAAGCGCATTGCTCTAATTCATCAACTGTATGTTCTTGGCTGAGGGCAAGCAGGGGATCATCTGCTCTAAGCTGGGATTGTCCTTTCGAAATCATTCCTTGTAATTCACTTTGCAAGAATCAGGACAAATTTTGGAATAAAAAGTTAAAAGTTAAGTTAAAAGTTAAAAAGTTGTATAATATAAAAATTGCTGATATGACATAATGCTCAAGTTGCGGTGGAAAGAAAGATGCGCATGTGCTTCAAGAGTGCTCTCAAACCCCAATCGGACCATAGAATGCGAAGGGCTTCTGCACAGAAAGCTCAAGTCTACTAACCTACTGCCCTTATTACAGGAGCTGAACCTTTGGCTATTTGGATGGGTTCACTCAACCAAAGGCGAAAACCAAGGCGAAGTAAAGGCAAATAATACATAGCATGCTCTTTATTGTGTATCTCCGAGATGGAGCTGTTGATCACTGTTCTATAATGTTGGTGCATAAGTTCCCGGACATTTGGGACATGAAATATTTATTATCACAACATACGTGACGTGCTGGTAAGTCATTGATGCCTTTTCTCCAAAACGTGATTCGTGACTGTGATTCGAAAAATTTGAGCAGTGCCTCCTTGACATCCTCTCGGTTCCTAAATTGCTGGCCGTCCGAATAGCGTTGAAGGCTTGAAAACAAATGATGACCAGAAGGAGCGAGATCTGGGGCCGTATGCTATTCTCGCCCGACTCGGAGACGGGGACGGCGCGAAAATACGATGGCGCATGATGTGCATACCGGGAATGTGGGCGGAGACCGCCTCATACCCGGCTGGGGACGGTTGGGGAGAGAATAGCATACGGCCCCTGGTGAGTAAGGTGTCTGTGGAAGAACGGTTCATCCGTTGTCCACCAACTCAGCCGCCGTCGCTCTAGCAATATGCGGTCTAGCGTTGTCGCGTTGAAAATACACCTTCACTTGCTCTCCTCGTGTGGTTTGAAGGTGGGCCCTCAACTTCATCAGTTGGTTGACGTAAACCTCTGCCGTCACTTTTATCCCTTCGTCCAGCAGGTCCCAGTATTCTACGCCAAGAACGCTCCACCAAATGCATAGCATCACCTTTTTCACGTGAAGGTCGGGTTTCGGAACGTCCTCTGCCTCTCCAGTTGCGTAAACCCACTGTGCACGCCGGTGATAATTAGAATAGAGTATCCACTTCTCATCCCCGGTGACAAGGTTGTCCAGCCATCCGTGGGTACCTCTGAGGGTAAGGAGAGACAGGGTGACATCGGCTCTGCGGTCCATGTCATGTTGTGTCAAGTCGTGAGGTACCCAGCGACCCAACACCTTGTCGATCGACTTAATCGACTTCAGTCCTCGAACGACTGTTGAGTGACTAACACCAAGAGTGCTTGATAGTTCGCGAGTGGTTTGGTATGGATCCGCATCCACTCTACTTCGGAGGCCATCCAAATCCAGTGTCATCGGGCGCCCTTCTCGTTCATTATCTTCAACGGAGAATTCACCAACTACAAACTTCGAGAACCACTGGTACACAGTACTTCGAGCAGGAGCACTCTCGTTGTAAACATCTTTCAGGCGACGATACGATTCGTATGCGTCTCAGTTGGGATGAATTGCTTAGCCATAATAGCTGACGTTAACAACGTAGAAGTAAATGTTAGGAACAGTTTTGTAGCCCTTTCCTCTCTCTATCGATCGATCGTTTACGCTTTGATACATGTGATAAATTTGGCGGGAAAACGCGCTTTCAATTCAGGAGGGATCAAATGTCCGAGAACTTATGCACCAACCTAATATGTCTTCACGCTGCCTTCGTAGCGAAGTGAAAACGGCTAGGTAAGTGTCGCTACTGCAGGCGGAAACCTACTTTCAATTATGGATGACATTCTTCTACTGCTCTGCGACTACCGGTGGTGCTACTCGTCGTCAGTGTTGAGCGATCAGTGCTGAGTGGTCGCAGTCATCACCACCACCACGTTCCCCATCGCCGCTGTTCTTAACTGCTCATTACGCTTCGATTTGGTTGTTGGAGTGCTTACTCTGCTGTTAGAGCGTCTTAACGGAGTACCTGGCAGGGAGCACAAGGCGAGGTTCCGTTTTGCTCTGGTCAACTGGGTGACAAAAATTTGTTGCCTAGTAAACCCGCTTCAACTTGCAGCGGTTTTGAAATGAATGGAGGCTACTGAGCTAGCACGTGTGTTAAAGAATTTCTGGTCCACGTTTGGGTTAAAATTGAAAACATACACGAATTGGGTTCAAAGTGTACGCGGTAAAATGGCCAGCACCAGTTGCGTGGGGGAGTGAGTACACGTACCCATCCGTCCATGAGTTGCTACGCGACAGATTTTTGCCATTTTTGGACTACCCAGTGGCCCGCAACAAAGACGAACTTCACCTCTGTGTTCCTTGTTAGATGTCCTATAAGCTCTTGTTGAGAATCGTTGGAGTAAGTTCACGCACATCCCGTGTCAGTTTAACCCAGCTTTCCATCCTTCTTACAATGAGGCCGTCAACTATTTGATTGTCCCATAAGTCTTCGCCGTTTTTTTTTTCAACGATTCACTGCAGATTTCGCCGGCGATCTCTTGCATAGCGCTGCATAGCCTTTGAAAGAGAATGATTTGCTCTATCAGAACATGTATTGCATTTCTTTTTTCATTATGAATTTTGTCAATTGTTAGGTCGTTGAAGTGAAAAGTGAAAAAGTGAAAAAGTAGCCAATCGCGCACTTGTTCTCTCCGCTTAGGTTTGTAATTTTTTGCGCAGTTTTTTTATAACACATGGAAGAAAATGTTCTGTACTGCAAGAATATGTGTTAGTGCTATTTGCTCATTTGTCCTTTATTGATTTTTAGGTCATCAAATTGGGACGTCTGAAGGAGGATGGTTATATTTGCCGATAGCTCCTGCTCTGTGGTTGAATTTTTTGGGTTGGTTTTATATTTCATTCAAAAGAGAATTTTTTGCTCTATAAGAATTTGTGTCGCGTTTATTGATTTCTATTGAATATCAACAAAATGCCAAAAAGAGAAAAATCGTCTTCACCAACAACTTCTTCTCCTTCTTCATTTGTTGATATTCGACAGAAATCAGCGTGAGTCAATAAACGCGACACAAATTCGTACTGAGCAAGACATCCTCTTCGAAACACATACAACACCATGCAAAAAAGTCCAACCACAGAACCGGAGTTTTGGTAATAATTCGGGCGGAAAGGTGAGAATACCCAATTTGAGGCCTAAAAATCAATAAAGGACAAGTGAGAAAATAGGACCAACACATATTCTTGTATTACAGAACATTGCCTTCCAAGTGTTATAAAAAACTGCGCAAAAAATTACAAACCTAAGCGGAGAGAACAAGTGCGCAAATGGCTACTTTCTCACTTTTTCGCTTTTCACTTCAACGACCTAAAAATTGACAAAATTCATGATGAAAAAAGAAATGCAATACGTGCTCTGATAGAGCAAATCACTCTCTTTCGAAAGCTATGCAGCGCTATGCAAGAGACCGCCGGCGAAAGCTGCAGTGAATCGTTGAAAAAAACGGCGGGGACTTATGGGACAACCTATGTAATACTTTTTGGGGGTAGATGGAGGCCACTGTAAGTTGTTTTTAAACTAAATGCAATGGCAAAATTGTCTGCAACAGTTCTCATTTCTCACAACGATATGGGCCAGAAGTAGAGTGTGTGGCGCATCCTACGTGGGGACTGAGCAACCCCTATGTTCTCCTTTATCTTTTAAACTCATTTTAAAGACATCATTATTGCAATTTATCTAGCTCGTCGCGTAGCCAACCCAAAACGGGACAAGGGAAAATCAACGAAAGAAGGCTCAACAAAGGGGTGTAGGAAGGCAAGCGATTCAGCAGAGGACTACATACTTTGTTCATAGGATCTATATAACTTCTTTTTATCTCGCTCATGGCACTCCTTTGAAGCGGAGTCCACTATTCTAGTTTGTTGCCAGTTCTCAGGACACCAGCTCTCCTTACGTGCAAATGCAACGTATCTAATGAACGTTGGTTCGGGAGTTGGCAGGGCTGACCTTAATGGGAAATTGATGCAAAAGCGCAGTGCATATGCGTTTTCAAGCGTTTGAAGTGCCGTGGGCGAGAAATCTTGTTCTCGACATAATGGTCGCCGACAACGTTCATCAACAACTACGGATGAAAAAATTTCGCAAATTTCCCAGGTTTCTGTATTGTCGCCTCGCTTCCTCTCTGCAGCTGGTGATGAAACCGTCCAACTTAGCAAGACTGAATGAAGGAGAGGAATTTATGAGGAGCAGCAAAACTGTCTGATGACTGCCAGAAGTACCTTCTATATTTCAACACGTTTAAACACCTATCGTCACGAAGTACTTCATGACTCCCGGGGTTCAGAAAACCGAAAGCAGGTCGAGGAAGTGGCGTCAAAGCACCTGCTTCACCGACATTTTGTGCATATCGGTTGTTCGTAGCGCTTAGGATAGTTTACGCCATGTTTGGGTGAGTAGGGCGATGGGGCAAAACCGCAGGTTTCGCTCAAAATTTGCAAATGGTTGTCTTGTGTGGTGCTGATATCTAACTGGCAACTGTTTTTGACTTCCTTTATGTTGAAGTTGAATTTTTTACCAAACAGGGAAATGTAATTGTCACAATGGTAAACAGTAACAGGTCAGGGAGATGAATTTTGCCGTTTTAACCTAGATGATTGTAATGAGGATCTCAGGCTCCATCCAGTCACTTAGGTCTCCGTTCAAAGTTCCAGAACAAGCAGGAGAACTAGCTTACATTAGTCATGCCAAGATTGATGGGAGGCCGGACATGGACCGCTTCAAGGTGGATGGAGTGGAGAAAAGCCAAGGAGATTGTGAGTATTGACAGAATACGTGGTTGACATCACTGCATTACCACAGTGTACTTCACTCGAAGACGGAATGGTCGAAATGTACGGCCTGGCGATGCTGGAACAACAGGATGGCGTGAGGCCCGGAGAGGTATGCGACAGCGTAAAATGGTAACAGCAACTGAGGTGGGGCGCCTTTCGTTAGACCTGATAGAGTGGTTTTTAGTGAAGCGTTAAATGGATGCGACGTATATCTTGAAAAACGAAAATAATGACGACTTCGAATTAATGAAGAACGCGGTTTGTTGAAAGTATTCGGCTAATCTGTGTGAAGGAGTTCAATAAGATCTCATTTCCGTAAAACTGACAAAGGAAGGGTCTGAAGCGTATGTCTGAAGGGGGGGGGGGGGGAGCGACTCATATAGGGAGAATCCTCATCCCTCAATTGGTTTGAAAATGTGTTTATCTTTTGCCAAGTCGTTAAATCCAAGGAGTAGGGGATCACAGTGGGATACGGCGCATCACAAGTTTGGGGGTCTTGTACGTCCGCGATGCCTCTACCGGCAAGTGGATCGGAGCGCAGTGAAAGTGCAGTTGCTTCGTGCGAGGAAGGTCGGGGTTGTGGTTTCTCTGCGCTACTGCATTTTTTCATTTTAACTGACTGGTTGAAATTTGGGGGATTCTGACGTCTATACCATTTTCAGACGTTTTTTGCGCATCCTCCAGCTGTACGTTTATTACTAACCGGTTTTCTAACCACAAGACAATGAGAAAGCTATTCAACACAATATGATGTATAATGCTCAACACCAATGATAGACAGGCACAAAGTGCATGAAACAGAAGCACTGGTCACGATGCACTGGAGCGTATAAGACCTACAGGCTCCTCACAGGTACACCAGCGATACCACCTTCAATGTCATTATAATAATATAAAACACAAGAAAATGAACACAACACAAGAATTCGAAGAAGTGAAGAAAGGTGTAGAATAATAGAATTTTTAAAATTATAATTAATTAAAAGAATGGTATGTCACAAAATATAAAACATATAAAAAGGTTAGTTTCGCCACTGCCTTGAGATGAACCTTTGAAATCCGCTCTGCTTCAGCTACCCGCAGCTACCCGCAGCTTCGACACTTACCTTCAGGATGTTGTCTCTTTTTTGCAGGTCAAAAGGAAGGTCGTGCACAATGACGTCAGAGTGAAATCGTTCCACCCGAAAACGTTATAGTATGCCCACTGCTTGCTTGACTCTCCAAGTCCATCAGTTCATCTTGCGGATTCCAATCGTCTTCTTTCACCACTTCCAGCTGTTCGTCTTCGTCAACTTCAAGTTGACGTGCTTCGAAGTCCTTGAGTATGTTGGCCATCAGTTCGGCCCGCTTGATTTCTTCCCTCGAAGGCTCCTTGTCTAAAGGTGGGCCACACTTCAGCGTGAGCAGATGGGTTACCATTCGAGCATTGGCGGACATTGTTGGTGTTCGGTTTTTGAAAACCTTTAGCAGACCTCTGATTTCCATGTGACAGGCAAAGAAAGGGAAAGAGTGTATCGATGATGTTTATGTTAATTTGCGGGATCCATAGACCTCGTTTCTCATTTTCACATCCGACATCACATCCTGGTCTCCTTTAAAAATCCGAGCAGGATGGATTTTTACGAGGTCATTGGTCCATGTAGGAAAACAAACTGTGATCAGGCTGTAGCTTTTATACGCTGCCCGTATTGTGCCCAGTCTTGCTTTGTACCTGTGTGTCACTGGTGTTCAACATTTATACATCACCATGTTGAATGCCACAGCATGCAGTAGAAAAAACCTCTAAAAATGGTATAGATGTCAGAATCCTTCAAATCTCAATCAACCAGATGAAGTGCAAAAATGTAGCAGAGCAGGGGAATCGAACCACCGACCTCCCACCCATGAAGAAACATCTCTATCCACTGCGCTCCGAGATGCTTGTTGCAGAGGCATCGCGGGTGTTCAAGACCCCTGAAGTCGTGAAGCGCCGATTCCATTGTAAACACAACGACCCCTACTCCTTGGGTTTAACGACTTGGCAAAACATTTTCGCTATAACACTGTCCAAGTCGTAGTGCCTTATCAGCTTGTATTCCAGCCATGGACTGTAATGCCAATATTTGAGTACTGCTCTCCGACTTGGAGCCCATACAAAAAGTAGACCATTAAACCAATCGAGAAAAAAAAATTCAGAAAAGTTTCACATACCGCAGCTTCGCTCGTAAGGGTATTACCATCTCCTCATATGAACGTCGTCTACAAAAACTGGCGGCGCAGCCTTTAGAATTTCGTCGAAAGCTTATGGAATTGGCACTGATGTATAAGATGGCCACGGGTGAAATTCATTAGCCATATCCGACGTTTTTGAAATACCATCTACTCTGGAGAGCTTAGAGGGCATCCCTATCGAGTAAGGACGGAGAGACCTAATACGACATCCTTCGGATGTTCGTTTCTTGTTAGAGTGGTACTTACATGGCATCGATTGAATACAAATTTTTTCAGGTGGAAAACATCTATGTAATTCCTCCCATTACCACTTAAACGAGCACCTAAGACTTCAAGGGAGTTCAAGGTGATGCGCTTAAGCCTATTTACGATTAGTTCTATGAAGCTTTCACTTCGTGTTATTGATTGCATATGCCCACTCAATTCTCTGGATCTATTCTTCTTCGTATCCTAATCCTACCCCAATTGGTGCATCCATAGCACTTCTTCTCTCTCTCCCCCCCCCCCCACCCTCCCCCGCGCTCGTCGAAGTACGATTTGGCGAGGGAAGCGAACCTACTACGACTACAATGGTATTTGGAGTTCTCGGCGCTGGAACTTCAATGTTGGTGGCCACTGCCTCGTTTTGCCAAGCATCGCACCGCCTATTTTCCTTCTTCCGTTCCTTACCCCCCCCCCCCCCCCCACCTCCCGCCATATACCTATGCCTTATCCTTGTATCTCATATTGTGTTCTTTTTTCTTTCCTTTCGTTCTTCGCTGTATCCCTATTGGCGATATAGTGCTGAATTTTTATAACCAATATTGTATTTTCAATTCTAATCAAAAATAAATAAATAAAATAAAATACAACGTCGTTTTACCAGAGTTCAGATGCTAGAGTTGCGAACTAACAAGAGAGCATAAGAATTTCAAGAGAATTCCTCGTCACTGTTTGCAATGGACCTCTCGGGTATCCGGGCAAGTATCTATGGAAACGATTAGCGCTTAGAAAGCACGGACAAGCGCAAAAAAGTGGAATTTAAAGCTATAACCGAACGTTCCATAGGGGTATGATTTCGTTAATATAATGGTTTAAAGGGGTGGTGAGACCGCTCGCTGTGGATATATCCAAGTGAGGAACGGTCGGCACACTTCACCCAGTCCGTTTAATAACGGCGGCAAAATTGAAAGTAAACTATTTAGGAAAGACACGGCTTTAACAAACAATTACCCAGGAGAGGCGTTTGCTTCGCTTTTCTACCTGTGCCCGTCACTAGCGGAGAGGTGAGGAGAGATCAATGCCAGCTTTCAAGCCATCAGGAGTAAATAATCTAATTCTGAGGTCGTTAAAGGAGCAAGAAACAAAGGTTAGAAGTGTTTTGGGATAGGGACACAAAAATATTGGAACTCTGCAGAAGCGTGGAATTGAGGCTTCACAGTTATCATTTATCCTCCCTAACATTCGTAGGAAATAGATGTTTAGCTTGCAAAACGTGAGGGTGGGGTGGTGTGAAGACAACCTTTATGCAAAGGGTATTCACTTGCACTCGAAATGGATTGGTGGCGTCCAAAGGAGAGAGACAGAATACCATGGCACTTGACGTAAAATGGCAACCTTGTTACATTTGCCATTTGAAGAAGCGATACAGCAGTGCTGTCGGAACTAGGTAGAGACGACGTCCATAAGCGAATAGATCGAGCACCACAAAATGATTGTGAAGCTCTTTGAATATTCAGACAGATATAAGCCTTGAATAGGTAGATATAACTAGCAGAAGTAGAAAGAACCAATCGACACGAAAGATGTTCTACTGGAAAATGCTGTAGATGCGGGAAACAAAGTCACAAATCGAAAGCGATAACTACAAGTGATTTAGGCGAAGGACAAGTCTCCCGAATGTGAGTTGAACGGCAGGAGGGTGGTGAGAGTGAAACTCTCCAGCAGTTGTCATCCGAGCGGTCGGAGAAACGCAGAGCCTTTGACGTTGGCACGTTGGTCGCGGAGCGATCTCGGAGTCCAGTAAGGGAAGAGCGGCGCCGTGGCGCTGACCCACATCCGTGGAAAGAGGTGGAAGAGAGACAATAGTGAACAGAATCCACGAACATCGATCGCTTACCTGCTGACCGAGAGCGCCGACCGAAAGTAAAAGCACCGGTCGACTAGGCTGTCCGTCACGGTGATACGACGTATCAGAGCCCTTCCACCAACTCCTTCAAACATTTCTAGGGCCTACTGAATCACCAGACACCCCACTACCATTCGGGGCCTTAGTGAAGATCACTCTAGCCACGGATTTTGCAACTCCGTGTTCCGCTACCTTAACAGTTTCCATTCTGGATCCCCGCCACAATCAGCTAGGGCCCAAAGGAGAACTCCGTCGCCGGCAAAGCGGCTGCAGCGGCAATCACGCCTTGAATCATTAACGCCATTGCCGCTTTGGCGGCATTCTCTTCGTCTTTGCCCTGTACCTTAAGGCTCCCCCACACTTCTGCGCCAACGCCGCGGCCCTATCCTTAACCATAGAGCAGGGACTCACCGCCAGCGGCGTCCCTGCGCTATCCTTAACCATAGCGGCAAGCGGCGCTGCCGCAGAAGTCTGCGGTGGCCTTTAGAATGGTGTCCTCATGCTTTCATTAATCGTATTTGTGATGGAATAGCCCGTCGCAGCGAGTCTTTTTTTAGCCGTGCAGTGCAAGTTGTACTATCAATGACATAAAGTAAAGCTTAGTGATATATGTAAGTCTCAAAAAACAATGTTAAAATAGTAAAAATGCAAGAGTAGAAGCATGATGGGTTCATTATAAGGTCAGATTAATCGAATATTCGAATATTCGATATACAATATATTCGAAACATTCGAATAGTCGAATAAAGGAGCAATCCGAATATAGACCTCATTCGAATTGTCGAATAACCGAATAATTCGATTATGGGCCTCTTTCGAGTTGTCGTATGTAAACGAACAATCGAATGTTGGACTTCCTGGAACAGTCGAATAACGAATATTCGAGTACTCATTCCAATTTGTTCAATTCGCACAGAGATATACAACGTGCGTTATTCCTTTCGCTCCCCATTGCGCGTCCATACCCTTATGTTTAGTGCAGCTCTATATTTATTTATTTATTTAGACGTGGGAAAAGTTACAATTACACGCAGTGAGAATACAAAACACTCAACAACAATAAAAACAGCACCACAACACAGTGCGCGTTGTGGTGTTGTTTATATTGTTGTTGAGTAGCTACTTATTTACTCCAGGAGATACCTGTCCACGAGCCTCTTAAACTGAGCTAATGAATTAGGGAACGCATTTTTTTGAGAATGTTAAAAACTCAGAGCTGGCCCTTTGTTCCAGTTTTTTCCAATTTTTACCAGTTCAGTAATCATTTTAAAAAAGGAAGCACGGATGGAGCTCTTGGCCTTGTAGAAATGGATTTTCCTCTGGCTACCTCTTGTGTTGGATTTTTTAGCATGTAGAACTCATCAAGCTTTAGTGCTACCAGTTCAGTAATCTTTTTGAAAATCATGAGCAGGTCATTCCGTTTCTACGAGTCTCAAGACTGAAGATGTTGAAAACTCTGTTGCGACTAGAGGCAGAAGGTATGGTGGTGTAGTCATTCCCATACATATAAGCGTACCCAGAGCTTTCTAGTGAAACCATTTTGAACTGCTTCAAGCCTTTGTACACTACTCTTCAAGTGGGGACTAAAGACTGTGGTACGGTATTCTAGTACAGGGCGAACATATGATTTATATGCTATAAAAGAGTGTGGTGCTGATTTTATAGACGAGGATTTAAATATGTTGTGAACAATTCTATCAGCCTTCTTCGCGATGCCTTCACAGTGGTCAGGAAAAGAGAGTTTTTTGTCTATAATAAATCCCAGATCTCGTAACGTATCTACAGTAACTATACGGGTTCCACCAAGCATGTAGCTGTATCTTGCTGACTTCGATTTACCAAGATGAAGAAATTTATTTTTTGAAGCAGGTGGAGGTAGTCTCCATTTGTCAGACCACTCAGCAATCCTTTTAATGGCGCCAAGCAATCTTCCGGTTTGCTAATATTTTTGTATAGTTTTACGTCATCAGCAAACATACTACACTTCACGTTGAATTTGTCTGCATACATGTCACGGAGTACGGCATGCTTTACGCCGGGAGAGCAGACATTTCATGGAGTATGGTGATTTTACAGCGTTCCTTAGGATACCATTTCGCATTGAAAACTCCGTTTGATACATTCACTTGAGTGTTTAGCTATGGCAACTAGGCTTCGACGGAGCTCCACGTGTGAACATTATGATCTGACCAGGATACTATCTCAACGGTAGGTCGGAACGGCGCAAATGTTGTATATGGGCAGAACCGCCTCTCCCTGGGAAGTAGTAAACTGCAGGTATCTCGAACCCAATAGAACTCTGCGCAAAGTTAGGGGCGACGGAAGTCGCCTGTTGGCGCCATGTTGATCCACGTGCTCAACAGCTGACGGGCGCGCCCGAGATGAGGGCTCGTATTGCGACTCAGCGCAGGGTATAGGTGGCGTAGTAGGGAAGAGTTCGGGCTCGTGAAGGAGGGGTTTGGATCCCGCAGACGGCGTTTGTTTTGCACTTTTGCAAAATCCATTTTTATCATATAGATAATCCACCTAGGGGTACTATAGTGTGTTATAGGGCATGTTTACATATAACATACCACTCATACTCTTACCAAGGGTGGTTCAGGCAGGGTCACCGATTTCGCTGAAACTCTGTCTAGGGGGTTATTTGGGGTGCTGATCACGAATCTGATATCCGTTCTTCACGATTCGGCTGGATAATATAGATACAGAAAGGCACAGGATTACATTCTTAAAGTTTCTGCCGGTGACGGCAGGTAGAGACAGAATCGTGAAAAACGGCGGGGTAGTGTTCTTCACCCCAGCATGCGAAGGGGTGACGCTAATTGCACGAGGAGCGCCCATCGCGGACGAATTCACGCGCTAGGCGGGCTGGGGGGAGAACGGGCTCCTCCTCATTGAGTGCCCATTCGAAGGCAAGGTACCATCTTGCTTATCATGAAGGGTCTTTGTAGCCAAAATCACAAGGAACCTTCATGAAGTAGCAAGTGAGTACAAACAGACGACGAAAATGGCAAAAACAGAAAGAAAACAGCGCAGTACGGCCTCCTGACGATCCCATCGATGGTAACAGCTGAGGGCTGGGGAAGGGAGGGGTCCCGTTGTTCCCCCAGCCCGCCGGGCGCATGAACTCGTCCGCGATGAGCGCTCGTCGCGCAATTAGCGCCGCCCCTCCGCATGCTGGGGGGGGGGGGGGAAGAACGGGCCCCCCTCCGTGAAAAACGAATGTCAGATTCGTGGTCAGCACCCAAAATAACCCTCCCCTAGACGAAGTTTCAGCGAAATCGGTGGCCCTGCCTGGACCACCCTTGACGGGTGGCCTCCGAGCGAATCGTGGAAAACGGATGTCAGATTCGTGATCAGCACCCCAAATAGCCCCCTAGACAAGGTTTCAGCGAAAAATTTTTTTTGATCGAAGTCTTGTCGGTGGAGTCGGAACTTTTAACTAGTGCCACAAAATTTCTATCGTCACATAACTATAGCTTCATACAAAATAGGCTTAAAATAAGTGGCACACAGAAGTGAACATTTTACCTAGTCTGTAGTTTGAAGCATATGTTATATGTAAACGTGCTCTATAACACTATAATACCCCTAGGTGGATTACCTAAATGATAAACATGGATTTCGCAAAAGTGCAAAACAAACGCAGTCTGGAGGACCCAAACCCCCGACCCTCGCTCACGACCCTGAGCGCTTCCCTACTACGCCACTTTTGCATTGAGCCGACCTGCGATACGAGCCCTCATGCGCGCGCGCCCGTCAACTGCGGAGCACGTGAATCAAAAGGGCGCCATCATGCGAATTCCGTCGTCCCTAACTCTGCGCATAGCTGTATTGGTTCGAGATACCTGCAGTTTGTTACTTACCAGGGAGAGGCGGTTCTGTCCATATACAACATTTGCGCCGTTCCGACCTACCGTTGAGATAGTATCCTGGTGAGAATGGCAAACAGCTCATCCATGTCAGTAAATGAGAGCATCAAACGGAGTTTTTATTGCGCCTCAGTTAATTGTCTCAGTTGCCAGTGGCGCTCCTTCAGCTGAGCCCTCTATCTCGGCGCTGTTGAAGCAATAGAGAGTTTGATATGCGTTGGAGGGACACTCTGACATTTGGGAAGCCGTTGTAACCGGGTATTTGGAGAAGTGTTCTTTGACGGCATGAGTTGTACGGCATAAGGATAAAGGACGGCGTTGCTCAATCCCTTCTAGGATGCGCCAGCGCAATCTACTTCTACGGGACATCGTGGAGGTGATTTGAATGCGTATTTGGACATGCAATGACTTGCGGTGGTCAGCCGATGAACAAGTCAGCGCTTTGTCCTTCCCAGACAAGTCTGGTACCAATTCACCGACCCCGGAGAGATGGAAGGCTTGGTTGGCCTGGGCGGGAAATCCAAACCAGGAACCTGGTATCGGGTGCTCGCGACAGTCGCGCCTCCTCCGACTGCGCCACACGCGCCCTTGTACGGCATAGAGTTTCGAAATTCTTTCAGGCCCTTGAAAAAGACGATTTGTGTGAAATGTCAGGCCGCAGGAAACTTTGTGCCGTCATGGCAAACCTGCGTGGCACAAAAGACCTAAATCTGTTCTCACAACATGTCCAGGTTTTGCGAACGTCAGACATGGAGACTAATATTTTTCTATCTCTTAAGAAGAAGAGTATGTAGACAGAAAGCTCACTCAGCGAACACCAGCGATATCAAGAAATGCAAAATCTTATCCCTAGCCATGTTTCTGAACAGTCGTTCTGCCCTGGAGAGAAATACTAATGAATGCGGCTTATGTTCGCTGTTTCTGCCTACAGGTTGACGAACTCGTAAAAATCACAAGGTATCCTAAAAATAATTTACGAGAATTTTCTCAGGCGGAGCTATGTATTTCGATTTGAAAAGAAAAAACAGGCGACCAATAAAGAGAATATATGGTCTGCCAGGTTCAAGCAACATTTCCTCGTCAGTTAGACACTGGAAGAGCTTTAAATATCTGGAAGGTGTGATAGGACGTTTTACTCTGCATAGATTTGCAGTGAGAAAGAGAAATCAAGCCTGATATGACATTCATTAGCATCAGGTTTGGCAGAATTTTCAACGCTAGAGGGCGACAAGCGGTTGATGAATCTGGCGTCTGTTATCATAACGAAATCCAACACCTTCAACATGCGAAAGAGACGTCTATACGTTAATGACTATCATTGTCATCTGTCACCTGTCGTCCCGTTGATCATCGAATTGCTGGAGCGGGCAACAGCAGCGTCTCCATTCGTCCCTGTCGCATGCCAGAGTGCTCAAATTGTCAGTCCTCGCTCGAGGGACACGAAGAGCGTCATATCATTCGTGCAGGGCTTTCACGAAGTCCGACCGTTGGTGGGCGTCCTGGTGTTCTCTTGACATCCCGCGGAATCCAGTCGGTGATGGCTCTCGTCCAGCGGGTGTCTGCGAATCGCATTACGTGGCCGGCCCACCTAATTTTCGACGACTTGGCCAATGCGACAGCATCTCTTATCTTCAAACGTCGGCGAAGCTCGGAACTCCGGAGGCCTTCTCTCACTTGCGTGAGTCGTGTCACTTCGAGCATCGTCCTCTCGATTCCACGCTGCGCGACGCTGCTGCGTGTTCATCCTGATTTCGTATAGCCCAAGTCTCTGAAGCGTATGTCAGGGCAGGATGAACGGTAGAGTCGAATGGGTGGGCACGGAGGCGAACATTCCTCGTCTTCTCCGCGGCTTCTTCGACGCTCTTGAAAGCTCCTCAAGCTGCTCGTTTCCTCCTGCTGAGCTCTGGTCCTAGGTCGTCGGCCGCATTATTGACTTCGAAACCCAGATACACGTACCAGGAGCATTCGTGAAGATCGTCTTCGTAAGATTCAGTTACAGTCCAACGTTCCCACATACACGATCGAGGTCGGCCAGCATTAGCTCCGCCTGACTGATGCTCGGTGTTATGAGCACGATGTCGTCAGCGAAGCGAAGATGGTCGTTTTGACGGGTTGAGTGCCTTCTTCAGGTCGATGAACGTAAGGCACAGCGGTAGCTTGTTCTCTGGCGACACTTCGATGAGCATCGTAATGGTGAAAATGTGGTTGATCGTGCTGAATCCTCTCCGAACTTCTCACGGATGTTGTGCAGAGAACGATATTTGGAACGTCTTCTAGATTTAGACGCGCTTTGTACGACGTCTCGGTCACGTGTTCTGAATCCGTACACATGTTGCATAACTCGGGTCTCGTTGCACTGCACGGGAGCGGTCGCGTTTTGATATTGCTCTGTTAGTTATCTTAATCAGCTGTTTTTCTTTTTGTGTCCACAAACTCTGACTTTTCTCTAACCACTACTTTCCTGTTTTCCTTCCGAATTCATCCTTATTCTGTTTCGTTTTCGTATTCTAACGTCTCTTTCATCCAGTTCCTCGTCGCATCTCCATCGAAATCGCTCCTTAATCATTTCTTTTGTCTATCAGGTAGATCAAAACAATATGCCACCTAAGTCGCAGACCACCAACGTCAAGAAAACGATAAGAAGCTCTCCCAGAATGCGACGATAGATGCAGAACAACCCGGATTCAATGGAGGGGATGAATTTCATGGAAAGACCGCTGCTGAACTAGTTCGACAGGCCATCGAATTGAACAAAGATCCGGTCGTCGACCGCATCCTTAGGGCTGCAGCTCAGAAAATTCCTAAGGAGCTTTCTGAAATTCTGGAGGAAGACAAACGCGCCCGGAGTATTGTAATCAGCGGATTAGAAGAGATGTCACCGGACCTACCGCCATCCGAAGGACAGAACAATTTCGAAAGCGAAGTCACCAAGGTGCTCGAGGTGTTAAACGTCGAGTGCCGCTCCTCCAAAATTTTCAGGATGGGTAGAGCTGATCCTAAGCGACCACGCTTAGTGAAGGTTGCTCTGCCATTTACCTCCCACTGGCGCCGCGCCCTCGTTAACGCACGGCTGCTTCGTAGTTGCGGCTTTCCTCAACTGTTCATACGAAGGAGTATGACGGCTGAGGAAAGAAAGCGCGATTACGAGCTAAGGCAGCAGGTGCGGGAACTAAACAAGGGCAGACTTAATCGTGAGTGGGTCGTGTACCGTGGAGAGGTCAAACACACATCTGAGCTTCCTAGGAAATCGGGAAACATGTAGGCCCGCATGGTACCAATCTGAAGTGCTACTTAATTAATGCCCGAAGTTTAGTTAATAAAATTGATCACCTTCAGGTACTACTCGCTGATGAAAAGCCTGATTTTGTGTTCGTCACTGAGACCTGGCTATCTGATAAAGTACTAGATTCCGAAATTGTGGGGGTCTGATTTACCGCGTTGATCGTAAAAGTTGAGCAGGAGGAGGAATCTGTTGTGTGTATAAGGGAAACCTCAGCGTTGTGCCTCATGTTGCCCGAGCTCCTGGTAAAGCGGATGTGCTCTGTCTTGACCTCTTCTCCTCTAGTAATGCGTCGTACAGCAGGCTTATCTGCGTTTATCGCCCTCCTTGTTCATCGAAAGCCGAAAATCAGACATTATTAGATATCCTACGAGAACTTACTTCAACCCACTCCAATATGATCGTTCTGGGAGATTTTAACCTGCAGGTGGACTGGAATAATTTTCGAGCTCAAAACTGTATTAGCTTCGCATATCTAAGGATTTTTGAAGTGGGAGGCTTTAAGCAGCACGTTCCTCAACCCACACATAGAACCAGCACCCTCGACCTTGTTCTTACCACATCACTGGCAATCTTCAACGTCCAGATGCTTCCGCCCCTATCATGTTCTGGTCATTCCATCGTCTACTTTGAGTTCATTGATAGCATTACGAGTTTTGAAACACCACCTCGCCCAGATTTTCTAAGAGTAAATTATTCCGAGTTGAACAGCTACTTATCTAGGATCGACTGGCTTACTTTATTTGACAAATACATTTCGATGCCTATCAAAGATACCGCAGAACACTTTATGATGCCTTTTCGATTTTTGTTCCGTTTAAAGTGTCGAAGTGTTGTACCATCAGATATCCTCCACATATCTTAAACCTCCTTCGGCAAAAGCAGCACCTTTTTTCCAGCTAAACATGCCCTTACGTAGTAACACTTATAAAGGTGTGTGTACTAAGCTTAGTTATCATTTGGAGAAATTTCTTGCATACTATGAGCGCAGATTAAGGTCCAATAAACGACTATACCAGTACTTGCGACATAAAATCGGACCCAGTTCTTCGTTAGCAACTTTGACGAATGAAGTTGGTGCGAGATTTTGCACTGATCAGGATAAAGCTACTACACTAGCCGAGTATTTTTCCGGTGTGTTTTCTTGTGAAGGCAACTCCGAACATGTCCAGTTCGTTGAGTATCACTCCAATAAACACAGGTGCTGTGACATTTATTTTCACCCGGAAGATATCTGTTCCATACTTAAGCAACTGAAGCCATCTATTTCCGAGCCATACGACGAAATTCCTCAGATCGTTTACAGAAAATGTTACCTTTCCCTTCCGAAGCCTCTTGCACATCTGCTTAACCTCTCTATGATGATGGGGGAGGTACCGCAAATGTGAAAAGAAGCAATCGTGACGGCAATTCCAAAATTTTCCGGTGCTAATTCCATTTACAGTTTTCGACCAATTAGCCTTACTCCAACTCCCGTGAAAGTGATGGAAAAAATAAATAGCCGTAAACTGTTGTCATGGCTTCGGATTTTCCACACGATTGCCACTGAACAGCATGGTTTACTCCAGGTGCCTCAACCTTAACGAATCTATCAGACAGTTTTATGACTTTACTCAAGCCGTTAACACTGGTAAGCTTGTTGATGTAATCTTCTTGGATTTGTCTAAGGCTTTTGACAAAGTGAGCCACAACAAGCTTATTGCTAAGTTGGAATCGTTAGGAGTTGGTGGTAACCTTTTAAATTGGCTGAATTCTTATTTGTCAAACAGAGGCATGACTGTAAGGGTCAGACTGAGCTTCTCCCTGAGGTATCCCTGTAATAGTGGGGTTTCCCAGGGAGGCGTTTTGTTTCCCTTGTTATTTTTGATTTACTCTTCCGACCTTCCACGCGAACTTCGAATGACGACTGGTATCAAACTACAAGCTTACGCCGACGACATGAAACTCTATTGCGCCTATGAGCGAGTAAATTGCGTGGAAGCGCGCTCAGCCCTTCAGGCTTCCATTAAAAACGTGTATAAGTGGGCTTCAAATTCTTTTGAACCTCGAAAAGTGCGCTGTGATGCACATAGGAAGCACTGACACCCCATCGTACTTTATTAATGGGACTTGTTTGGAAGCATGCAATTCATTTAAAGATCTGGGAGTTACATTCGACTCTAGTCTTAGCTTTTCTAATCATATGGAAAACATTGTCAAAAAGGCATATTCCGTCATGTTCTCTAGTCTTGGAAGCATAAAATGTTCAGATGAGGCCATACTATTACGGCTGTACAAGTCGCACGTACGACCTCATCTGGAATACTGTTCACCGGTTTGGAGCCCACACTTAAGAAAGGAAATTGATAAAATTGAGAGAGTTCAACAAGCTTTTACACGCCACGCGATCAGCGTCGCGCAGCGTGGAATCGAGAGGACGATGCTCGGAGTGACATCACACACGCAAGTGAAAGGAGGCTTTCGGAGTTCCGAGTTTCGAAGACGTTCGAAGATCAGAGACGCTGTCGCGTGGGCCAAGTTGTCGAAAATTAGGTGGGCCGGCCACGTAATGCGCTTCGCAGACACCCGCTGGACGAGAGCCGTCACAGATTGGATTCCGCGGGATGTCAAAAGAACACCAGGACGCCCACCAACGCGTTGGTCGGACTTCTTCGTGAAAGCCCTGAACGACCGGTATGACGCTCTTCGTGTCCCTCGAGCGAGGAGGATCCATTGGACTACTCTGGCACGCGACAGGGACGAATGGAGACGCTGCTGGCGCCCGCTCGAGCAAGTCGATGATCAACGGGACGACAGGTGATACAGGTGATACAGGTGTATTTCGAAATAGCTCTTCGTAGAGGTTTGCAGTATCATTTCAGATAGCGAGGAAACACTACTTATTTGAGTCTGTTTCTCTACCGCAGTTTCGTATTCTTCTGTTTCAAGGCCTTCTCTCATATTGTCGCTGCTCCGTATCAGTTTTTCGCAATTTTTCACCGTTCTCTTCACGTTTTCAGTTTTCTTCACAGTTTTACTTTGTGTTACTTCCTCGCGCGAAAAGGCCTAGAAAACGCGAACGGGTGAGAACGACAGAAGAGGGAAGAAAGGTGAGAAGGGAAGTGCACGTAAGGATTAGGCTCCCGCTCCCTCCCCAAACACTCAGTGTTCCAGCAAGCTGAACGGATTTTCGCACAGCATTAGGCAATGGTTGTGAGACTAACCATAAAAGAACGTTGAGAGTAAAAATGGCATTGGTGCCCGCGAGACGGGCGTTTTCGCACTTCTCGATCTCGTAATTCGAGGTCCGGTGGGGATGATGGCAGGGGAGGCGGCGGCATACTCATTTTGGTGCGTGGGTCGCGCGCGCGTATCTCGTCTGGGGTGTTTTTCCCGCGCGTGGAATGGACGAGATTCCCCGACCTTCAGGCCAACATCGTCGTAGGTTTGGAAATCGTGCAAAACTCGAACCATAACATGAACAGAGGAAAAGCTGGAAGGGGCAGGGCGTCAATATGGTCGAGATAATTTGTTACAGAGTGTTTTGTTGTGATCAAAACTCTTGCTTGGTCGAGACAAGATTCTGACAAAGTAGGTGGAGAATAATCCTACAAGGGAGATAACAGGATAAAACGACGACCCAAGATAGTCTTTGATGATTTGTTCGTCGCATTTTCCCAGACACTCCATCTTGACGCATTCGATCGGCGATCTTCTTGGAGAGCATTCTTTGCTGTTTTACTTCGTTGTCCGGTGTGATAGGAAAGTTTCTACCGTTAAAAGACTTACTAAGTGAACATTTATAGCGTTTAGAAGACGGTTTCCGAAACTGTTTACATACTTTTCTTTGACTACTTGGCCTTGTGATAAAGCCTTGTAAACGTTTTCAGGGACAGCTGATACGAGGAACTTTGCTTGTTCAAAAAATGGTCAATGTATCATCAAACCGTAATTTTCCTCTTAATTTTAATTTCGTTTGCCACTTGGTCGTCACCTTTCTCCAACTCCCTATTGACTAGACGCGTATGCTGTCACTTCCCCCAATCGCCAGCAGTCGGAGCTGAAAGCGCTCCGCATAGTGATTCTAGTAGGTGGAGCAACGGATGGCAATTTTCCAGGTGCATGGTTTCGTGGCGGGACCGTAATGGTGCACGGTACGCGTCCATCTCGCGACTGGAGGCGGCACCAGTTGCCGCCTCGCGCCGCGACCGCGCGCGTGCCAGCGAATGAGTATCGTTGCTCGCAGCCTGATGGCAGTGCTGGGAACGAAGAACCAACCCACAATCAAAGTGCTCCATTGGAGAGCATTTTCTGCGAGCCTTAGATGACATCGACATATTGACATCATGATATATAATGAAAACGAATCTATTTTATTCAATTTTTTCATTTTCTCCTCAATGTTTGGAGTCGTGAAGTACAGTCGTGCTGACAGTCCCACCGTCAATGCCTACTGAAGACGATCAAGACAACGATTATTACCTATTTTTTAAGCAAAGAAAAGCCGCCTGCTCTCCTCAATGGCCAATCGAACTATGTGATATGAACGCTGTTGCTTTATTTTTTTTTGTTTTTATATCGCAACATCCGGGTTGAAATAAGGTTACAATGTCAGTATGGTGCAATACCGTGGTCAAAATACACTTCACATCGACAAAATGAGATCGAGCAAGCCCGGCAACGCAGGAACACACCCTCCGGATCCGAATCCCTGATCCCTTTCCTGCAAGTCCACCCTCGTATCCACTCGGCCGTCCAGTCGCGGCGGTTATGTTCGTGAGAGGCGCACTTCAATGTTCCGCTTCGGTTACTCTACGGCTAACAAGCAGATTGCGAAATCGCTGTAATTCCGTTAATGTTTCAGCCCCAAACCTTTTGCAGGATAGATTCTAACAACGACATGGCAGCTCCAGACGTTGGTTTTGCTTTCTCGGCTCGCACTGAAGTGATACGGTTTTTTGCAATTTTTGACTTACCCAAATGTCCGCAGGAAATTTGAAAACATTACAGTCCCCTACAACCCTCAATAGGTCACTTTTAAAATTGCCACGGGACGCTCATTGACCTCCCTTGTAAGATGAGGTCTCCTTGAGATCCTCGTTACATTCCGAAACTGCTGCACTAGCGTCTCACCAACTTTTGTTTAACAGAAAGGAAAGAAACAGCTGTCTAAAAAGGAGTCACAATCTGAATACGAACCATATCTGGCTTCGCGGTTAAATCTGTAACCAAAACCTCATCGAAAGGGCTAGTAAAAATGCTTTCATTGACATGGTCAAGTCGAGCAGAATTACGGCAGATTCACTACATGTCCCTCCTGCCCAGAATCGTCAAACATTCGTGGTCAATCTCTCACACATTTCGGCATAGATTACCACACTTGATTGGGTACTATTGTACTTTCGGGACTCCAGAGGTCGAGAGGTCGAAAAAAAAATCCGCCCAAACTTCTCCCAGGGGGGTTATTTGGGGTGCTGATCACGAATCCAACATCCGTTTTTGAAAATTTGGCCGATTACGGTAGGTTACGATAGCTATGGTAACTAAGGCTGCATAGGTCATAATCACCGATTTTGCCCAAACTTCGCCTAGGGGAATTGTTTGGGGTGCTGATAACGAATCTGACATCCTTTTTTCGCTGGAGTTACGCTGGAGTTTGGGCGAAATCGGTGACCATTGCCTTAGTCACTCGTACCTACCGTAACTTACCGTAATCGGCCGAAATCTCAAAAATTGATGTTAGATTCGTGATCAGCACTCTAAACAACCTCCTAGACGGAGTTTGGGCGAAATTGGTGTTTAAGACCTCGGCAGCCTTAGTTATCCGTACCTACCGTAACCTACCGTCGGTACTCCCTGGGCGAAGTTTGAGCGAAAAATTTTTTTCGACCTCTCCTCGCCCTCTGGAGTCCGTAAAACACAATAGTGCTGTCGTGATCCCCACGATAAAGGGGGCCTGTCGCCGATGTGCGGTGGTCCCTTGCTCCACCTTCGCTCCGCCGCCGGGCCACCCACTACGCAGCTGGCCGCCACGTCGACGCCGCCACGTCGTCGGCCGCCACGCCACCGGGCCTCCACGCCGCCGGGCTCCTCGCCGGCCCTGTGTGGTCGACCCGTTCGCCGCCGGCCTATCCGCTGTCGAGCCGTCCGCCGTCACCAACGGCCTTCCGCTGACCGCCGCAGCAGCCACGCCGTCGTCGACCCCGCCGCCCCTCCACGACTCTGGGTAACTGTGGGGCTTGTGACCGGCCACACGTAGGTGTCATAAGTGTTATTTGATGTTGCGTTAGTGTCATTAAATCTGCGAAGGCGATCTAGTGCACGATATGTTGTTACCCAACACGTCGAAAGTGTCCTTATTTATCCGTCAGCTGGGTCAACAATAATTAGGGTCACGATACCACTGGGGGACGCCTCAGTGGTATCGTGAATAGTCACGCAGACTGTGAAAATTCTTGGAGGACCTGTCAAAATAGGGCCTACCCTGCAGAGTGCAGAACAGCGAGCGCCCATCAGTAGCCTCACGTGCAAGCGTAAAAGTGAGGTGGAGACGGCACGACAATTGCCCTTGCCTTTGCTGAGACCAGTGTATAGATGCCTTGTTCGAGAATGGTAAAACTGTGGATTTGTCTTATTAGATCAACTGAGCGGTCCCGCGATACAATAGTACCCTTGACTGTTTTACAGGTCCATATCCTCATCTTATGATCGATGGAAGGTAGAATTCCATCGATTCGAGAACTCCTCTTAAACACACACAACAAAAAACTGCTGACAGTTGTTGCAGCACGGCCACGCAGTCATCACCGTAGTCTTCTGCGCCCTCCTAGCTTAGAGATCGCGTCAGCGTCCCCTCTGACGTTCGATCGATCTCTTGTAAGCCCGCGATGGGCGCCTCGTCGAACCAGTCGTGGTGCAGTGGATAAGCGGGTTGCTTCGTGCGAGGAAGGTTGGTGGTTCGGTTCATCTGCGTTGTGGCATTCTTGCATTTCAACTGACTAGGTGGTATTTGAGGAGTTTCGAGGTCTACGCGATTTTGAAGCGTTTCTTGCGCATCTTCCAACCGTATGCGCTTTGCCGCTTCAAGAGTGCAGAACGCAGTACCGGACCCCTCCTGGACGATGAGAGCAGTTTCCACACGAGCAGCTTGGGTGTACCACATCCTGGAATTCCTTCCGTTGCCTGAACCCAGCCCGTACTCCCCTCCCCTGAGCGACGAGAGGTTCGCGCGTTTAATGCCTGGAATGAGAGGTTTCGCGCTCCATCGCCAACGCCCGCCCCTTCCTGTCTGACTGCTTGAATTTTTACCTTTCGCGCCCGAACAACTCGTCCGAAAACTCGTCCGAAAACTCGTCCGCAGTTTTTTGCTTGTGTGCGCTTAACGGCGAGTCATTCGAGATGACAGACAACCACGTGATTCGAATGTTACCTTGCCTTCCGTAACCGACAGTGAATTGAACTGGAATTGAACTAGGTATTACGACTGAGACAGTCTACAGCGTGTAAGCTACCAAACAGACGTTCCACGTCGCCTGACCGGAATGCTTACATATTCCTAAGGAGGGCAGCACTAGGGCTCGCTTCTCCTCTGACTATACTCTTCAACCGACTCCTGTTACATGGGGAAGTACGGAAACTGTGGGAAATTGGATTTGTACGACCAATTCTCAAGAAAGGGCCAAAAAAAACGACATCACTAATTATAGACCTATATATCTAACCAGCTCAATAAGCAAGGTTAGCATTTTGTGCAAAAAATTGCTTCGTACCTATGTGAAAATCACCTATTTCGAAAAGAACAGCATTGGTTTCTTGAGCATAAATCAACTACGTCTGCCCTCTTCTGTGCCATCCCCTTAGAGAATTAGGTGGAGGAAACTATGTGTCTGTCTGCTACCTAGATTATGCAAAAGCTTTCAATTCCGTCTCCTTACCTTTACTGGTTAGAAAACTCTGCTCCTACGGGATTAAAAGTCAATTTCTGAAATTCTTGTGTGTTTTCCTTACTGACCGGGTTCAGTCTGTAGTAATAAACGACAACGTTTCTCGTATCCTACACCAAGTGGCCTTCCTCAAGGAACGTGTCTAGGTCCCCTTTTATTCATAATCTTCATTAACGACCTATTCCGCGTTCCTCCGCCCGGTTGCTACTGTTGCTACTGTAGCATTTATGCCAAACTGACAGCAAACTTTTTGCAGTCAATGACTGTTAGAAGCTTCAAGACTCAATAAATGCCGTTGTAAAGAGGTCGAAGGAGTAGTCCTCTGAGATTTCTGTTCCAAAAACCGCTGTCACGACATAAGGGCATCACCATTCTAATGTATCATTTACCTTAGGGAGTTCTACCGTAACCTGCGTTAGTAAGAGACGTGACCTAGGTCTTACCTACGATTCAAACCTTAGTTTTGAAGAATATATTAACGAGTGTTAGAAGTTCGAACTTCGTTCTCATATTTTTCAGAATGCGATGTCCAGCTATGCTTTTCAGACTTTTTGTCTTGTATGTAAGGCCCTTATTAGAGTATTGCCCACAGATATGGTCGCCACAAAAGTGAGTGCTCACAGATGAAATTGAAAGGTTCAGAAAAGTTTCGCAAGTTTTTTATCGCTACTTTATCAGATGCGGTCAATTGGATCTTGCTTACGTTGAGCGATTGTCTAGACTTAATACCGATGCACCAGGCGTAAGATAGCGGACTTTACACTAATGTATAAACTGACAATAAACGAGCCTCGCAGTCTATCGGTAGATTTAGGGGTCACCAATTCCGTATAAGACCCGAAATACCTATCTCCACTGGCTATGAAAACACCTTAATTGTTCGAAGAGTTGCAGAATGGAATAATCTTCCTCCTGATCTTTTCATGCATAGAAAGTCTTGCACATTTCAGATCTGTTTGGCTCAGCGACTAAGACAACTAAGGGATGACGCTTCTGTATCGGATAATAATGTACACTGAACCCCGCACTTGAGTGCCTGCACGCTGACTGCCGTCCCGTGCAGGATGGCGCAGCGTGTGCGCGCGCTGTTCTAGCGCGCTATAACGGGAGCACAGTCCCCCTGGTGTAGCGACCTGCTAATAATTAATTAACATGAGAATTCGGAATTTTCGTGGTTTCTTCTATCTTTCCTTTCACTGGCGGTTGGCGTCGTTCGTAACTCGACGGTCGACCGTCTGTGGTTGAGGTGGATGGAGTTGGGGTGGGTCTGGTACCTCCAGTGGCCGTCGTATTTGTCTGGGCTCGTTGGTTTCCATCGGCGGTCCGTCATCCTACTTAGCGGCCTCTTATATGCAACTGCAGAACATTCTAGAAAGATCAAAGACCAAATATTGGAGTTGTATAGGTCAAAATGGCACGTCCTTGGCGATGAGTTGTAGTAGTGTTGTACAATTATTATTATAGACGAGAATTCAAATTCAAGCTGCTTGATGCTTCAATAACGGGAGCACAGTCCCCCTGGTGTAGCGACCTGCTAATAATTAATTAACATGGGAATTCGGAATTTTCGTGGTTTCTTCTATCTTTCCTTTCACTGGCGGTTGGCGTCGTTCGTAACTCGACGGTCGACCGTCTGTGGTTGAGGTGGATGGAGTTGGGGTGGGTCTGGTACCTCCAGTGGCCGTCGTATTTGTCTGGGCTCGTTGGTTTCCATCGGCGGTCCGTCATCCTACTTAGCGGCCTCTTATATGCAACTGCAGAACATTCTAGAAAGGTCAAAGACCAAATATTGGAGTTGTATAGGTCAAAATGGCACGTCCTTGGCGATGAGTTGTAGTAGTGTTGTACAATTATTATTATAGACGAGAATTCAAATTCAAGCTGCTTGATGCTTCACATAGACGTTCGGCGACTCTGTCTTCCACAGCACATCAATGCTTTTTTGCAGTGCTTTTCTTTTCATTGAAGGATCCGACATTACGCTGACCTTGTTGTCAATGCCGTAGAACAATTGTAGCTTACGAGGCTGCTTTCACCGAACTAGATCAGTGTTTTCTGTCCGTGTCACTATATAGCGTAGAATATCTCTGTCTAAGCAAAGTACAAACGGCCTCCTCTTTTACATGCAGGATATGCGCATCAGTAAAGCTTTCAGCTTTTCCTAATCTCCATCAATTATTCACGAATCCTACCTCTGCCCTATTTCCCTTCTTGTTTTTCTTTTTCTTTTACTTCATATTCTCTTTCAGTAGCCAATTTATTTTGCTCCTCCTGTGAATTTCTTTTCTAGTAATGGGTGGGTTGAATTGGCAATTAATAAATAAATAAAATCACGCCATGCACTTGCTCAATGTGCAGCGCCGCCTCCTTGACTGGCAATGTAAATGTTACCTAAGTGGCGCCTCCAGTTAAAGGATGTAAGGGTGACATACACGGAAGGCTCATTAGTCTACCATCCACGTTTTGGAGCATCCGAGAAATCTAACAAACATGAGCATACAAATATGAACTCTTTATACTTTAACACAGTATTCAACAGTACCGGTAGACATAGCATCTGAGATAAGGATATGTCACGACAACGAAATCAACGAGTCGCTGCTAGCGTGAGCAAAAGCTGCTTTAAATGATATCAGCAATAAGCAAATCTGCTCATTTAGAAGAGATGCAGAGTGGACAAGACTAGATAAAACAAAATAGTCAGGCTATAAGGCTTTGGAGCAGCATCGTGGGTGATAGTGTGTACACTCTCGCACGCATGACAGAATGCGGAATGCAGTTAGCGAAACACAAACTACAGCACGAGAGTGGAGAAATCGATGACTCAAGCTCGAGCGAGGTCAAAAATGATCGGAGAATCATCTTCGGCGTTCATACCCAGCACGGTATCGACTTCATAGATCTAAGAATGGGAGCGCATTAGTTGCAATCGATAAACAGATAGGAATGAAGCCAAACGCATGCACTAAATGAGGATCAAACGTGGGAACTGAATTTTGAGCGAGAACAATCCAGCTAGTGAGATGCCAACGTACCTCTGTAGCGTCGCGTGTTCGGGTCGGCCGAATCTGATCCAACAGGTGGGCTCGAATGGCGATGCTGAGGAGAATGCAACAACCTCGAATCACTGGAATCAACGAGGTGGAGGGTCTCGCAAAAGGCTTTGTTAAGCTAGGATGTAAAGAAGCACCCCCAGTAAACGTTTAAAAAAGTTCAGTGACTTATATCTGGCTCGACGTGGCGGACCCGCTCCCTCGCAGGGGATAACTATACCCACATGATATGTTCTCCTATTTTCCAGAGAAGAAAAGATCCGCGTCAACTTTGGACTTCATGTCGATTTTATATCCAACACGATATACATTTTAGAGTTCTATAGCTCCGGACGATCACAGTGCTATAAATGTTTGCAGGATTCGCAACTCTGTGTGCCACATTTTCCCGATTTAGGAAGACTCTAATTTTGGAATACCTAGCTTACCGACGCTCAGTCTTGTCATCTGGTTCAGCACGTTAGATGGAACTGGAATGCAGGAGAACACCACACTTTCCATTTTCGTTTATTTATACTGTGCTATATCGACGCGTCGGGATCAATCCCCGGATTGGAGTTAGTCCTCGCTTTCTCCTGTGATCCATTTTTTAGTTATGTTTTCACTTGTGTTGGAGTTTCCACAATGCGTGGATGCGCATCACATCCCAACGAATTTGCGCTGTCTTCCCATAACGCCTTAAAAACACGCGGCTCATTACTTCCTCTCCATTCATTTGTTCCCGATTTTTCACCTATAGTATATTATAGACCTCTGCCTAATTCTATCACTTCGCCAGAAAACTGAATCATGCAATTCCCACTTACACTATCAATCTCGCCCGCATTTGGAAATCTGGGGTGGGTGCATTGCTCATCCTCGACACCCTACTTTGGAAGAGTTTTTGTAAGCAATTATCTAGTTTTACGCCTTGGGAGTTGCACAGCGATAGCTGCATACATCTGCGTGAGAACGAAAATCTGGCCCCATACGCGATTTACGGACTGTAAAAGCTGAAGTCTTGTGCGGATGCAAGGCGAAATTCGCACCATCAACGATAATATCAGTACGAAAAATTCCACGCCTTTGAATACTCGTTAATTTTTTCTATCTTCTTCAATGCCTCCTTCAAAAAAGTTATGGTTTTAAGCAGCAACTCTGGCGCATTTTTGGCAAAAAAGGTAGCTGCACGTTGGAATGGAAGGCCGTTGAACATATAGACGACGAAAATGAAGGCTGTCGTTTCCTGGACAGATGAAATTGCCCTACAGCAAGATTTTGATTAAGAATATAGAATTTTCTGAGATATCGAAAAACTCGAAAAATAGCACCTGAAAGTCTGGAAAGCTCTTTTTGTCATGAACTTCTTTCATTTTCCGTTTCTATGTGTAAAAAAAACTCAGCCTTCAAACGCTTCTTACCTCAGAGGCAACGCATTCTACGTCCACCTTGTTTCAACGAATGAACTCTGCGCCTCGGCAAGGTGGGAAGGCCCCGCTTAGCTGATACGCTGCGCGCTCTGGTGGAGCGAGGGTCGCACGGGAAGTAAGGCGTGACTCTCCAGGAGCAACTCACGGTCCGATCCGGACGTGTGGAACAGGGGTATGCGTTTAACAATTAACGATTTACCGATTTACCGGATCTACCGGCATTTTTCGCTAAAATGTTTTAACGAAATTTAACGACGAAAATTTCCGTTAAATTGCATTAACGACATTTTACACACCAGTTTTGAAATTTTACTTCTTTATCATGCGAAGGAATTTGGACGATTTTTTTGGGATGAGCATTCTCATACCGGGGAAACCCTCTAGTTATTTGAATAAGTTGAAATAGGTAATCGGTATCGCCCTCGAATTTCGAGACTTGCTTGAATTTTTCGTGCTCCTTGACAAAATTATTTGCGCGGTTGCCCGCTCTTCTCTGCCGTAGTTTTGAGTTTTTGGACTTTCTAACAAGGAAAGGTTCTCAACTCAATACGGCTTTCGCGATGCTATTTTGACAGGATGTGGGGCCTTGTGAGCGAGGTCCAGAACATCAGTTAGTTTTTGCTGAACGCTTTTTCAAGGACCTGAAAAGGAGATCTGAAAGCTTGCGCGCAACTACCATCAATACTTACGACACATCCGTGGGATGTGCCTCGACGGCGCAGTTGGTAGGAGTGCGGCCTCATGGAGGCACGCCGGTGGGGTTTTATGTTCGAGTCCGCATAATGCGGGTATTTTTGCTCATATTAGTTTGTTGTTATTACGCCTTCTCATAATCACAGGAGTCAATTTTAGACCGTCAATGCTTACAAATCAAGAAGGCAGTCTATTTGCGCATTCATATGTGCTAGTTTTTCAACAGTGCCTATCTGCATCACCACAATATCATACCATATCACCAATAATATCGTAAATGCACACAATTACGCGTACCTTAGGTTGAATATTATGAACCCGGACCATATCGGTGCACAAGTGGGCTAAAAATATCGTTCTCACGTGAATGTGTTGTCGTCCGACTACTTTCTACTTTCACACCGGATCTTACTTCTCCGACAAGGGGAGATATTGCGGATGCCATAAAAGGACTCCTCCTGGACGCCATGAGCCAGGAAGAAGAGTCGGATCAGGTTAGAGGAAGTATAAGTATAGAAAATGGTACCTTTACATGTATCATCCAGTTGGTTTCATAGGTGCGTTTCGATGAGGAGGTGCATGTCGACTGGACACCCGTTTGGATGAGGAGGAAAGCAACAGAGAACAATCTTCGTTAGAGAAATCAGTTCTTTTTGACGGCAAGTATGTTTCAGAAGAAAAGGTCCTGTGAAAGAGCATCTTCATGTGATTTCTCACAGCACAGATTGTAGAAGGTTATCGTTCGCACAGTTGCAGCAGGCCCTTTCTATCGTGGGGCAGAGGAAGGATGTCGCTTTCTTTCGTTCCGGTGTTTCTGCCGCGTCTGTCATACGCTTGGGTGGCAACTGGATTTGTCGATGTTCACCCAGGACCCTTCACTACATCCACAGATTACCGATCAACGAAGAAGAAGTGGTCATTCCTTGTCAGGGAGCAAGGAGAGAATTGTTCCCCACTGGCTTTTGTAAGATGCTGTTGGTATGACAATCGCTTGTGTTTTGCTTGTTCACAGATTTGTTAACTAAAAGGGACGAACAAGACGGGACATTCCATTTCCAGAGGGATAATATGGATACGGATATGAATAGCTGAAAAACTAGCGCATATGAAGGCGCAAATAGACTGCTTTGGTCTGTCTTAAGCATTGATGGTCTAAAATTGACTCCTGTCATCGTGAGAAAGCGTAATAACAACGAACTTATACGTGCAAAAATGCTGGCAGTACTCTAACTCCAAACCCCACCGGAGTGCCTTTATGAGGCCGCACTCTTACCAAAAGCGCCGCCGAAGCACATCTCACGGAATGTTGTAGGTGTTGATGATAGTTGCGCGCGAGCTCTCAGACCTCCTTTTCAGGCTTTTAAAAAAGGGTCAGTAAAAACTAATCGCGGTTCTGGACTCCACTCACAGGACTCCTACATCCTGCCAAAACAACATCGCAAAGCTCACCTTATGTTGGAAACCTTTCCTTGTAAGACCTTTGTTGCGTTTCATTGCTATATATTCGTTCTTGATACTTACCATTCAGTTTTCGCAGCTTTTTGTGATATTTGTTTCATATGTTAGGTCGAAAAGACGCAGAAAAAGCGGAGAAAACGCTACGAAACCCAAACGACGCGGGAGAACAAGGATAGGAGCGAAACAAAGGAAGGAAAGGCTCTCCACTCTTCTCCGCAAGTTTTCCGAAAAGTAAGACGGATTCTTCGTGCAGCATCTGATGGTGATTGTAGGACTAGGTTAAGGCAACGCTGAGCGCGTCTACTTGATATAGCATTGCTGTGTACCGTCATCGCTTCGCTTTTATTTTTTTCATGTCGTGCATGTCAACGATTTTGCTTGACCTTTTCGTCTTCGAGGGCTCTCTTGACAGTTTTCTTTGGGAGAAGCACAGTACACACGTGAAGCAGTGAGCACATGTACATGAAAGCAATAAAATTAAACAAAGAAGAGAAGTGGTTGACCACTCTTCATTAGTTCTTAGATAACGAAGTTACTCCAAAAACACGTACCTTACTTGCAGTCTATTGTATGAAGATTTTTTCATACTCTACGAAAAAGGTATATCCATGAAGGTGCAGGTCTAGCTCTTGCAAGAAATTTCGATTTTGTCTGTAGATTTTTGCGTCTCTTTTGCGAATTTACCGTAACTCTCAGAAACAAGAAGAAATTGAAAAACCCAAAATACAATCGAACCCCAAACAAATGTGTTGTACGGTATGGTACGAGGTGCTTCAGAAAAAAATCAGAGTGGTCAATTGCCTTAAAGTCATAAAAAAGACAGACAGTGGCGAATTCTATGTGGAAGAATTAGGGAAGGATAAAGACAAGATTGACCAATGTTTATTGACCACGATTCGATGAAAATTTGCTTAGTGGTCCGTGGCTTATTTTATTCTCTTCTCCTTTATTTGGTCTACAGTAAGGATGTTTTGGGATAAAGGGACTACTCTGTGAGACAGGAAGATCTGTGACTTCGTAAATATTTTCTGAGGACGAACTGAAGCAAAGAATCCGTTGTGGTCTTTGCCTAACCTGAATATTTCATTAAAACATTATGTGCTTTTCCGAAATAACTATGACAGTATAGAAGAACGTTGGGCTGTAAGGGTCTATCTAGAGAGCGTAAATTTTGCAAAAAGATTTGTCAGCACAAAATAAAACGCTCAAAAAATGTTCAACTGTGCTATAGTGCATTGCACTTTGGATTATCCTAGAAGCTGGTCTTTCCACATGCTAAACGAACTAGGCGCAGTGAGAAATTTCTTATTTTAGAAGTCCTGTTGTTACTGTTTGGTTTTGAAATCTTAATGATTCTTCTCCTCTAGCAATTTGTACTTATGATAGATGGAGTGATGCTATTTTTTGTGCAGATGAAGACATAGACATATGAACGCCATGAAGATGGAGTCGAAAAATATCAATAAGGAAAAAGATCTCGCCCGTTACATACTAAAATACGGCCAAACCTACTGCAACTAAGTGAAATTTTATTTAACGATTTTACCGAATTTAACGCAAAAATTTTTCGTTAGAAAATAGTCGTTAAAAATTTACCGAAAAAAATTTAGCGCACGCCCCTGTTGTGGATGTATGACACGAGAAAAACGGTTCAAATGGGAGAAAATTTAACACCCAACTAGCGTTAATATCAGATTTGTCTGGTGATGCACCAGCAGGTTTCTTCTCAAGCTTTAGTCAAATTTTCAGTCACTATAAGTTGGCTTTAGCGTAGGGAGGTCTCCAAATTTCTAATTGTCGTTTCCAAAGAAATTCTGTGGCCAATTTGACGGAAAGATGTGCGGGTTGCTGTGAAGAAGTGCAATAACGGCAACTTTGATAGCCTGTAAGTACTGACGATTTCTACTCTATAAGCGTTCTCTCCAGAATTCTGTTTCAGAGCAAATAAACAAGTTTAGAGGCTGTAGACTTGCTATTCCAAAACATGAGAAAGTCCCTAAAGCTGGTTGTAGTAGCAAATCCTACAAACATTTATGTCACTTTTGTTGTCCAGAACTATAGAATCCAAAAATTTATGGCGTTAGTCACAAAAAGTCAACAATAAGTACGAAATTGAGCCGCATCTTTTGTTCTCATTAAGAACACATGTCCTGTAGGTGAAATTATCTCCCGCCTGGGAATGGATCAGCCATGCCGGATACACATAGAGGATAAAAAAGATAAAAGACGCGTTACTCCATTCCTTTTAGGATGCGCCACGCATTCTACTTCTACGGGACGTCGTAGAGACGATTTGGATGCGTATTTGTGCATACAATGACTTGCGGCGGTCAGGTCATTACCAACATTACTCCTTATTAACAAGTAATTTATCCTTTCCATACAAGTCTGGTACCAATTCCCCAACCCCGAAAGGATGGGGTGCTTGATTGGCCTGTGGGGGAATCCGAACCATGAACCTGCTATCGGCTGCACGCGACAGCCGGCACCTCCTCCGACTGCGCTACATGCGCCACGGATATACATAGCCGAACCAAATGTTCTGGTTGTCTTCCATCAGATCAGGAAGATAGCTAACACCTCATCCCAAATATTATTTTACAATAAGTGATACAAATAATAAATAACATAAAATAATAATTTAATAATATAAATAAATGAATAAATAAATAATAGTAATATATGCGGTCCCCTCTCGTTATAACGCGTTTGAGGGGACCGGAGAAAATCCGCGCTATAACGGGAGTTGCGTCCTAACCGGAGCTGACCTTTTCAGACTTTTTTACGCGTAGAATTATTTAGAATCGCATAAACATGACTATAGTAATGAAATATGTAAGGCAAAGAAAACCTTTAGAATATTAATGAGGTCCTATCCTCAGAGATTCTCTCTGTTATGCATAAGTATAACATATGTGTGAGGAATAATGAGTCCCAGTATTTAGACTTGATCACCAACAAACTGTGTAATCTGATGCTACATGATCTTTAGTTGCCATCAAAACTCTTGCACAGGGCAGGGCTAGGATCAGCGCTCTCTTCCTTCTGGACGGAATGTTAGCCCATTACGCTATCAGCGCTGCTAAATCGCGCGCCGCATCCGCCATATCCTCGCTGCAGCGGCCTCTCAGCACTCTCCCACGATATCGGGATGTTGCGAATGATGAAACAGCGCTACTGCTGTAATCCATTCCGGAAGGCAGCGGTTGCAAGTACAAGCCATGCCTGGCGCGAGACCTCTGATGGCAAGAAAACATCATGTGACAATATATAGCCTCTATGTAAACTGTTCTAGGCTTTCAACAAATGTATAGGATATTGTTTTGAATTACGTGGACACCTTCTGTCGTTTCTGATAGAGGAAACCCTACAATCTGCTGCAGCTTCTAGCGACTACCGGGAGTCTTATCCTGTGCTTGACATATGAGCGTTTGTCGCCGCCCAGAAAACGTCTATGTGCGTCTAATATATTGTCACACGGGTGCTGGTAGCGACTACGAACGAGGCCATAAGAGGGTAGGTCTGATCGCAGACGCGGTCAGTATCTTCCTCGCTTTTATTTTCTGTGTGGAACCGGATTCGCACCTTGGGCGCGTTATAACGGGAGTCATTTTGAACGCAGTTCCTCCCAAAGCCGCGCTATAACGGGAGTAGCGTTGTATCCGAGGCGTCTTAAGCGTAGTTGGTTTGTATTGGCGTAAAGGTAAGCTGGCCGGGGCTAGAGAAAACCCATGTTATATCGAGAGTCGCGTCTTATCCGGAGGCGTTATAACGGGAGGGGACTGTAAATGAATTATAAATAATAAAACATAAATAAATAAAAATAGAAAATTAAAATAAAATAATAATACAATAAATAATAAGTAAATAAATAAATGGCCTTAATAACAAATCTTAATAATAATGGATCACAATAATTATTACGATAATACCTTTTACGTACCCACTTTAAACTATAAAATCATATTTTATTCCCTTTTTGAATTGTACCTCATGGTTTAACTTATTTGTTCTTCCGCTCCTCTCAAGGATATTGTTTCAACGGTACGCCGGAACGGCAAGAACAAATACTATGGGAAGAGTTTCCGTCCTCCAAATAGTAACAGAACATGTTTTGTTTTTGCCGAATCCGTGAGGCACAAGAGTAAGAGGGTGTAATGGTTAATGGCCCGCAGCGTCGAGCTTACCACGGCGGCGCAAGGAGCTTGTGGCGTTGCATGGGTGGCGCAGTCGTAGAGATACTGCTTCATGGATGCGACGTCACGGGTTCGGTTCCCGTGCTACGTCGCGTTTTTTCATTTTTACCAAAGTATCGAATTTTTGGAGTTTGCCGATGCTTTCACTACGTATTCCTTGTCGAAATCTCCTGATGCACCAGCAATGTCCCAAATATGCAAAATGCGATGATACATGAAACTTTCACGCCAATCAATGGTTCTCATTGTCGGTGAGGTGAGTGCAACAACAGTGCACTCACAATGTAGGAGGGGACCTCATGATCTTCAACTTGACCTATCTCCTCGACCAATATTGTCGTGTCTTTTATGCTTACGAAGTCGCGCGGTCATAATGAACTGCTGTTAACGCCACCTCTACAATGTCTGCTAACCCTCGAGTGGTTATTTACCTACGAAGTATGGATCTCCACTGCTATTCCTTCGACGAGATAAAGCTGGCGGGAAAAACAGGTCTCCTACAGAATTTCGAACTGCGACAGCTGGAAGCCGACGAAAAAGGGAAGTTGCAGGTAGTGGAAAAAGGAGACCACGAGTTTCAACCAGAAGAGGATTGTGCCGAACTCACAACGGCACCTACCATTGAATGCACAATCACGTTCTTGGGAGGACAGATCGTTTCGGAGGAAAATGTCTGGCTGTACTAGTACAGTTATCTTACAGAAGGTTGACAACCGGAGAAAATGGGACTGTATCGCGATTCCAGACTTGGGCTGCAGCGGAGTAGTACTTGGCAGGAACTGCGAAACAATCTCGCAGCAGAGAAAGTATTAGCCCATTCCTTTGAAAAATGTTAAACATCATCACTCGTCATGGTTGCATCGAAAACCCGAGTAGAATGGCATTCCCGAAGACCTAGGCCCATGTGATAGTCAGGTATGAGTGAAGAAACTTGTGGCCTTCCTACGTTACCGTTACCCATACTATGATCGGTCCTACTGTTTTATGCCCTTTTGCCTGTGTATAATTGGTGTTGAAGGTTTTTAATAAATATCTCATATATCATCGTCTTTTGCATATTTGGGACATTGCTGATGCATCACAAGATGTCGGCAAGGAATACGTAGTGAAACCATCAGCGAACTTCAAAAGAAAGTTCAGGTATGGAAATCTCTATGGAAATCCGATGTCATGGTAAAAGTGCAAAAACGCGACCTAGCACGGGAACCAAACCCGTGGCGTCACAGCAATGAAGCAGCACCTCTACCACTGCGTCGTCCAGGCCACCTTGCGCCGCCGCGGTAACCTCGACGCTGCGGACCCTTAACTATTACACCCTTTTACTCGTTTGCCTCAAGGATTCGGCAAAAACAAATCATGTTCTGTTAATATTTGGAGGACGGAGATTCTTCCTACAGTATTCGTTGTTGCCTTCCGGCGTACCGTTCAGACAGTTCCCTTGTCAGTTATTTTCACTTCTGCACTTCTGCAATCAATTCTCTCAAATGTCTCCAGTTCTTTATCTTTCTTTATTCACTTTTCTCATTTTTTCTTCATCTGTTCTGTCTTCCATTTACGTTTTCCTATCTCTCCTTTTATAGACAAATTTTGAAGAAATCATAAAATATACTCCTCTTCCTCACTGAAGAGCCACGGGAGAAGTATAACACAAAGGTTCGTCTGAAGGCAGTGGCGAAACGAACCCTTTTGTATGTTGTATATTATGCGACTTAACACTTTTCTGATTAATTATAATTTTAGAAAATCTAATGTTTTACAGGTTTCTTCGCTTCTCTGATTTTTACCTTTTGTTATGTTTTGCATTACAAAGCACTCAGTTTGAAGAGAGTTATACAAAAGCGCCGGAAAAGGAGTTCTGTCTCGGCAAACATTTGCTCAGACGCAGAGCTACGATTGAAGTTGAGACTTAGCTTTAGCTTTTCTTGTTCACTCAGCTCTAAAGGACTGCTTTGCCGTACTTACTAGTATTAGGTCGCATTGAAACTATTCGCCGTTCAGGTGTACTCAGCGTTCTCGCACTTCTTATAGTTTTACGTCCGCGAACGGCTCAAAAATGACAACTTCGATCTCAGTGAATACAGAAAGACTTTTGATGACTTCTGGCTACACAAGAAACGCATAAAGTGATTTTTAGGAGCAGTAAATTTTACGCTCGTCACAGAGGGAAACCAGTGGTTGTCTCATGTTGCTTTATGAATTGTATTTCCAGAAATAAACCAAAATTAAAGAAGCCGTTAGTGTAGACCTCATTTCCCTCTTTGAGCACTACAACATGGTGAAACAGCCGCGGTACAGAAGAAACTTGAGGTGCATGGAGGTGGAGACGGGAACGCGAAATCGTTGAGTAGTTGTTCGGTATATATGGCCGGAGAGAGAAATGGGATCAAGCGTCACGGTCAGGTCAGATAGCGCTCAACTAATAATGCGCAGACATTATGGTCTCCCGTGTTCATCCTCCACCGCAAGGTGTTGAAAAAGAAGTTCCCGCATTGGCTGCCCTATTATGTCACCCTCACCAAGTAATAATATCAACGGATGACTAAGATTTACGTTTGAGAATTTTAGTTTCACTCCAAAAAATAATATAGCGCGCCTCTCGTACAAAAGAAATGGTCTGATATTTCTTTGAAACAATGAAAATCGGGGAGAATTTTCTGCTGCATCAAAATGCTATCCAAATGGCTTCGCTGGCAGCGGTATTGTGACCTAACCGTTCTCCTTTAAATTGGAATCTTCGTACAGAACGAGGATCGCATGAATGTCATAGGAAAGAGTTTGACACCGTGCACAAGACAGATAATGATAGATACACTATGGAAGAAAGCCATTTCGAACAATGGCATTGACTTGGAGAGACGATTGCGGTTTATTTATTTATTTATTTATTTATTTGCACTGAAATAGTGCGCTACAAGCAGTATTAAAACAAAACGTTGTTGTCTTTCAGTTGTTTTTCTCTAGTCTCTACAAAATTTTCATTTTGAGAAAAATGGAAAAGCACTGTACGCGCGATCCAAAAAAGGCCACCCTAACTGTGCGCCGGAAGCGTCATGGTCAGATGTAGACGTTGTTCTGTGCAAGCACAAGCAAAGAAGGCGCCCTGAATCGAGCAGAACGAAACAACCCACGTGTAGAGCAGATGATGATGATCAGTGGAGCAACGTCTATCCCCCACGAGTGGTCCGAAGCGTACATCCACATGTAGCCGTTTAGCATCGCAGTCTCCATTGTTGCGACACCAATATACACCATCAGCCTTAAAAATGAAGTCCCACAGATAGCATACCAGCACGTTACGCACTAGGCTGGGCCCTGTGCTACAAAGCGCTGCTGTCGTGGCCTGGCCTATTGTTATTTTTAACCATCAATTCGCGCGCGACTTATTAAAGAAATTCTAATGCCCCACAAAACTTCTTCTTCTTCTTCAGCGTCTGTCCCGCTTCGTAGCGGGGTCCGCTATTCTGGTCTCATGACGCCACCTTTCCCGATCCAGCACTAGATCAGGGTGGACGCCAGCCGCTTTCAAGTCCATATGTAACGTATCGGCCCAGCGCTGCTTCGGACGCCCTCTAGGCCGCTTTCCTACCTCGAAGTTAAGGCCTATCTTGCGGACGCTGTGTTCTTCTCCACGCAGAACGTGGCCGTACCATCGTAAGCGAGCTTCGCACATCTTGTCCGCTATCGGCGCGACACCGAGCTTCTACCGAATGACATTGTTTCGGATGCGGTCCAGGCGCGTGACTCCAGCCGTCCACCGCAGCATCATCTTCTCCATGACGCTGAGGCACGTTTCGACTTCCTTGGTCGCAGGCCAACACTCCGCGCCGTACATCGCTACTGGCCGGATGACTGCTCTGTAGATCTTTGACTTAAAGCGCTCTGGTATCTTCTTGTCGCAAAGCACGCCAGTCAACGAGCGCCACTTGGACCAAGCTGCACTCACGCGTTAATTCACTTCGACCATCAGTTTGCCGTCAGACGCGACTGCTGATCCCAGGTACTTAAAGATCGCAGTGCGTGGAAGCTCGATGCCGTTAACCTTGATGGAGCTGGACTCGTTAACGTCCGTTGTTAAATACTCGGTCTCCTTCAACTTCAATCTGAGTCCAAACCGCTCCAAGCGATCACACCAAGCTTGCAACTGTCGCTCGAGTTCTCCTTTATCTTCACTAGCGAGCATCACGTCATCGGCATAAAGCAACGTCCAAGGGACGGGCTTCTGAAGATCTCGTGTGATGACATCCATGACGACAACAAAGAGGAGTGGGGGAAGCACAGAACCCTGATGTACCCCGACAGAGATGGGGAACTCCATCGAGGTTCCAGCTGCAGCTTGAACTCGACTCTTTGGACAAGAGTAGAGAATTCGCACCCACTGTATGACCTCTTCCGGAACTCCATGATGTCGCAAGGCGTTCAATATCACTTCACGCGGTACGCGGTCAAAGGCCTTCTCCAAGTCGAGGAAGGCGATATGCACTGCCTTCTGTTTCTCGCGATGCTTCTCTATCAGGAGGCGAGTGGCGTGTATGGCATCAACGGTGCCACAGCCAGCCACGAAGCTGCACTGATTGCTGGACAGCTGGACGATGTCCCGAATTCGTCCATCGACAATTCGCTCAAAGATCTTCATGCTGTGCGAAAGCAAGCGAATCGAGCGGTAATTGGAGCAGTCTGCAGGACTGCCCTTCTTCTTCCAAATCGGGATCGTCGTACTTTGGCCCCAACACTCAGGCACTTTCTTCTCCGACACAACCTGATTAAAGAACTTCGCCAACCACTCAGCAGGGTACCAGTACTTGGACTTCCACAAATCAGCTGCCACGTCATCGGGCCCAGTTGCTTTGCCTGGCCTCATCTTCTTCAAAGCCGCTTCAATCTCCTCCACGGTGATCTTCTGAACGGGGCCGTGGGTTGGAGCCGTTGAAGGGATGGCTGGATGAGGGAACTCTACCGTAGAGATTTCCTCAAAATAATCGCGCCATCGCTTCAATGCCTTCTTGCGGTCCGTAAGAAGATGGCCGTTCTCATCATTGATGCCGAAGAACTTCTCGATGTCCTCGGTCTGCCGATGGCGATTATTTACAAGTCGGTACAGATACCGCTCACCATCGCGAGACTCGAGCTTCTCGTTGACATCTCCATAATGAGTGGCTTTCGCAACAGACACAGCCTTCTTTGCAGCTTTCTTCGCTTCTTGGTACTTCCGCCAGTTATCGACTGCCTTTTCGCCGAGAAACACATGATAGAGCGACTTCTTCTCTCGCACTTTTGCTTTCACGTCGTTTGTCCACAGCCATGTCTGCTTGTCGACCTTCCGGCGCCCAGGCTTCCTAATGCCGAGTTCTGACTGTGCAACTTGACGAATCCCGTCGGTCGCCTTCTTCCAAGTTTCGTCGACAGTCGTGACTGTCGGTAACCGCACGCGAGAAATCACAGCTGCTTCCTTCTCTCTGATTCGCCACCACTTAATTCTAGCTGCACCGCATCGCTCAACCTGCTTCAGCCTCGGAGGGGCGATCTTCAAAGTGCAGATCAGCGGTCGGTGCTGTGGGGCGACCGTCTCATACGGCACGATCTTCGCGTCTGTGACAAGACTCCGGTCGCGATCTCTCACAAGGACAAAGTCTATCTGAGTCTTGGTGTTCCCACTGTAGTATGAGATAAGGTGCGAGTCGCGTTTTCGGAGGACGGTGTTCGCTATGGTGAGGTTACGCGATTCCGCGTAATCATGAATGCGCTCACCATCGGCGTTACGTGATCCGTATCCGAACCCACCATGACAGCTGTACCCGTCTTTCGTAGCACCTACGTGCCCATTAAGGTCACCAGCGACTATGATGACATCTTTCGACGATACCACTGTTGTCTTCTCATCAAGCAGGCTCCAAAACTCTTCCTTGGCTTGATCCGAGCAGCCAGTCTGCGGAGCATACGCTGAGAAGAAGTGATAGAGTCGCTCCTTAGCGGCGACAACGATCTTCATCAATCGATCGTCAAAGCGCTCGACGCTTACAATCGAGTCACGAAATCGTTCGGAGAAGATTATTCCGACACCACTGGTGGTCCTGGGACTTCCACATAGAACGGCCTTGAAGCCTCGTCCTATGTCCCTTGACTTGCGGCAGGACCACCTCGTCTCCTGCACCGCACAGAAATCAACTCTTCTACGCTCCAGTGCTTCAACCAACTCGCACGAGCGGCCGGTCAACGTACCCACATTCAGCGTTTCCACGCGGGTCCTGCTTACGGGACTTTCGGACTAGCTCAGTTGCCCCCCCCCCCCCGATGCCGTCCTCGCATCAGGGACCCTCGCATACTTCTCACACTCGCCGGGCTCTGCGAGTGCGCGTCGGCTCCCGCGGACGCCGTAGCACTATCTGGAAACACTTGAGCTGTCATACATCATGTGATGTGACATGGGTCTTCGTAGGCCGGCCTGTCACAAGGGCCTGTCGCCTGCAATGGCGGAGTGGCGTTCTATCCCCCGCCCTTTAAACAGAGGCGTGGCAAATGTCTGCGTCTCCACTATCTCGTAAGGCAGCCACTGGACTCTCGAGCAAGCCTAGGGAGTTGGGGGTGGGCGGGCCAGGAGGACGAGGGGGTAGAACGCTCGACCCCCGCCTGCAGTCGAGTGTCCGTGTTCGGCTTAACTCGCAGAGCGAGTAGTTTCCAGTGGCACCACGTGGAGGAGCGGACCTCGCCACCTAATGCCCCATAAAACAATTACTACAAAGTCAGCAATGCTCTATCTGTTTCAGCCTTACCAGAGGCTCTGCAAAAGCGTGTAGTATCTTGCAGGCGAATCGAACAGGAGAGGGACTGGGACAGCCGACACACTTCAGCCCTACAAGCGCCCTAGTGAAGCCTAGTGCTAATTGGCAGCTCCTATTTTTAAGTGGGTCTGATGCAAGATCTACTTGAGAATACTCTTCAGGTGCGCATGGGTGGCACTGCCCACATGAAAAGTCGTGCTCCAGCTCTTGTTATCCCAGGGATGTAGAACAGAAACGGACGTTTCACCCTCCCAGCACCAAAAACACCGTGCAAAACAAAGTATTTTGTGCCACATGAGGTTTTACTGCAAATCTTTGTTAATAGGGCCCGACCCTTCGACGTCTTCAGATGTCAATTCGAGCTGATTAGCTCAATTAGGTGACCACTTCGACATTACTGGGCGACTAACGCGGGCGAATCAGCGCTTGCGATGGATCCTACTGGCCTCTGAAGACGACGAGAACTCGAAACGTAGGTCCCTGCTCAATACAGGTCCACCTGTAAACCTCGTGTGCCACAATGTATGTACATTGATTAACAACAACTTTAAATGTTGAGGTTTGAAGAGGGAGATGGATTTACCAAGAGTAGCTGCTATACTCCTGCTCATACGAAAAACCTCCAAACAGAACACTAACGGTTAAGGGTCCTCCGATAAGGTAAGGAAGCACGAACCGGTTGGGATGCTGTTCCTTCATTTGACACTTCCGCATTTCAATTAATGCGTATCCGTGCAACAGTACGAAGGTGAAGAGCATCAATGCGCGGTAGTCGTTCGCCGTATGTGAGGCTGAGAAGCCTGTAAAGCGTACTCTTAGAAGACGAATAACTAACTATACGGTTGACTGGTCCTAAATGTAAAAAAAAACGCTACAAGCTCATTCCAAGTTTTGCAGATAAGGTAAGACTACTTTGCTGGTTCTGGTGTGCACTGAATGAGGCAATGAGACAGTTGAGAAAGGTATAAAATTCACCAATGATCGAGAGTGAGTTCAGCGCGAAAACGCAGAATATAGCAATGCCAAAAAAGATCTCGATGACAAACAGTCCGAAGAAGGCGCTCTCGTAGCTGACTTGGAAGAGGCTGTTGTAGAGGCCGTATGCCAGCGAATGAGGTCGCGGCCGTGTCTGCAAGGAGGAGAAAATGGTTTCTGAACAGTTGCAATTGTCGCAACTCTCCTACCGCATTCACAGCACTATGCACCATCCAATCGCTCGTCGGCTTCAGCAGATCCCGGAACGGCAGCTTGTGGCGCACCATCATCACGTACATCATGTAAGAGGCGTAGATAGTTACGATGAACGTCGGTGCGAACATTATGCCTGAAAGCGAGAGCCCGTTGGTCGTTGTCCTCCAGAACTGCTAGAACTACCGCCTTGCTAATGATGTAGAAGTGCGCCTTTGTATTCAGTCGGCTCTGAATCACAGCTGAACAATATTCGGCTATCCAACGAACTCTACTGGTCCAGCGTCCCTATAATTTTAGACCAAGGTTGCTGGAAACGTTTTAACCTTGCGCGTCTACAGTGTCGCCAACATTTTTGGATATACCAGAAATCACAGGTTGGACATCCGCAATGCCCGCCGGAACTTCGCAACTTCAAGACCAAGATGACCGCTCTCCGACATCCTGATGGAACTGTCACCTCCTTTTAGATGGACCATGGAGAATGTCATCCACGACTTGCACTCCGACCTCTTCGGCAGCCACATCCACCTGCCCCCATGCCATCTTCTGCAGGATGGATACGTCGTCCCTATGTTCTCCCTTCCGAGATCCGACACGCCATCGCATCGATGAAGAATCGTATAGCACCCGGTCCCGGCAGGTCAGACCCGAACACCTGAAGTACCTCCTCCCACCGACAGGTCAGACCCGAACACCTGAAGTACCTCCTCCCAGCGCTCATCATCACCTTGACGCGGCTCTTCACACGCTACCTGTCGGGTGCAAGGTTCCATCCCAGTTGAAGACCTGCAAGATCGTGTTGCTGTAGAAGAAGGGAGACGTGTATGACATTGGCAGCCAACGCCAGATCTGCCTGCTGTCCGTAGTCTACAAGCTGTTCCTCGAGTCATCCTGAATAGGATAAGCAGAACGCTGGATGAAGCACAGCCGAGAGATGGACAAGAACAGCCATGCGAACAAGAATTTCGGAGAGGAGTCAGCACGATCGACCACACACCAAACCAATACGAAACTCATCAAAGTACCACGACAATACAAGCTGCCGCTGTGCCTTACGTTCATCGACCTGAAGAAGGCATTCGATTCTGTCGAAGCTGAAGCGGTCATCTCCGCTCTGTCTGAAGCTGAAGCGGTCATCTCTGAAGCTCTCGAAGTACTCTGGTGTACTGCTTACTCAGGGCGTTCCTACTCAGCACATTAGCTGCACTTCGAGAGCAGCACAGTGGATTCACCAAGACCTCCACAACGACGTCGTCACCACTCCACAACGACGTCGTCATCGACGAGGGGTTCGGCATGGGCATACCATATCCCCAAAGCTCTTCAGAACCACCATCGAAGACGTCATGCGCCAACTAGAATGGGAAAACATGGGAGTGAAGGTCAACGGCCGCAACTGCACCATCTTTGCTTCGCTGACGGCATCGTGCTCATAACGCTGAGCATCAGTCGGGTGGAGCGAATGCTGCTAGTCGACTTCGATCGCATATGTGGGAACGTTGGACTGCAGATGAATCTTATGAAGACGATGTTCATGAGGAACGGACAAGTCTCTGATACCCCATTCTCGCTCAACGGAACGAACATCTCCGGATGCTCCTGGTACGTGTATCTGGGTCGCGAAGTCAATATAGCCAACGACCTAGCGCCAGAGCTGAGTAGGAGGAAAGGAGCGGCTTGAGGAGCTCTCAAGAGCGTCGAAGAAGCCGCGAAGAAGACGAAGAATGTCAGACTCCGTGCCCACCTATTCGACTCTACCGTTCTTCCTGCCCTGATATACACCTCAGAGACCTGGGGCATGCGAAAGCAGGATGAACACGCGATCAGCGTCGCGCAGCGTGGAATCGAGAGGACGATGCTCGGAGTGACATGACACACGCAAATGAAAAGAGGCTTCCGGAGTTCCGAGTTTCGAAGATGTTCGAAGATCAGAGACGCTGTTGCGTGGGCCAAGTTTGGCCCGGCCACGAAATTCGTTTCGCAGACACCCGCTGGATGAGAGCCGCGAGAACACCAGGACGCCCACCAGCGCGTTGATCGGACTTTTTCGTGAAAGCCGAACGATATGACCGTGTTCGTGTCCCTCGAGCGAGGAGGATCCATTGGAGCTCTCTGGCACGCGACAGGGACGAATGGAGACGCTGCTGGCACCCGCTCGAGCAAGTCGATAATCAACGAGACGACAGGTGATAGAGGTGATACTAGGAACCGCAGATTTATGTATATTAGGTTGGCCCAGTAGTAATGCACGTGTTCGAGAAGGCACACTTACAAGGGAGGTCAATGAACGTCCCGTGGCAATTTTAAAAGTGACCTATTGATGGTTGTAGGGTATTGTATGAGAAGCACCGCAGTGGTTTTCAAATTTCCTGCGGACATCTGGGTAGGTCAAAAATTGCAAAAAACCATTTCACTTCATTGCAGGACGATAAAGCAATACTGACGCCTGGAACTGCCATGTCGTGGTTAGAATGTAACCTGCAAAAGATTTGAGGCTGGAACGGTAGCGTAATTACAGCGATTTCACAATTTGCTTGTTAGCGGTACAGTGACCGAAGTGGAACGTTGAGGTGCGTCACTCACCATCGACAGCGCAGCAACCGGATGGCCAAGTGGCTGTGGCGGGCGGGCTTGCGGGAAAAGTGACGGGGGTTCGGATCCGGAGGTGCTGGTCCTGCATTGATGGTCTTGCTCCATCCATTTTTGTCAATATAAAGTGTATCTTGACCACGGTAGTGTACCATACTGACATTATAACATTATTTTAACCTAGATAATACGATATAAACACAAAAATAAACACCCAAAGCAACAGCGTTCAAAGCATAGTACATAATTCGATTGGCCATTAAGGAGGAGCAGGCGACTTTTCTTTGCCTACAAAATATATAACTTCAGAACTCCAAAGATAGAGAAAAAATTATTATTTTATATTTATTTTTTATTTTTATTTTTGTATTTTTTGTATTTTTATTTTTCAATTAATTAACTATATTTATGCTTGATCTTTTTCGACCCTTCTTCGACCTCTGGAGATAAAGTATAACAGTACCAATCTGTCTTCTTCATCCTCAACCAACTATATTGCAAGTGGTCACATACAGCATCCTCCTCACTGTTACAAGGAGACGTAATACCACACACATCATTGTCATCGTCCGGCTAACAGGCTACAGCCTGCGCTTCGTTCAAGTCAAGCTAACATCACGAATGAGAAAACAGCCAACTTTTCTTTGCAGTTCCTCGGTAGCATTCAAGGGCCTGTCCCAACTACAAAATAGGTAATATTCTTTATCTTGACCGTCTTCGTTAGGCATTGACAGTGGGCCTGTTAGCACTACTTCATGACTCCAAAAGTCGAAGAGAGATTGAAAAAATGGATAAAAAGATTTGTCTTTACTTTCACTTATTTATTTATTTATTATTTTATTATTATATATTAATTACCTATCATTGATTTTTATTTTTATTTAAATTTTCAATTATTTAATTGGTGTAAATATTTATTAGGTTGTCCCATAAGTCCCCGGCGTTTTTTTCAGCGATCTTTCGCCGGCGGTCTCTTGCATAGCGCTGCATAGCTTTCGAAAGAGAATGATTTGCTCTATCAGAAAATGTATTGCATTTCTTTTTTCATCATGAATTTTGTCAATTTTTAGGTCGTTGAAGTGGAAAGTGAAACAGTGAAAAAGTAGCCATTTGCGCACTTGTTCTCTCCGCTTAGGTTTGTAATTTTTTGCACAGTTTTTTATAGCGTTTGGAAGACAATGTTCTGTACTACAGGAATATGTGTTAGTGCTATTTGCTCATTTGTCCTTTATTGATTTTTAGGCCATCAAATTGGGAATTCCGACTTTTCCGTCCGAATTTTTACCAAAACTCCGGTTCTGGGGTTGGACTTTTTTGCTTGGTGTTATATGTCGTTTGGAAGAAGATGACTTGCTCAGTAAGAATTTGGGTCGCGCTTGTTGGCTCACGTTGATTTCAGTCGAACATCAACAACTGAAGAAGGAGAAGGAGTTGTTGGTGAAGACGATTTTTCTCTTTTTGGCATTTTGTTGATATTCAATAGAAATCAATAAACGTGACACACATTCTTATAGAGCAAGAGATTTTCTTGCGAATGACATATAACACCAACCCAAAAAGTCCAACCACAGAGCAGGAGCTGTCGGCAAAAACAACCATCCTCCTTCGGACGTCCCAATTTGATGGCCTAAAAATCAATAAAGGACAAGTGAGAAAATAGGGCCAACACATATTTCTGTAGTACAAAACATTGTCTTCCAAATGCTATAAAAACCTAAGCGGAGAGAACAAGTGCACAAATGGCTACTTTTTCACTTTTTCACTTTTCACTTCAACGACCTAAAAATTGACAAAACTCATGATGAAAAAAGAAATGCAATACATGCTCTGATAGAGCAATTCATTCTCTTTCGAAGGCTGTGCAGCGCTATGCAAGAGACCGACCTGCAAGAGACAGAGACGAAATCTGCAGTGAATCGTTGAAAAAACGGCGGGGACTTATGGGACAACTTAATATATTTGATCGATTGCTGTGATCGTCCTTCGACAGACTATACCACACCCCCCCCCCCTGACTTAATATCAATTGTATAATACAATGTGTTCTCCGTGCCGAGTTATTGGTTGTCTTGCTAACGGCCTTCCTCCCGACTACTCTGCCTCCATTCATAGGGAGACCGCCATAGCAGATGCGTTTCGGGGCATACTTCAAAATGCTATGTATGGGTGATATTGATTGTGCTGATGAGGATGAAACACTCCCGGTATTTTTGGTTGATGTTTATTGCATTGACGTTCTCTCGTTCGTGATGGTAGCTTAACTTGAACGAAGCGCAGGCTGTAGTCTGTTAGCCGCACGATGACAATGATGTGGGTGGTATTACGTCTCCTTGTAAAAGTGAGGAGGATGCTGTATGTGACCACTTGCAATATAGTTGGTTGAGGATGAAGAGGACAGATTGGTACTGTTACACTTTATCTCCAGAGGTCGAAGAAGGGTCGAAAAAGATCAAGCATAAATATAGTTAATTAATTTAAAAAAATAAAAATAATAATAATAATAAATAAAAACAATAAATAAAAATAAAATAATAATTTTTTTCTCGATCTTTGGAGTTCTGAAGTTATATATTTTGTGGGCAAAGAAAAGTCGCCTGCTCCTCCTCAATGGCCAATTGAATTATGTACTATGAACGCTGTTGCTTTGGGTGTTTATTTTGTGTTTATATCGTATCATTCAGGCTGTGCAGCGCTATGCAAGAGACCGACCTGCAAGAGACAGAGACGAAATCTGCAGTGAATCGTTGAAAAAACGGCGGGGACTTATGGGACAACTTAATATATTTGATCGATTGCTGTGATCGTCCTTCGACAGACTATACCACACCCCCCCCCCCCCTGACTTAATATCAATTGTATAATACAATGTGTTCTCCGTGCCGAGTTATTGGTTGTCTTGCTAACGGCCTTCCTCCCGACTACTCTGCCTCCATTCATAGGGAGACCGCCATAGCAGATGCGTTTCGGGGCATACTTCAAAATGCTATGTATGGGTGATATTGATTGTGCTGATGAGGATGAAACACTCCCGGTATTTTTGGTTGATGTTTATTGCATTGACGTTCTCTCGTTCGTGATGGTAGCTTAACTTGAACGAAGCGCAGGCTGTAGTCTGTTAGCCGCACGATGACAATGATGTGGGTGGTATTACGTCTCCTTGTAAAAGTGAGGAGGATGCTGTATGTGACCACTTGCAATATAGTTGGTTGAGGATGAAGAGGACAGATTGGTACTGTTACACTTTATCTCCAGAGGTCGAAGAAGGGTCGAAAAAGATCAAGCATAAATATAGTTAATTAATTTAAAAAAATAAAAATAATAATAATAATAAATAAAAACAATAAATAAAAATAAAATAATAATTTTTTTCTCGATCTTTGGAGTTCTGAAGTTATATATTTTGTGGGCAAAGAAAAGTCGCCTGCTCCTCCTCAATGGCCAATTGAATTATGTACTATGAACGCTGTTGCTTTGGGTGTTTATTTTGTGTTTATATCGTATCATTCAGGTTAACATAATGTTATGTCAGTATGGTATACTACCGTGGTCAAGATACACTTTATATCGACAAAAGTGGATGGAGCAAGACTATCAATGAAGGAACAACACCTCCGGATCCGAACTCCCGTCACTTTTCCCGCAAGCCCGCCCCCCACAGCCTCTCGGCCATGCGGTCGCTGCGCCGTAGATGGTGAGCGACGCAACTCAACGTTCCACTTCGGTCACTGTACCGCTAACAAGCAAATTGTGAAATCGCTGTAATTACGCTACCGTTCCAGCCTCAAACCTTTAACAGGTTAGATTGTAACCGCGACATGGCAGTTCCAGCTGTCAGTTTGGCTTTATCGGCCCGCACTGAAGTGCAACAGTTTTTTGCTATTTTTGACCTACCCAGATGTCCGCAGGAAATTTGAAAACCACTGCGGTGCTTCCCATGCAATACCCTGCAACCCTCAATAGGTCACTTTTAAAATTGTCACGGGACGTTCATTGACCTCCCTTGTTAGTTTAATTACCGCGTCCTGCAGACCAGTTTTCCAGCTCGAATGAAATCCTCTAGAATGTCTACGTCTTGTTCAATTAACTGCTAGAGTGGGCGTTGTAGGTAGTGTAAGACGGTCATCCTGGCACGTCGAAATTCGATTCGAGGAGATCTCGAATCGCATTCTAATGCGTGCCCATCCTACCGAGTGCAGACTTTTGGCCCGGCCGACGTACGGGACACAATCTGCGCGGACGCGAATACACACACTCTTTGCTTGAACATGCCAGGCCCACGCAGAAGGCGCAAGGAGTACGTCACCCGCATCCCATCAGCGTCTCAGGGCAGTATACAGTCGCATTTGGTGCGGGATTCATTCCCCTATCTACCTCCCGGCAACGCGCCGCGTGCCCCTGAGAAAAGCGACCCGAGATCCCCCGAAGAAGGGGGACTTTCGAAAGAGGGGATCCGTGGACGTTTCCACATGCCTTCAATGAATCGAACTCTCCATACATGTATGTAGTACTCTCCTATCTCATCCTTTATCCTATATTAGTGTTAGTTCTCCTCATCGTTCTGTACCTATTACACCAAAACTCGCATTTTCATACACTTACTATATCCAATAGCCCTGCGTAAGACCAGCGGTCCTGGGATAAAACAAGTGCCTGCGTCGATGTGCTTCAGAACGTCATTGCCTCGTAGAAGCAGGTCGAACACAGCTGTGAATTTGGCCTGAAAGCTGGTTTGCTAAGCAAGTTGCAAGTATAGTTATCTCCCCTTCGGTTGTAGTTTAGTAAGGCTTCAACGTGAACTAGATAACTGGAGTACAAGGTAGAGAACGATTGTGAGGAAGAACAAATTTTTCACGCCACTCGGAAGTCAAATTCAAATAAATCAAAATCAACGCACTGTGGAGCTGTCATGGCGCCCTACAATCATACGCAAGGCCCTATAGGATATACACGCGTGTTCTGTGTAGCGCGCTGCTCGTGCAAACATCTCACGAGGAGCGTCTGTTCTCGCAGCACTCCAAATGAAATGTCATATAGGGATGGCTGACTTATTATCTCATATTTCTCTTTGGTGAACTTTTGATACGTGCATGATCAGAGAGCCGAAATGATTGAATTCGGCGATTACTCAGACTAGTTCTAGACACAAATTCCCCAACTTCTACAAACCGATGTGATCATGGTAGGCTACCGCTGATTCTTTTGCACATATTAGGGTGGGCAAAAAAGTAATGAGACAAATTCAACAAATTTCTTTATCTCTTTATAACTCAATTACAACTCAACGTGCTGAGGATGTATTCGCCATTAAGGTCACTGACCTTGCTGCCATCGATCAGCCAACTTCCTGATCCCATCGTTCCAGAACTGCTTAGGCCTGGTGCGGATCCACTGCTCGTTATGGTTGTCGAGGTCTGTGTGGGTCCTTGTGTCCCTTCCGACTATAAAGTCCGTTATAGGCTCAAGAAGTAGTGGTAGTCGCAAGGAGAGATGTCCGGCGAATTCGATGGGTGAGGCATGTGAATGTAGCCCAGCTGAGCAAGCTTATCCATGGTCACTTTTGCCCGATTGGGTTCAGCATTGTCAAAGAGGAGGACCTTCTTGAAGCGCTGAGACCGAATAAGCGCGAGTAGCCGGTCCATCTCTTCAATTTCGTTCACCATGGCCTTGGAGTCCATCGTCGTGCTTTTGGAAAACAGCCTCCAGTATACCGGTCCATGGGCGCAGACTCAAAAGCTCAGAAGGTGCTTCTCCCCATGAACATCCCGCCGAACGAAGGTCGGTAACATGCCATCAGGCCTCACCCAGACTCGCTGCTTGGCAGGGTTAAGGTAGATGACGTACTTCTCATCTTGCGTGACTATTGAGTCCAGGCTGCTCGGTGTTGGGAATTGGTCGAGATTTGCGCAACACAGGTCGACTCGTCAGACTGGAATTTCGGCTTGAGACAGACTGGGGTTTTGGCATGATTCTGGAAAGGGCGAAAATGGTCACTTCTCAGGTGGCCTTCAGTAAGTAGCTAACAAACATACAAATACGAGAAGGACGAAACCAGACTCCAGACACGAGATATATGGGCACGGCATGAAGAGTCTCATTACTTTTGGTCCACCCTAATAATTGCCGTCCAGCTAGACCAGTTCAAAGGTCGGAGATTTGATGTAAGTTGCGCGATACCCTATAAAAAGTAGGCGCCATGCTCGTTAGAGGCACTCCGTCGTATCCGTGGATTCCTACGATGCACAGCTCACGGAAGGGTAGAACATTGCGCTTTCTCTGCCATGATTCTCCTAGCATCCCGCTCAAATTACGATAAGAAAAGGAACTAAGAAAACTGCCATTCACAACGGTGCACCCAAGGTCCCAGTTAGAACAATGCCCCTCCTAACGCGTACTGCACCAAAAAAGTCCTCTCGAAGCTGTTGTGACGATTGCTCTCACTGCGACCATACTCTGCTTCATCTGCGATTCACTGTTCTTGTGAGTCACTGTTCTGCACAAGATATACTATCAGAAAATTTGAGGCACACTGCCCGACGAAGAGGCCGAGATGTCGCCTTGTTTATTGCAACAGAGGTTCAGGAATCAGTGGTTTGTGCTAAGGGCCGACTTTCAGGGTCGCGGTCTTTGAGAGCGAGATGGCAATGCGAGGGAAAAAACTCACACATAATAAAGCAGGAACAAGTGTAAACATCAGTAGAGTGTACGCTGGACTAGTAGGGCGTGTTAGGTACTGTAGAAGGGATACGGTATTGGCATCGTTTGACGTGGTTAAAATATCGGACTCGATAGTCTGCCAGCCTGTAAGTCGAAACGAATTCTTTCATGAGAATCTATCGAAAACAGAGAGTACGCAGAATCAAGATAAAGGAAAGCACTCCTTACCGTACACGAAATAGATCACGATATAGCAGAGGATCTGAACAATCGACGACTGAGACGTGTATCGGAAGAGTGTGGTAATTTTGGTCCCCAGCTGAAAATAAATGGACGATGTTCGATGTTCTCATGAAGGATAGAAGGATAAAGGACGGCATTAATCAATGCCTTTTGGGATGCACTACGCACTATTTTTCTACGGGATATCGGGAAGGCAGTTTGAATGTGTATTTGGCCTACACGATGACTTGCGGTCGCCGGCAACAAGTCAGTGTTTCGCCCTTCCCAGACAAGTATCGTACCAACTCACCGACCCCGTAGGGATGGAAGGCTTGGTTGATTTGAGCAGAAAGTGCTACCGGGAGCTTGATACGGAATAACGCGACAGCCTGCGCCCGCTCCAACTGCGCTCCAAGCGTCCGATGTTCTCATATCGAATATTCTAACGATCCCCTTCCCGGCGCCGACAGTCGCACACTGTGGAAAGGAGCTGTGTGGTAAGGAATTTCCCACAAATCTGTATGTGCCCAACACCCGTACAGTTTGGTGGCAAATAATCAGCACCAATGGCACATAGCGCGTGAGTACGCTGACGGTGCGATACTTGGAGGGCCCCTAGCGCCTTTGGGTTCACGGGCTCAGAAAAATATTTCTCTACTATATGGAGGGTGGAGATTCTCGCAGTGCTATCCATGCCCGTGCTCAGATCCACGCCTGAGATCCTTCCCTGGTGAGACTATTTGAGCCGGGAAGATATGCCCCGAATTATCGCAGAGGAAAAAAGAGTTTTCCTACACTTAACATCATTCTATGTAAAAAAAAATGCCACAAAAGTAGATTCCTAAGCTACCACATGCTCTTTTCAACAAACAGCGGCTTTGCAATATCTTCATTTCCGTGCTTCGTATTCTGGTTTTCGAGCATATTTGAATGCCTTTCGTATTCTGTTTCTTGCAACAACAACGAAAAATTCCCTCCCTGCTCACAAAACACGGTAGAACAGAGGGAGAGGAAGCCCACTGTCTACATTGACATCTGCTAACTTACAAAGGAAGAATACCAGGTGACCATCGCACTTTGAGATGGGATGCCTATCACTGGGTGCGGCATCGAACGCTGATTCTATGTATGTGTTTCATTTGTGCAGGACGCATTTGGGAACGGAGTTGTGAACCATTTTCGGTTTGTCTTCTGTGACCTCTGTCAACACACAGAAGGCACCATTCACGGAGAGGGCGAGCTCAAATAGGCTGGAAACAACAATGACATCAGAGTAGTGGTGGTGCGGTAGATTAAGGGGGAGAGGGTGGGGTGGGAGGTGTGGTAGGCGGAATAGTCTGCGGTACGTTCGTCTTCCCTGTAGTGCAGCATCTTCGCACTTCCTAAAAAAGAGCCACCACAATCAATCGAAGCGCCTATGTAACGTCGCAACGTAGAATGTCGCCAGAATGGAAACCTGGTTCAAAGGTACTGTTGCATTGCACTGCCACGACTCGAGAGGTGGAAAAGTGCCCTCCCCCAAACTTCACGCAGTGAGATTATTTAAGGCGCTGATCACTCACGAAATGTCTGTTTTTAAAATTTCGATTGGTACGGTGGGTTAGTGTAGGTGTACGTGAGCGAAATCAAGCAAAAAGCTGAGATGAAAAGTGATTGGCGCCTAAATAACCTCGCTGGGAGCAATTTTGGCGAAATCGAGATTTCTGTCGGTGAACATGAGGCGAAATTTTGTCGAAATCGACCCACACTTAAATGTGATGAGTGATCGATGCCCCAAACAGCCTCATCCACATGGGCAACATTACAAATTTGGACAATTTTCATGCAAGACACTGCAAAGTTCACCTTGAAGGACTAAAAAGACCATCGGCAAATGTTTCACAACTCCATTTTCAGATGCGTTTAGCAGAAATGGAACACATATCTGGAATCAGCGTTCGAAGCCACATCGAGTAATATAAATTTCATCTAAAATCTTCCTAGTATCTAACAGTTGTTAGCATAAAGTTTGAAGTGCCGGAAAACTTTATGTACGAACTCACTACCTCCTGCGTTATTAAATATGTACGAACTCACTACCTCCTGCGTTATTGAACATGGAAAATTAATTTAATCTATATTCTGTGACTTGATGTCTCGATAGCTGGCAGCACCAGACGGAGTCTGTAGTTTCGTTATTTGTTTGTAAAATGACGTAGAAAGGAAATGCCGTACGAACCGCAGATGGCGTGCGGCCGTATAGCGTTCTTATCCATGATGAAACGTGTCAGGTGTTCAAGTGAACAACTCAAGAGTCTAACCAGAGTAAGGACGCGGGGACAACTTGCGTAAACGTAGGACACGTATGTATGCCCTGTGCTGGAGAGAGGCATTCCCGCAGCGCAAAAATCTCCGGGATTTAGGGGCAAGGTCCTACTACTTACTGAGCAGCACTCAGACGTGTTTTCTGAACAACGCCTCTCTCTCGGGTCCGTCCCAACTGCTGGCAATTCCTATCGTGTAAAAGAGGACGTCAGTAACGTCCTGCGACAGTTCATGAGCTCCAAGGGACCTTATATTCTCAACTATAGTACCGGACATGTTCCTCCGTTCATTCGCCGGAAATCCCGTAAAGGTCAACATAGGCCGCTTTGGAACGGTCCAAAGCGGCCATTTTAAATAACTTTTTTAAAAATCAAGTACTTGTAAAAAGAAACATATATTTTGGCTCAGCAGCTCAAGTTCTGGTGGCGATTTCCGTTCCTCCACGTGGTGCCACTGGAAGCTGCTCGCTCTGCGAGCTAAGCCGAACACGGACATTCGATTGCAGGCGACAGGCCCTTGTGACAGGCTGGCCTACGAACACCCATGTCACATCACATGGTTCAAGACATTGCATCGTGATAGTGCAACGGCGTCCGCGGGAGCCGACGCGCACTCGCAGAGCCCGGCGAGTGTGAGAAGTATGCAAGGGTCCCTGATGCGAGGACGGCATCGGGGGACAACTGAGCTAGTCCGAAAGTCCCGTAACGTAAGCAGGACCTGCGTGGCAACGCTGAATGTGGGTGCGTTGACGGGCCGCTCGTGCGAGTTGGTTGAAGCACTGGAGCGTAGAAGAGTTGATTTCTGTGCGGTGCAGGAGACGAGGTGGTCCTGCCGCAAGTCAAGGGACATAGGACGTGGCTTCAAGGCCGTTCTATGTGGAAGTCCCATGACCACCAATGGTGTCGGAATAATCGTCTTCGAACGATTTCGTGGCTCGATTGTAAGCGTTGATCGCTTTGACGATCGATTGATGAAGATCGTTATCGTCGCTAAGAAGCGACTCTATCACTTCTTCTCTGCGTATGCTCCGCATACTGGCTGCTCCGATCAAGCCAAGTATGAGTTCTGGAACCTGTTGGATGAGAAGACAGCAAAGTTACCATCGAAAGATGTCATCATAGTCGCTTATGACCTTAATGGGCACGTAGGTGCTACGAAAGACGGGTACAGCTGTCATGGTGGTTCGGATACGGATCACATAACGCCGATGGTGAGCGCATTCTTGAGTATGCGGAATCGCATAGCCTTACCATTGTGAACATCGTCTTCCGAAAACTCGACTCGCACCTTATCTCATACTACAGTGGGAGTACTCAAATAGACTTTGTCCTTGTGAGAGATCGCGACCGGAGTCTTATCACAGACGCGAAGATCGTGCCGTATGAGACGGTCGCCCCACAGCACCGACCGCTGATCTGCACTTTGAAGATCGCCCCTCCGAGGCTGAAGCAGGTCGAGCGATGCGGTGCAGCAAGAATCAAGTGGTGGCGAATGAGAGAGAAGGAAGCAGCTGTGATTTCTCGCGTGCGGTTACCGACAGTCACGACTGTCGACGAAACTTGGAAGAAGGCGACCGACGCGATTCGTCAAGCTGCACAGTCAGAACTCGGCATTACGAAGCCTGGGCGACGGAAGGTCGACAAGCAGACATGGCTGTGGACAAATGACGTGAAAGCGAAGGTTCGAGAGAAGAAGTCGCTCTATCACGTGTTTCTCGGCGAAAAGACAGCCGATAACTGGCAGAAGTACCAAGAAGCGAGGAAAGCTGCAAAGAAGGCCGTGGCTGTTGCGAAAGCCACTCATTATGGAGATGTCAACGAAAAGCTCGCGTCGCGCGATGGTGAGCGGTATTTGTACCGGCTTGCTAAGAATAGCCATCGGCAGATCGAGGATATTGAGAAGTTTTTCGGCATCAATGATGAGAACGGCCATCTTCGCAAGAAGGCATTGAAGCGATGGCGCCACTACTTTGAGGAAAGCTCCACAGTAGAATTTCCTCATCCAGCCATCCCTTCTATGGCTGCAACCCACGGCCCCGTTCAGAAGATCACCGTGGAAGAGATTGAAGAGGCTTTGAAGAAGGTGAGACCAGGCAAAGCGACTGGGCCCGAAGACGTGGCAGCTGATTTATGGAAGTCCAAGTACTGGTACCCTGCTGAGTGGTTGGCGAAGTTCTTTAATCGGGTTGTGGCGGAGAAGAAAGAGCCTGAGTGTTGGCGCCAAAGTACGACGATTCCGATTTGGAAGAAGAAGGGCAGTTCTGCAGACTGCTCCAATTACCGTCCGATTCGCTTGCTTTCGCACAGAATGAAGATGTTTGAGCGAGTTGTCGATGGACGAATTCGGGACATCATCCAGCTTTCCAGCAATCAGTGCGGCTTCGTGGCTGGCTGTGGCACCGTTGATGCCATACATGCAGCTCGCCTCCTGATAGAGAAGAAGAAGAAAAGCGAGAAACAGAAGCCAGTGCATATAGCCTTTCTCGACTTGGAGAAGGCCTTTGACCGCGTACCGCGGAAGTGATATGGTACGCCCTGCGACGACATGGAGTTCCTGAAGAGCTCATAGAGTGGGTGCGTATTCTGTACTCTTGCCCATGGAGTCGTGTGCGAGCGCCAGCGGGCACCTCGATGGAATTTCCCATCTCTGTAGGGATCTGCGCTATCCCCACTGCTCTTCGTGGTCGTGATGGATGCGATCTCACGAGATCTTCAGAAGCCCGTCTCCTGGACGTTGCTTTATGCCGATGACGTGATGCTCGCTAGCGAAGATAAAGGTGAACTAGAACGAGAGCTACAAGCTTGGCGTGATCGCTTGGAGCGATGTGGACTCAAACTGAACGTGAGGAAGACCGAATACCTAACGACGAACGTTACTGAGTCCAGCTCCATCAAGGTTAACGGCATCGAGCTCCCACGCACTTCGGTTTTTAAGTACCTGGGATCAGCAGTCGCGTCTGACGGCAAACTGATGGTCGAAGTGGATTCACGCGTAAGTGCAGCTTGGTTCAAGTGGCGCTCGTTGACTGGGGTGCTCTGCGATAGGAAGATACCAGAGCAGCTGAAGTCGAAGATCTACAGGGCAGTCGTCCGGCCGGTAGCAATGTACGGCGCTGAGTGTTGGCCAGCGACCAAGGAGGTTGAAGCGCGCCTCAGCGTCATGGAGAAGATGATGCTGCGGTGGACGGCTGGAGTCACGCGCCTGGACCGCATCCGAAACGATGTCAGAAGTTCGACAGAAGTTCGGTGTCGCGCCGATAGCTGACAAGATGCGCGAAGCTCGCTTGCGATGGTACGGCCACGTTCTGCTTGGGGAAGAAGACAGCGTCCGCAAGATAGGCCTTAACTTCGAGGTAATAGGAAAGCGGCCTAGAGGGAGCCCGAAGCAGCGCTGGGCTGATACGTTACATACGGACTTGAAAGTAGCTGGTGTCCACCCCGATCTAGCGCTGGATCGGGAAAGGTGGCGTCATGACACCAGAATAGCGGACCCTGCCACGAAGCGGGAAAACGCTGAAGAAGAAGAAGAAGAAGAAGAAGAGGAAGAAGAACCAGCTCAAGCTCTATCTTGACGACCTATAGATCTCAGTAGAGCTGAACAATGCATATAGGCCCGACAGAATCAATCGAGAGGGCGCGAAAACCTGTAGAGTGGTCGAGCGACAGCTTGAAGAGTGAGCGTTTGGGGAGTTTTATCACAAATTTGCAGCCGCCCAACTCAAAAACTGCTCTAAAACTGTCCAGCGATGCTTTGGAGTGCGCCGTGCACAATGCATATAGGATCGAACCTATCAATCGAGGGGGAGACGGCTTTTAGAGTTAGCGTCTGAGGAGTTTTATCACAAATTTGCAGCCGCCCTACTCAGTAATTGCTCTAAGACTGTCCAGCAAGCCTTTGGAGTGCGCCGTACACAATGCATATAGGATCGAACCTATCAATCGAGTGGGAGCGACCGCTTGCAAATTGCACCCGCGGCCGTGTTCGGAGCGCAATAACTCTGTCAAGTCCGAATCGCTTCGGCTTCAACTCGTGGATGTTTTAGGTAGTGAAACGGTGTAGTAGTGCGCTGAAGTGGAACGGTGTAGCTTATGATTAGGTAAAGTTATAGGTGCGCGAATATGCAGGTGAGGCTTGCGTGACGCATTTTTTTCCGATTTCGGTGACCACAACGAGAAGACGCGGCGAGCTAACGGCCTCAAAATGCATATGCTAACAGAGCACTTAAGGAACTTTACGGTGACGGGCTCAGAACTTCTCATCTGCCTGAAGTGCCTTAACACCATCTGCCGTTTTAGGACGGCGGACTTAGCGGTTGAAGTTTCCTGCCCTCTTACTCGCCCATATTTGGGTTTGTTTTGACACTCACGGTAGCACCATTTTGTTCATACGAAAAGCTCTATCGAATGGTGTCATCTCGACCAATTTCAAAAAACCGATTTTTTGACAATATCGAGGACGTGGGCGCCCTAGGCCGAGCTTCGCGGACGATGACGTCATCAAAAACCGACGTTTTCGAAATCGGCCAAATGACCTCGTGAAAACTTCGTCCGAAATCATCTAGGCGTTTATTTGGGGCGCCGATTACGAATCCGACGTCCGTTTTTGAAAATTCCGCCGATTTCAAATACGGGCGTCGGATTCGTAATCGGCGGAATTATTATATTTCATTTCAGTAGCTTACTTCCCGTTGTCAGGTGGTTGGGTCAGGATCACCGATCACCTTCAGTTATCGGTATAAGCGGCCTCCTGCCGTAATCGTCCAAATGTACTTCGGCATCGTGTTCGGCACCCCAAATAATTTCCGACCCTACACGAATTTTGAGCAAAATCGATGATCCTGACCCGACCACCCTCAATTACCCTAGAGAAAATCCAAAACCTACCGAAGTCGACGGTGTTTTCAAAAACGAACGTCGGATTCGTAATCAGCGCCCCAATTAACCCCTAGATGATTTTGAACGAAGTTTGCACGAGGAAATGTGGCCAATTTCAAAAATATCGGTTTTCTATGACGTCATCACCCGCGCAGCTCGGCCTAGGGCCCCCACGTCCTCGATGGGATATTGTCAAAAAATCGATGTTTCCAAAATCCACCACCAGCGCTTTTCGAGCAGAATAGAACGGTGTTATTTTGAGTGTCGGAAACCCAAATATGGGCGAGTAAGAGGGCAAGAAACTTCAACCGCTAAGTCCGCCGCCCTAAAAACGGCAGATGGTGCTAAGGCAGTTCAGGCAGATGAGAAGTTCTGAGCCCGTCACCGTAAAGCCCCTTAAGCGCTCTGTTACCGTATGCATTTTGAGGCCGTTAGCTCGCCGCGTCTTCTCGTAGTGGTCCACCGAAATCGGAAGAAAAATGCGTCACGCAAGCCTCACCTGCATATTCGCGCCGCTGTTGCTTCGCCCATTCACATGTTGTATCGCTGTTCTTTAGTTCACCTCTAGAACGTTTCACTGGCTACAAAATCGACAAGTTGCAGCCAGATCGATTCGATCTCGATAGAGTTACTGCGCTCCGAACTGCCCTTGTGTCCTACGGCACAAACGGCACAACTGATGTTCTCCGCGCTCTTATTCGCCCATATCACAGTTCGCGGTACTCCTAGTAACACCATTGAAATGAGCAGGAAAAGTTCTATCGAATGGTATCAAGCTTGGCCAATTTCGAAGACATCGATTTTCGATGACGTCATCGTCTGTCTGCGACGGCCTGCAGCGGTTTCGTCCTTGATGCGAAATTGTCAAAAAATCGATGTTTCCAAAATCGGCCGAAATTGACACGATTCGATAGCGCTTTTCACGCTGAACAGAGCAGTACCATTGGTAGTGTCGAAAACTCAAACTTGGGCGTGCAAGAACTCAAGAAACTCTAACCGCTATCTTCCGCCACTCTAAATTGGCAGATGGGGCTAAGGCACTTCAGGAAGCTAGGAAGTTGTGAGCATGTCATCGTAAAGTACATTAATTATCCTGCTAGTCAACGCGTTTGTAGGCCGTTAGGTCTTCGCGTCTTCCTGCAGGGGTCGACTGAAATCCGAAAAAATCGTGTCACACAAGGCTAACCTGCATATTCGCGCCCCTATAACCTTACTTAATCATAAGCTACACCGTTCCACTTCAGCGTGGTACTACATCGTTTCACTACCTAGAAAACCCCACGAGTTTAAGCCGAAACGATTCGGACTTGACAGAGTTATCGCGCTCCGAACACGGCCGCGGGTGCAATTTGCAAGCGGTCGCTCCCACTCGATTGATAGGTTCGATCCTATATGCATTGTGCACGGCGCACTCCAAAGGCTTGCTGGACAGTCTTACCAGGATATTATCTCAACGGTAGGTCGGAACGGCGCAAGTTTTGTATATGGGCAGAACCGCCTCTTCCTGGGAAGTGACACACTGCAGGTATCTCGACCCCAATACAACTCTGCGCAGAGTTAGGGGCGACGGAAGTCGCGTGTTGGCGCCCTGTTGATTCACGTGCTCCACAGCTGACAGGGGCGCGCGGGATGAGGGCTCGTATCGCGGGTCAACGCAGTGCACAGGTGGCGTAGTAGGGAAGCGCTCGGGCTCGTGAGCGAGGGGTCGAGGGTTTGGATCCCGCAGACTGCGTTTGTTTTGCACTTTTGCAAAATCCATGTTTATCATATAGGTAATCCAACTAGGGGCACTATAGTGTGTTATAGAGTTTACATATAACAAACATCCATACCGTTAACAAGGGTGGTCCAGGCAGGGTCACCGATTTCCCTGAACCTTTGTCTAGGAGGTTATTTGGGGTACTGATCACGAATCTGATATCCGTTCTTCACGATTCGGCTGGATAATATAGATACAGGAAGGCACAGGATTACATTCTTAAAGTTTCTGCCGGTGACGGCAGGTAGAGACAGAATCGTGAAAAACGAACGTCAGATTCGTGATCAGCACCCCAAATAACCCCCCTAGTCGAAGTTTCAACGAAATCGGTGACCCTGCCTGGACCACCCTTGTTAACGGTGTGGCTGGTCTCCGACCGAATCGTGAAAAACGGATGTCAGATTCGGGATCAGCACCACAAATAACCCCCCCCCTAGACAAAGTTTCAGCGGAAACTTTTTTTGACCGAAGTCGGTCGGTGAAGTCAGGACTTTTAACTAGTGCCACAAAATATCCATTGTTACCTAACTACGGTCCCACGAAATAGGCTTCAAAGAAGTGACACACAGAAGTGAACATTTTAGCTAATATGTAGTTTGAAGCATGTGTTATATGTAAGCATGTTCTATAACACACTATAGTGCCCCTAGTTGGATTACCTATATGATAAACATGGATTTTGCAAAAGTGCAAAACAAACGCAGTCTGCGGAATCCAAACCCTCGACCCCTCGCTCACGAGCCCGAGCGCTTCCCTACTACGCCACCTGTGCACTGCGCCGAGCCTTGATACGAGCCCTCATCCCACGCACGCCCGTCAGCTGTGGAGCGCGTGAATCAACAGGGCGCCAACACGCGACCTCCGTCGCCCCTATCTCTGCGCAGAGTTGTATTGGGGTCGAGATACCAGCAGTTTGTTACTTCTCAGGAAGAGGCGGTTCTGCCCATATACAACACTTGCGCCGTTCCGACCTACCGTTGAGATAGTATCCTGGTTAGAGCAATTCCTGAGTAGGGCGGCTGCAAATTTATGATAAAACTCCTCAGACGCTAACTCTACAAGCTGTCTCCCCCTCGATTGATAGGTTCGTTCCTATATGCATTGTGCACGGCGCACTCCAAAGGATCGCTGGACAGTCTTAGAGCAGTTTCTGAGTTGGGCGGCTGCAAATTTGTGATAAAACTCCCCAAACGCTCACTCTTCAAGCTGTCGCTCGATCGCTCTACAGGTTGTCGCGCCCTCTCGATTGATTCTGTCGGGCCTATATGTATTGTTCAGCTCTACTGACGAGGAAGGTCAAAGAGGTCACCGTGGAGTTTCTCAAAGCGACCTATATAGGGTTGTAGGGCGTTGTCTGGGAAGCACCACAGTGGTTTCCAAATTTTCTGCGGACCTCTGGGTAGGTCAAAATTGGCAAAAAACTGTATCGCTTAAGTGCGGGCCGATAACGCAAAACTGACGCCTGGAATACCCTTGTCGTGCCCACAAATAGTCCTGCAAAAGATTTGGAGCTTCAATCATTGCTAGAACCTAGGAATTTATTAATTCCTAATTGAAGCGAGACGGCGCATTCACGGGAGGCGCGCGCCACTTGGTCGCCAGCGACTGGATGACCTAGTGGTTAGCGTGGCAGACTTGCGGGTGGGAGGTCGAGAGTTCGATTCCGGCGGTGTGGTTTCTGCGTTGTTGGGCGCGCATCTTGCGTTTTTGCCACCGTAAAGTGCTTTTCTGTTATGACTAGGTGTCGTATTCGATTTCCAACCCTGATTTCAACCTTCTATGATGCGTTTTTCCTTCAAAACACAAGTCACGCTAATTAATATGCAATAAACTGTTTAACAGGTGTGGTGACGTTCTATAAAACACGCGAAGCAAAGCAGCATCTGACACCAGCAGCAGCGGATAAATGCCAAGGAAGAGCAGCCGGAAGCTTCCTGGCAGGACGTGTCGACAGGCACTTCATCGAAGGCGTAGTCCGCCGGTGTTGAGAAGTACCCCGGATGCATATGCATGTCCACATATCCAGCTGCCACCCACGCGCTACATGTAAGCAACAAGTCCCGCGTTTCTTTCGAGAATGCGTGGTTGGCTCTTCGGCAGCACCCCTAACCATTGTCCTCCTTGACAGCTGGCATGGGTTCAGGGATCACGAGAACCTCGTTTCCGAGGTGCCTGCTGGAAAAGAGCTTAAGTTGATGACAATACCGCTAGGAGCGACGAGCCTTTGCCAGCCTCTCGATGTATACTTCCTCCGGCTTTTCAAACGTTTCATCCGGCGAATTCATGAACATGTGCTCCACTTCCGTCCGGATTTCAACTGCTTCTCAAGAGACAATACTTTGAAGGTAATCATGAATAGCTTCGGACCAGCTCACTTGATGTTTAAATTTTTAAGGCGATTTTCAAGGCATCCGTCCTTGCAGGTGGTCAGTCAGACGTATAAGCAATTCTGCGCTCCGGTATTCCGAAGGTGCTTTGCGTACACGTGGGTGGCAGCTGGATATGTGAACATGCATCCGAGGTACTTCTCAACACCAGCGGACTACGCCTTCGATGAATTGCCTGTCGACACGTCCTGCCAGGAAGCTTCCGGCTGCTCTTCCTTGGCATTTATCCGCTGCTGCTGGTGTCAGAAGCTCCTCTGCTTCGCGTGTTTTATAGAACGTTACCACAACTGTTAAACAGTTTATTGCATATTCATTAGCGTGACTTGTGTTTTGAAGTAAAAACGCATCACAGAAGGTTAAAATCAGGGTTGGAAATCGAATACGACACCTAGTCATGACAGAAAAGCACTTTACGGTGGCAAAAACGCAAGATGTGCGCCCAGCAATGCAGAAACCACACCGCCGGAATCGAACCATCGACCTCCCACCCGCAAGTCTGCCACGCTAATCGCTCGGCCACCCAGTCGCTGGCGCCCTAGTGGCGCGCGCCTCCCGTGAATGCGCCGCCTCGCTTCAATTAGGAATTAATCAATTCCTAGGTTCTAGCAATGATTGAAGCTCCAAACCTTTTGCAGGACTATTTGTGGGCACGACAAGGGCATTCCAGGCGTCAGTTTTGCGTTATCGGCCCGCACTTAAGCGATACAGTTTTTTGCCATTTTTGACCTACCCAAAGGTCCGCAGAAAATTTTGAAACCACTATGGTGCTTCCCAGACAACGCCCTACAACCATATATAGGTCGCTTTGAGAAACTCCACGGTGACCTCTTTGACCTTCCCGTGAGATCTATAGGTCGTAAGATAGAGCTTGAGCTGCTGAGCCCAAATATATGTTTCTTTTTACATGTACTTGATTTTTAAAAAAGTTATTTAAAAAGGCCGCTTTGGACCGTTCCAAAGCGGCCTATGTTGACCTTTCCGGGATTTTCGGCGAATGAACGGATGAACATGTCCGGTACTGTAGAACACCTCTTCTTATGTAAGATTTAAGCAACGGAAACCACGAAAACGTTCGATCCGACCTAAGAATTGCGCCTATCTTCGACCCTTCGACTTCAACGCTGAGATGGCAGTTTGTCAGGACGATGGAGCGCAACAGTTATGAGCAAAAGGTGTGTGATCATGACAATGAAAACAAAACACGACTTCCGTAGAGCAAGAATAGCGGTAAAAAGGCAAAAGTTCGCTAGTGGTGGTGATGAAGGACTAGCATTTGTAGAAGAAATAGACAAAGCGGAATCCGCCGTAATGCGCTTACCGGCATATACAGCAACACCGATGGCACAGCGAAGACAGTGACGATTAAGGCGAAGAACAGCGAGGAGAAATTCTGGACGCTAGGAACATCGTCAACGAACGACTGGTAGATGAAAGACACGAAGACAATCTGAAAGCACCTTCAATTCACTGATATCCCCCTTCTAGATCATAGTGACTCTCACCATCGGTCCTAACGAAGTGTAGAGAAACTGGGCCGCGTAGTATAAGATGGCCCATAGCGAGCCGCCCTTACTGGTAGCGAAACAGACTGGAAGCAGATCGAACGAAATCGTCTCGTCTGAATGGGGCGCCGTTAGATGCACGCATAGCGAGAGAGCGTTGCGTGAGGAGGGCAAATGCCGTTCCAGCCAGAGCTGATCGCTGTCTAAGGCTCCAAGAGAAGCCTCTAGAATCTTCTACCAGCACTGGACTGAAAGCCTCCCTCATCAGGCAACTGCGCGAAAGTTTTGATTTTCAATATTACGAAATAATTCATACCGTCAAGGATTCCTGCTTAATGGGAAGACTTTTAAACAGAAAACTGATTTTTGAACAACTGCTAAAAAGCCACTATGATAGCAAGGATGCAGCCATAAAATTCTGTTCTTCAGAAGAGACTTAAGCGGATTTCGTCAAATTGTCACTACTTCTCCCTCCAGACGAAAACCAATTGCCTGATGGATCAGCAAGACTGAACGTTGAAAAACCGCTGGACAATATCTCCTCTGCAATACCGAGCTAATATACATGGGCACTCAGTAAAGTCGGATAGGGTGAAGTTTCTGTACAACAAATGAGAAAAATTGTGTGGTTCTCCTTAAATATAAGCAGCTTTGGAAACATAGCGTCTGAAGCACCTTGCTGACGTCTTCATTGACAAAAACCTCAACAAGTAGTGCAATGCTTGGAAATGATGAGCAGCGCTGACTTCAGATCGCCGCTGAAATAGATACGTTCCTGTAGTCCGCTCTAGTGGTAAAATTATTTCAGACTAGAACGCATTGAAGCTCTCAAACACCACAACAATCACAACTTGGCAATTAATAGGGGTAGCAAGGATATTTCTCTAATCCGCGTACAGATCACTACGCAGCCTTTTTCAAGCGGCCGCAGGTTGCCGGCAACCTAAGGCGGGCTGATCCTTAGTGCTAGAAAGCGTCACTATAGAAGCAGTGAAGGAAATTCCGAGAGGTAGTGTCATAGAGGACCAACCTGTTGAGGCATAGACCGTGTATGCAGGCTGTAGGTCGGCGACGTGACCTTCGCATCCGTTCCGAAGGATTGCCATCAACATGGGAACAAGCTAAATTACATAGCTAGAGGATCGCCAAAGCATCTAAGGTCATTACTGCAGTGGGCAGTAGGCGCAAAGAAGAGGTGGTGGCGGAAAGACTGGAACTTATAGGCCGGTCAGTATCCTTACCATCATCATAGGTAACAGAACAAGGGAGTTCAGCGGCTTCGCACCAGGCCGAAGTCGACTTGTAGCGAATAGCAGTAGGCCAGAAAACGCCCCAGAGTAATCCACGGTAAGAATTGTTGTTCGGTAAAATCCCTGAAACATACACAATCTTGATTCGAATAGAGATTGAGGTGAAGAAAACTAAACACGAGAATACAGTCAGGTTTTCGCGGTTTTCAAGACAATATGTAGCTCCGAGTAAGAGCGACATGCAAAAACCGCAAGTGCTCAAAAATATTGGGGTGTCCAACACGGAATATCGCTTCAGACCAAAAAGTTAAATTCATACAAAGCAATTAAAACCAAACTTAATTTGGTAATATCCCGTTTTTAAAGAAATGAGCAGCAAGTTGGTAGAGGACGTGTCAACTCGATCTGGATTTGAATTTGGGGCAGGATTTGGAGTAGGATTTGGAGCAGACAAGCTCTACTGCAAGCTCCTGCTCCGATCTTGTCGGATCAGCTTCGACGGCAGTCCGTAAAAGGTCGCTATCCAGGACAGGTGCCTAGGGTTCAGACCCATCCCAATTTCTGGACTGCCACTGCAGGCCGTCCGAGCCTCCTATCTCTCTATCAATTGCAATCACCAAATCTTGTTGACCTACAGGCTCCTGTGGTTTGGTGGATCACCATCGCCTCCGCGGCGAGGGCCGCCTGGCTGAGTGCGAAGCGGCGGGTGTCGCAAGTCGACGCTAGTTGTCTCCGCAGGCACTGTCCCGAGCCTTTGCCCGCGCCGCTTTCAGGCAGAACGTCCCCCTCCCCATATAATGCACAAAGCAACTCTTCTGCGGAGCAGCACTCCTTCCATTTGCAAGAACGACGCAAAATCTTCTCACAATGAAGGACGGGTCCCTTATCGCCACAGTTCTCGCGAAAAGCAGTCTGAGGGTGTCTAAGCCGAGATCGCCTCCCCTAATTCTGAGTGAAGATTTGCTCCTAGTAACTCCTTCGGTTAGAAGTGCAGCAGGGGAGACCGATACACTCTTACCGATACCTTCCTGATGTCTTCGATGGTGAGGAATGAAAACCATATTGCAGCTACTCTGTGGCTACCACATGCGTGATAATCGCTGACCCTAAGATCTCATCAGCCTAGTCGGTCCTGCATTTCCAGCGAGTTTCCTCCTAATATCTCCATGACCGGATCTAGTTCCAAGTCCTCCACACTCTATGTTATTATCGTGCGATTCCTCCCCATTGTTAAGATTTATGAACCAGTGTGAACTTCCTGAATATTCCTGCAGGTACATGGTTGAGGATATGTGCCCTTACCTTCTCTACCAATACCTTGACCCAAATAGCCAAGGTTCCACTCCTCGATGTGGGCATGAACTTGCTTCTGTGTAGCAGCATAACGTGCCATGAAGGAGCGGCCGTTACGGAGGTCACCACGATTCGCATCCCTCTTGTGCTCGACGTCCTACTGCATCGTGGAGGTGCCCTAGGTATGGATCGGTGCTCGATGTCGCGACCAGGGATGAGCGGATAATGAAATTTTGAAAACCGGATAACGGATAACGGATAATTTACCCCGAAAATGGCCGGATAACGGAAAACGGATAACGAACAAACAACAGAAATTCAAACTCGTTTTAAATTGCACTAATTTCAACAACAGATCAGGACTTAAAGCACTGTTAATTTATAAGCCATTTCTAGACAGCTTGTTAGTGTTTTTTAAAGTTTTTCAGTCGCTACATCAACGACGCTTTATGGGGTTTTCTGTACGGATTGTCTTATTTATCAGCCTTACACTGCGCTTGACTCTTTTTTGCCAATTAGAGCAATTGAAAAATAGAATAGTCCTTGAAAGAGCAATTCTTCCGATGTCTCTGAAAATAAGAAGAAGGCAGGAGACATCCAACCAAACAAACTTCACATAACGATCTTGTCCTACACATGCTATAAACCGTTATTGTTGTTGCTGCTCGATAGCATCCCCTGATCCAAGGCACTTCAACGTGGAATTATCAGGCATGGATAAAATACTTTTGGGTAGTAACTGCAAGCAACTGTTTACGGCAAACACACACTCAAAGAGTTATGACATCCAGACCTTCTGGAACTGAGGAAGAGTATCCGACCCATCCCTTCTGGAACAGAGGAAGAATATCCGATTCAGCCCCAAAAGGGAGGTGTTCTCTATATTCCAGATAAGTTTCACAAAAAAACTCATAAATTAAAACAAATCTACATGTCTTCAGCATCCACAATGATAAGTTTGTTTTGTAGTTTATCGCTTACCTAAAACTTTTAGTGGAGAAATTGCTTACTCTAGGTATAATTTTTGAATTAATCCTATTTCTTTTGCTAGCATTCATTGCTGTACTGCAGTATTTTTTGATAGTGTACGACAGCATGTGTCTAAAAAGGTCAATTACCGCCTGCAATTAAATCGAACATACTGCAATCGTGTAACAGCAAACGATACGATGGAATGATCGGCGGTAAAAAATTCTTTCCAGGGTGCGGCTCTCCACCTTAGACGATTGCTAGTAACAGTTTGTATGCCTTCTTGGTCAGCACATGACTTGAGATGAATGAATAATGCTGTGCTAAGTGGGCCTCATATAAGTATGGTACAGGCATAGCGAGCCTTCTGGAAGGCTGGAAGTTAGATATCTTTAAACTGTGGAGCCAGTTCCCAAGTGAGGAAACTTCAATTAACCCTTCTAGATTTGAATGCTTCTGTTATTTCTGACGACCACTCTTATGATCGTGAAGGATCCTGTACATAGACCGCCCATCATCACGTCCAAAGCTAAGATTCAGCTAATTTGTTGTTCGTTATCCGGCCCAAAATCGCCGGATAACGAACAACAAAGCGGATAACCCTCGGAAAAACCCAAAACCCTCGGAAACCGGATAACGGATAACGGATAACGGTTAGTCCGCTCATCCCTGGTCGCGACCCTTTCCACCGGTGGACAGAGGCGTCCTCAAAGGGTTGGCAGCCGGGAATGCCAAGAAATGCGCAATACGCCACACTCTCCGAGAAAGTATGGGACTACGCGTGATAAGGAACGACAAGCAATCAAGGGGATCGCAGGAATGGTGCTCATCATGCGGACTAATCTCTTCAAGAAAAGCAAAAAAACTGAAAGCACCACTTCAAAAGCGCTGTCAGAAAGATCACAGCAGCACAGCCGCCCGGACACATGAGCACAGGAAGACTCACCGTTGTCGATTGAACAGCCTCGTATTTTTATTCTTTTATGCGACGCGCGTTCCATTCTGGCAACATTGTAAAAACTCTCGAAACATATAGAGAACCAATTCCTTCAAGGGAATGAAACTGAACCGCTTCTAACAAATGAGCTCACCCTTATATCAGCCCAGTAGTCGAAAGGGTCATCATCCCGTTTCTGCTGAGAGATTTCCTTCTCGATTGACGAAGCTCCAAAACGAAATCCGCTGATCGACATCCCCATGATGAGAAGTATGTACAAGGCGGTAGGTAGAGCGACGCATAAACGGGACAGTATCGTGCCCAGGTTGCTAGAGAATCTGGAATGAGGTAACGTGTCGAGGCCTTATGTGTCTTGGAGAAGCCACTCAGGTTGCAAGCGGGAATGTCGAAGACGTAAAAGCAAAGGATGAATGCACCTACTTTACCAGGACAAAATAGATCGCAGTCCAAATTATGGCATGGGCGACCATAAGAGGTAGCGAAGGAAAAGTGAAGAAAAACTGCGACTTCGAATTTCCGAGGAACCATTCGTTTGGCTCCCATACGGGGGAAATGTTGGCCTTCGAGTCGCTTCCTCGGATCACGTAGCTGAAATGCTTCTGCTAGTGATGACTGCAGACACGCTACCAAATAAATGATCAACTGGAACCCAACGTTATCATGTCAAATTGATCGCTTAATTGAAGAGAAACTGTTAATTCTTACGCGCGAGTAACGGCTCGCTATATCAAGGTATGTACGCTCATTTTCCCTCTTCTTTGTATCCCCATAGATAACATGTGCGCGGAGACACGCGAAACAAGGGAAGATTGCGGAGGTAGTTTGAGTGCGTCCACAGATGCGTCCTTCAGTGAGTCTTCGGGCTCTCTTGTCAGAGGGATCTCGAGCCGACCGTCGCAGGGCCACTTGGCACATCCCGGGTGGTAGACGGGATGTGCATCGCGAACGAAATGTGACCTTGTAGCACAGAGGCCCAGGTGAGAGGCTTAGATAAACTCCTTGCTTCCGCAGTGTCGGAAAAGCCCATACATTCAACGTGGTGTTGGTAAAGACTTCCTTGCGTATACAGACAATAAATGATGGTGACCGCCCCAAGTGTTGCTCTTCTCAGACTCTTCTGGTACCACTGTAAATCTTAGGTGCGAGTTATAACAGGTAGTTCAACGGCACATGGTGGATGCAAGCCCTCGTTGGCCGCATGGGATCAGACCCGATCCTTGAGACAATTCAAGATGCACGCGACAGCCGATGCTCCTCCAACAGCGCAACTTGCATTCTACATATAAAGGATGAAGAACCGTATTCAAACCGTTATACAAAACCGTTTGGGGCAGGCCACGCAGTTTATTCCAACGTCGTGGAAACAATTGAAGACATTTGGCCTAGTGTCTGAAGGCGTATGGTAGCGCACTCGAAGGAGCAGCTGACTGTCGCGTGCAATCGAATTTAGGTGCTTGGTTCGGATTTCCCGACCAGGCAAGCCAGACATTCCATCTCTCCGCCGATTGCTAGCAGACTTGTCTGGTAAGGATAAAACACTGACTCCTCCATCGACTGGCTACCGCAAGTCACTGTATAGGCGAAACGCGCATTCACATTGCCTGCACGACATAGAAGTAGAATGCGTGGCGCATCCTAAAAGGATTTGATTAATGCTCTCCTTTATCCATTACCCCTTTATTTGGGCTACACTGTCACCTGCAGTGGCTAGTAGATGAAAATTTCAGCATATTAAGGTGCCCCATACGGAATGTCCGTTCAGACCAAGAAGTTAAATTCATACAAGCAATTAAAACCAAACTTTATTTGGTAATATATATTCCATAGTTATAGACAACCTTCGTCCAACGTGCACGCAAAGATCGGATCCCGTTTTTAAAGAAATGACCTGGCCGCAAATCGAGGACGTTGGTCACTCAAATCCGTCGTAATCAGGGAACATTTTCCCATCCAAGGCCTGCTGCGTCGAGCGGATAGGGCGATGTCGGGGCTGTACAGCAGATGAGGAAAAACGGTCCAACTCAGTTTCTCGATTTTCTACTGAACGACTTTTGCGACATGAGGCCTCGCATTATCGTTCAACAAGTTGGTAGAGGACGTGTCAACTCGATCTGGATTAGAATTTGGGGCAGGATTTGGGGTAGGATTTGGAGAAGACAAGCTCTAATGCAAGCTCCGGCTCCGATCTTGTCGGATCAGATTCAACAGCAGTCCGTGAAAGGTCGCTATCCAGGACAGGCCCCTGTCTCCCATGCTCTTCGTCTTCAAGACTTTCGTACCGGCGGCGAAACGTTGAAACGCTCGCATAGTCTTTTGGAAACGACATCTTCGCTGAATGCCGCTGCCAACGAACGATGCGATTCCGCAGCGGATTTCCTCAGTTTGAAGTCGTAGAGCAGGCACGCGCACACAATCATTTTCTGGTTCATTGTAGTCAGAGGACTATAATTTCTGAAACCGATGAGGGAATAATATAGGAAAACTAGGTAATGCAGAAGATGAAACGCCGCGAAAAACTAACCTTAAGTGAGCTCACAACCGCGCGAATAACTGTGGAAATAAGGCCACAATGTATGCGACATTCCGTGTGGGACAACCTAAGATCATCCCTCGCAGACCGCAGGACATACCGATTCAAGGAGCACACGACGGCCGCCGCATCCTCCAGTCACGCTATCACGTAATCATTTTATATATTTTGCAGAACAATTACTAATAATTGATACATGTTGAACAGGAATAAATTCGACATTATTCAAGCTATTGGATGAGCGCGACAAATTTTATTATGTTGGCCGGGAAGATCTGGCGGTTTTGACTGGTCCGTTTCAAACGATCACAACTTTCTTCCTACTCATCGGATTCCTAAGCACACTTTTCCGAACGCAATATCACATAGTCGACTAATTCCATCAAAAAAGCGAAGAAAACTGTGTGGTCGAGATGCGACAAATTCTAGAAACGCTGTTTTGACGTGGTCTTAATTTGCGAAGGTCTCACTAGCAATGAGGCTCTTAAAGTGCTTAAAAAGCGGAAGTTGGTTGGCGCCAGGTCTAGCAGGCATGGTGGGTGGGGCAGAACTTGAACTCCTAATTATTTTTAATTTTCGCATGGTGATTTGCGAAACGTGTGGGCGGGCGTTGTCGTGCAGAAGAATGGGACCTCTTCTGCCGACCAGTGCCGGCTGCAGCTCACGGAATTTTCGGTAGATCTCGTAGATTGCGTTACAGTATGAATTTGCTGTGGTGGCTCGGCTTGGTTCCAGAAAGTTGTAGTGAATCACGCCAACCGGCGACCACCACACATCGTCTTTTTCTGTGGGATTTCGAGTTTGGGAAGTGCCTGGGGGAGTCAAATCACTGTGGCATTCGTATTCGGTTATCCCACTCTTCATCACGTGTGACGACTCGATGCAAGACGGGTCGACGGATTTCGAAACGCGGCAATTTCTTGCGATCACTCAAATCGTGTGGCACCCACTTTTCGAGCTTTTTCATCTTTCCGAGGCATTTCAAACCATCCGTTACAGCAGTTCTACTGTTTGCGATGGATTAGCTTTCACGAATGCCTTTCAATCGCTGTACTGGATTGCTATAGGTCTGCTTCGGAGTGCATCTTCAAGGTCGAAATCTCCATAACAAGATTTCTCGAACCACCGTTTCACAGTCTTTTGTCCAACACTCTCCGGCCCCCACACATGGTTGATTTGCCGGCCATATAAAAGTGCGAAGTTGAATATTGATGCAGTAATAAATGAACAAAAGCAGCTGCACAAAAACCGCCAGAACTTTCCGTCCAACACAATAAAAGAGTATTCTGGAAGTTCATGAGTTACTACTGCACAACTGCTCAGAGCTTGTTACCAGCGGATTTCATCGGCAGTTATATGCTCACTGTGAAAGTGATCTCTCGTTAGCTAGGAAAGCCTAATCATTATCTGGGTGGAAGAAAAATAAAGGAAGAACAGTGCTACTTTGGTGATACGCCACGCCGTGTACTTCAACGGGACGGTGTGGAGACGATTTCAAAGCGTACTTGGCCTACGCAATGAGTTGCGGTGGCCAACCGATGAACAATACAGCGCTTTATCTTTCTCAGACAAGTCTGGTAAGACGAAAGAAGCCATGCAAGTTATGGCCCTTTCGCACAGGAACCCTTCGTTTTCGTCCTCGCGGATGGATGACTAAGGAGATTCTTCAAGAATTCTAACGAGAACCTCAACAATAAGAGACATTCGTTGAATCCGAAAGCACACGAAGCTGTGAATGGCGGAGGTTTCAGACCAAAAAGCTGCAATGGCCTATTTTCGAGTAAAACACATCAGTGCGAAAGTTCAACCCTTCAATCTTACTTTTCAGTCCCGTGGTTTGGTTGGTTTAGTGACACGCGTTTCGGATCATACAGACTTTCTTTGAACTGAAATGTGGAGTTGACGCCAAACCGATTGCTACCTGCTTTGCTAATCCACACTCTGCTGAGCGTAAAGCGATGACGAGTCGTTGTGTGTATGCAAGGAGCCAGTCATCGGAATTCGCAAGTGAAACAGCGATGATCTAGTCCACATTTAATCATTCGCACTACTGTTGCCGTAACACTCCTGGGGAACCGAAAGGAACTGCTAACTTCCTACATGAATGATTCCCAATATTGCATCATCCTCGCCGCTTCTAGTGCAAGTCTTTGACTACAACCTCGTCTCTATTCAGCTCTAGGAAGACAAGGCGAGGGACATTGGCTAAAGCCCCTGGGTAAGCTGCTGTTGAAAATTACCTGTCCATTGTTCACTGTGACTGACCCGCACTATCGGTATTGATGTCCAAAGTGTGATGTATTGAGGACGTGCTCCCTACTTCTGGAATGTTTCACCATGGTCCAATTCTTATCCTCACGTCATCCTGTCGGTGAAGAATCGCACAACACCCGGTACCGACACGATCAGATCTGAACACCCGGAGAACCTCCCGCCGCTGCTCATCAACACTCGGCGCGGTTTTTCACACGTCTTCTGCCGGAGTGAGGGCCGTCTTGCTGTACAAGAAGGGAGACGTGCACGATATTGGCGACTATCGCCCGATTTGTCTGCTGACCGTAGTCTACAAGCTGTTTCCCCTTAGTCATCCTGAATGGGGTCAGCAGAACGCTGGACCAAGGACAGCCATGAGAACAAGCAGGATTTCGGAGAGGATTCAGCACGATCGACCACATACACAACACCATTACGAAGCTCATCGAAGTATCGCCAGAGGACAAGCTGCCGCTGTGCCTTACGTTCATCGACCTGAAGAAGGCATTCGACTCCGTCGAGACTGAAGCGGTCGTCGAAACCCTGCTCATTCAGGGCGTTCCTACTCAATTCATCAGAGTCCTTCGAGGGGTATACAGTGGACTCACGGCCAAGATCTCACCATCCTACAACGACGTCCACGTCATCGTTAAGAGAGGGATTCGGCAAGGGGACACCATATTCCCGAAGGTTTTCGGCGCCATTTTGGAATAATTCATGCGCGACCCAGAACGGGAAGACATGACAGTGAAGATCGACGGCTGACAGCTGCACCATCTTCGCTTCGGCAACGTGTGTCTGGGGCAAGTCACCAAACGCCCTATGTAGTGCCACAGCCGGCAGAAGGAAACAAGCGGCTTGGGGAGCTTTCAAAGGAGCGTTGGAGAATTCGGGAAGAAAACGAAGAACGCCCAGCTCTGTGTTCATCTGTTCGACTCCACTGCTCTCCTTTGCTGACGTACGCCTCAAAGACCTGAGCCGAAGGCAGGATGAGGTCGCGATCAACTTAGCGCAGCGGGGAATAGAGAGAACGATGCTCGGTAAGACACGTTTCATGCAACTGAGAAAAGGCCAGGACACCCACGACACGTTGGTCGAACTTCTCCGTGAAAGCCCTGAACGGACATTATGACGCTCTTCGTGTCCACCTAGCAATGAGGATCCACTGAACCAATCTGGTACGCTGCAGAGACGAATGGGGGAGTTGCCGACGCCCCTGAGCAACCCGGTGATTAGCGGGACGACAGTTGATACAGGTGATGAAGACGAAAAACCCTCGCAGCTCAATCCTACGTTGTAGAACATTTTTAGAGTCAAAATACATCACTCAGTTTGCCCATTTCACAAACTACAAATTTGTGGTGGAGAACGGCCCTTCATGAACTTTTCATTGGTGAATACAGCTGCGATTCTAATATGCACACCGCTATTAACCTATGGGGTGGGCACAAGGGCTCGATATAAATAAGCCGAACACTGGAAGCTTTGCCCTGAACTGCGTATGATAAAGTTTTTCTAATTCCTATATTTACTATGTTGAGACACGCATTCAAAAGAATCACGCCCAAAGCGTGCACATATTCCCATTAGCACCAGAATGTAGAAGCCCGCGTGGTTGTGCCACAGATTGGTCAGTGTTTTGAATTCCGCTCGCTGAATTATGTAGCCTCGTGAGTTATAGGATCTCGGGGAAGCCTTCAGCGTTCGACAGACCCAAGAACGTGGTACAGCAGAAGCAATCTTCCTTCGAATAGGTTGCCTCATGGCATCTTCAACTGGTCTTCAAAAAGTGTCAATGCGATATCGTTGAATTTCTAGCATCAGGGAAGCGTAACTAGTCAGTTCCATGTGTGCAAATTTTTGGGTCCATGAAGGATGTGACATTCCCCTATTCAAGAACAAAAATGATAGAATTTGTGATGCTACTTGAAAGAATGGAAATTGTTTTGAAAAGAGCTTTGAACATTTACATAGAGAGACGGTTGCAAAATTAAGCATCAACTGCTAAAATGTGCTGGAAGATTCTTCACCATAGGCTCCACTTCACATGCAGAGCTGGAAAAAAGTGAAGCTGGAAAAAATGCTAACTCCATCTGAAAGAAGTCACTATGCACCTGTTAGCTTCGAGTTGCTTGAAACGAAGGAACTCAGCGAAACCATCTAGTAAACAAGAAAGGGGAATAGACTTCCTGAAGACTAACCTGAAAACGTAAAGAAAGCTGTTTGCTGCCGTTGATCAGAGCTCATTTCTGATGGTGAGTTTAAGTCCGTGATAACTGGTGGTGAGCTCTGGATTATGTTGAACTCGCAATTCTTCAGAGTTCACAAAGGGCCCTTTTGTAGAAAGCCACATCAGGAAAATATGTCTCCCGGCTAAAACGCATGTCAACACTCCGACCAAAACCGGACCAGGACTCGCCTCATCCTAGTTAAGGAAAAGGTTCACTAAGCCCGGTCGAGTACTGAGCCTTCTCGGAGGCCGACGCTGCACCAAGCCGTCTTCTTTCAACAAATCCTTCTGAAATCACGAGAGAAAACATTGTAGCCCACGACTTCCGGGTACCGGCCGTTTCCACGCGCACTCTCACATAGCTCCAATATCGGGAGCGAGAAGAACTTACAGCGTTGTTAGGAAAACTCGCGGCGGAAGCGTGTGTGTTGCGTGCTGCAACACCCGCGACGTATACTGCAGCCCTAGCAGTGCAGATCTCGTGTGCTGCTTCTGCTCAGCTGCCCGGGCGTTTCTAATCCACCCAACGCGACAAGGTGGTTCTGCTGAAGGCAACTCGGTAATTTCATTGAAGACTCAGAGAACTGTTTCCACTGCGAAAGGTTTAGAGCTCCGTTACGACAACACCCCTGAATTCTCGAGACTGCATAAATTTCTGTACAGTGCAGCACGACTTCGAAGTCTGACAGAGTTCAATATCTACAGCGCCGATTCAGGAGTGTTACGTCAGCATCGATACGCCACGCGTGTGGCGAGTTTACTAACAAATTCAGACGCCGACGAGAAAGAATACCATGGGGTGCTGCTGCGGTATGGTGTTTTCGTTACTTATTCATTGTCGACACTTCGTGGTGCATTAGCAACGTTTCAAGTACGCAAAATATGATGAGATATGAAACTCTCATGCCAAAAAATGGCACCCAATGTAGAAGTTTAACATATTAACTGATTCTTTACACACTATAACGTGCTCTCTTTCTTTGAGCATGCACTTTTCTCCACAAATTCCCGACAACTGTAAGCTTCTTCTCCCATTCTAAAGCGGATTCTCCAATCACGCGGCGATCCGCTCCCTCACACCATCGGGTAAGAGTTTGGATTTTCGGACAATACCGTCAGACGCCACCAGTCGCCATCGTACACCTAGCCGACGGAGGCCTTATAAGCGACTCTACTCGCGTGGCACTGTCCACAACCTTCACTTTGACTTGCAGAAAAGGGATAATATCTTGAAGGTAGGAATTGAGGTGGCACGGAACACGAATGAAATACTTAGAAACCTGAACGTCGTGTCACTGGTGTACCGACTGCTGTGCCATCGCCCGGAAACAGATAAATGCGCAGCGTACAAAGCAAGCTACTTGACACACATCCAGGTTGCTTCGAGAGCCCGAATAGAATGGCATTCCTGGAAGACCTCGGCGCATGTGAAGGGGATGTGAAGAAACTGTAGCCTTCATACGTTGTCCACACTTTGATCGGCCTTACCGTTTCATGCCTGTGTATTATTGGTGTCGAAGATATTTGATAACTATTTCATATCTCACCGTATTTTCCACACCAGACGTTCAGTGGCCTAGAGATCGCCAAACGTGTGGTTGGGGGCTTCTCTTCCAAGCCCCAAGAACAGAACATCCCGATCGTCTTATCTTTCTCTTTTGGCCTTCTTACCTTCATTACAGAAAAAACTCGCTTCACTAACGCACTGAATAGTGCAACGAGATTTGCTTAGGTAGAATCTTTAAAACTACTCCTTCGAACCCTGTTGACCCTCCAGTGTATGTTCGCGATTTATTCTCCGAAGTACCACTTCTGTACGAGGCCAGAAACGGATAGTGAGAGTCCTGATCCGAAGTGGCACACTTTCTGCATGAGGACCCCCGTAACACGACGTCTGCGACACGTCTTCTGAATCCCAGCAGATCCTCCTCCATACCCTGTAGCGTTGCCCGCTCAATATACTGTAAACTTGGGAGATCTGCTGTCAAGGCTATAGATACGCCAGCAATCGCCCATGGTTAAGCTCGAAGAAAGTCCGGCAAGCATACACCGCGTTGCTGGAGGCATCGCTTAGCTTTGTTCTCCCTGCCTGTAATAGCCACGTGACCCGCGAATTAACTGAATTATATGCAGTAAGATTTGAGACATTGCTGATGCATCAGGAGATGTCGACAAAGAATATGCAGTAGAAACATCACACCGCAGCAAGCCCAGTAAAAACGTTCAGATAACGTTTCTCCATTGAAATCCAATACTATGCATGGTCATAGTGCAAAAACAAGAAATACTTCGGGAGTGAACCGATGGCGTCGTCGTAAGCGGCACCCCCACCACTGCGCAAAAACATATTTTGCTACTACAAAGAGGGTGGAAACTCTCTCTATGGTATTCGTTTTTGCCGTTCCGACGTGCTGTTGAGACAGCTCCCTTGCAGACTGTCGCTACTGTGGTCAGCAAAGCATGCGACAAGAGTTCCGACGTTATGGATTGGCATGCAGTAAGCAAAGCTTTTGCCTTCCTTTGAAATAGCTATATTAGTTGAAAGTTAAACAATTTGAAAGAATGGTACGCATGGTGAAACCTAGATACCATCAGCAGTTGTCTGAAACGATATCCTATAGTGTTGCTGTATTCGCTGCTTAAGAATGTATCGCTCCAAGAACAGAATACAGTACCGGACATGCCGTTGCGTCCAACAAGCGCAAGCGGCGCGAAAGATAAAAAGCGGCGCAAAAGGGCGCCGGAGAGCGCCGTTTTCCGCTCGCCACACGTCGCGGGTGACGCAAGTCGCGGTAGGGCGCTGCGCATTCAACTTCTGGACGCTAGGTTGATGGAAAGTGCCTACCCATACGCTTGGACGAGCGTGGCCTACTGTTTTGGGCTAATTGCCGGTATGGTGTGCTGTGAACAATGCATATAGGCCTGACAGAATCAATCGAGTGGGCGCGACAACCTATAGAGCGAGCGACAGCTTGTAGAGTGAGCGTATGGGGAGTTTTAAGGAAAATCCCTAGCTTTTCTACTTAGGAATTGATCTAAGACTGTCCAGCTTGCATCTGGAGTGTGCCATGAACAATGCATATAGAATCGAATCTAACAATTTAGTGGGCACGACAGCTTGTAGAGTGGGCGTTTAGGGAGTTTTATCAGAAATCCCTAGCCGCCCTACACAGGCATTGCTCTAGGACTGTCCAGCTTGCATCTGGAGTGTACCGTGAACAATGCATATAGAATTGAACCTAACAATCGAGGTGGCGCGACCGCTCGCAAATTGCACGCGTGGGCGTGTTTGGAGCGCGATAACTCTGTCAGGTGTGAACCCTTCCGGCTGCAGCTTGCGGATTTTGTAGTAATTAAGAAACTCTAGCAATTTTATTTTAGCTCAAATAAATAAATTTTCCAAAACACGAATTGCTAGTCTAAGAATGGACAAAGTTACGGTGGTGCGAGAATGCAGGTCGGGCTTGTACAACCAATTTTTTTTCAATTTCAGTCGATCACTGCGGAAAGAGGCGATGAGCTGACGGCCTACAAATGCATATGCTAGCAGATCAGTAAAGGTACTTTACGAACAAGCTCTCACAGCTCTCCAGCTTCCTAAGCTGCCTTAGTTACAGCTGCCGTTTTAGAGGTGCGAACGGCAGCGGTGAGATTTGTTCCGCTCTTACTCGCCCACATTTGAAATATAGATACAAATATAATATAAATACATCTTATTACTGTATAGGAGCATGAAGACTAGCATGCACTTCCAGGCAGTCTAGGAAGCTGAGGCATTTTGAGCACGTCATCGTAAAGTATCTTAACATTCTTGTTTTCCCATGCATCTTAAGCGCGTTAGCCAGCTGTGTCTTCCCACAGTGGTCCACCGAAATCGGAAAAAAGTGCGTCACACAAGCTCCATCTGCATCTCCGCATCCCTGTAACATTGCCTGCTCATCCTAAGCTACACCATTCTACTTGAGTGTGCTACTAGATCATTTTACTGCCTATATGAGCCACGAGTTGCAGCCGAAACGATTCGAACTTGACAGAGTTATTGCGCTCTAAACACGCTCGCGCGTGCAATTTAGCACAATAGCGGTCAATGTTCTCCCTGCTCTTACTCGCCCAGATTACGGTTTTCGCGAGTCGTATCAGCACCGTTCAATTCAGCATGAAAAGCTCTATCGAACGGTAACCAACTTAGCCCGGTTCGGAAATATCGATTTTTGATGACGTCATCGCCCTCTGCCGCGCTCTCTTCTTCGACGCGAAATTGTCAGAAAATCGATTTTTTTAAACTGATCGAGATTTATACCGTTTTTTGAGCTGAACGAAACGGTGTCATCGAATGTGTCGAAGACTCAAATGTGGGCGAGTAAGAGCGAAAGAAATCTCACCGCTGCCGTCCGCCGCTCTAAATGGCAGCTGGTACAAAGGCAACTTAATAAGCCAACGAGTAGTGAGCATGTCAATGCAAAGTAATTTCAGTGCTCTGCTAGCACACGGCCTTGCATGCCGTTGGCTTTCCTCGTCTTCCCGCAGACGTCGGCTGAAATTGGAAAAAATCGTGTCACACGAGGCCAACCTGCATTTTCGCAGCACCGTAACTTTGTCCAATCATAAGCTACATTACAGTGTTTTAGCGCACTACTAGAAGATTTTGCTGCCTACAGAACCCACGAGCTGCAACCGGAAAGGTTCACACTTTACGGAGCTATCCCGCTCAGAACACGCAGCGCGCGCAATTTAGCACAACAATGGTCGATGTTCTCCTCGCTCCTACTCGCTCACATCACAGTTCTCGCCACTTTAAGTAACACCGTTCCATTCAGCATCAAAAGCGCTTTTAATGGTGCCCAACATGGTCTGATTTGAAAATATTGATTTTCGGTGATGTCATCGGCCCTCCGCTGCAGCCTCACCCCGATGAGAAATTGTCAAAAAATCGATATCTCCAAAATTGGTCAAGATTGATACCATTCGATAGAGCTTTTTGAGCTGAACGGAAAGGTGCCATCGTGAGTGTCGAAGACTCAAATGTGGGCGAGTAAGAGCGGAACAAATCTCACCGCTGCCGTTCGCACCTCTAAAACGGCAGCTGTAACTAAGGCAGCTTAGGAAGCTGGAGAGCTGTGAGCGCTTCTTCGTAAAGTACCTCAAGTGATCTGCTAGCATATGCATTTGTAGGCCGTCAGCTCATCGCCTATGATCGATTGAAATCGAAAAAAAATGGGTTGTACAAGCCCGACCTGCATTTTCGCACCACCGTAACTTTGTTCGCTCTTAGGCTAGCAAATCGTGTTTTGGCAAATTGCTAGAGCTTCTTACTTACTACAAAATCCACAAGCTGCAGCCGGAAGGGTTCACACCTGACAGAGTTATTGCGCTCCAAACACGCCCACGCGTGCAATTTGCGATCGGTCGTGCCACCTGGATTGATAGGTTCGATTGTATATGCATTGTTCTCGGTGCACTCCAGATGCAAGCTGGACAGCTCTAAAGCAACTCCTGTGTAGGGCGGCTAGGGATTTCTGATAAAACTCCCTAAACGCTCACTCTACAAGCTGTCGTGCCCACTCGATTGATAGGTTCGATACTATATGCATTGTTCACGGCACACTCCAGATGCAATCTGGACAGTCCTAGAGCAATGCCTGTGTAGAGCGGCTAGGGATTTCTGATAAAACTCCCTAAACGCTCACTCTACAAGCTGTCGCGCCCATTCAATTGTTAGATTCGGTTCTATATGCATTGTTCACGGCGCACTCCAGATGCAAGCTGGGCAGTCTTAGTCAATTCCCGAGTAGAAAAGCTAGGAATTTTCCTTAAAACTCCCCATACGCTTTATCTACAAGCTGTCGCTCGCTCTATAGGTTGTCGCGCCCACTCGATTGATTCTGTCAGGCCTATATGCATTGTTCACAGCACACCATGCCGGCAATCAGCCCAAAACAGTAGGCCATGTTCGTTCAAACGTATGGGTAGGCTCCTTCCATCAACCTAGCGTCCAGAAGTTGAATGCGCAGCGCCCTACCGCGACTTGCGTCACCCGCGACGCGTGGCGAGCGGAAAACGGCGCTCTTTGGCGCCCTCTTGCGCCGTTTGTGCATGTTGGACGCAGCGGCATGTCCGGCACTGTATAGGCGGAAGAAAAAGATGATAATATGATAGGGATACAACGGAAACCAGGGAAGACAAGAAAGTGACATTATAAATGCTGTGAAAAATCAGGAACGGTTATCATTGTGCTCGCTATCTTAATGGGAACGACGATATTTAGAACCCACTGGTCGCATTTGTTGTATCGTTTAGAGGAGTGAAACTCCATGCGAGCAGAAACTTTGCTATCAATCGAATAAAAATCGCGACGTATTCGATAAAGGCATGGTGTAATCTCTTCTTTTAGCACTGAAAAATTGCCGCCTCCCTTCTCTTTAAAAAACGCTTGAACCCACTATTTTTCTTCAAAAAAAAGACAATTTTGTGAAATTTCAAGCAAATTCACTTGTTAGGTAAGTGAATTAAAACTTCAAAGAACGTCATTTTGAAAGTTCCTTGAGCTAAAAAATATTCTTTCTTTTTTGGAGAGTATCTAGTCCAGTATAGAAGAAACGCTTTTCTATTTGGAAAAGTTCGCTTTCATTCCGAAAGTTTTAGGTTAGCTTAGAAGAGTGCCTAATTCGACGTCGAAAGTGTTCAATTTGTAGTACTGTTTCCATAAATCTTGGCATTGTTTGAACAGATATTCCGTAAGTTCTCAGCTGTAGACCAAGATTAGTATCGACCCTTTATTAGGCTTACGTTTCGGCGATGTCGCCTTCGTCAGAGCCTGGAAAAAATCGAGTTTATTTGAAAAAGGAATTCTTGGTCTACAGCTGAGGGCAACTTACTTAATATCCAATTTGATTTGAAAGAGTCCGTTTGGTTTGAAAGGTATCCAACTTGAATTCAAAAATGGCCTAGTCAATGTGAAAATTGTGAATAATGAAAGTACTCACGTGGTGTATTCCAGAGGCGACATCACTTGGGAAAAGGCTACCGTTTCTTACCAGAGTAGTAGGAGCAGTAACTAATGACTTGTGGTAGCTATCAGGCTTCGACGTCTGCAGCTCTTCCCCTGCCCTAAACCTTCCAGTCCAACAACTAGCAGACCAGCGGAGCCCAGGCCGGCTCCGTTTCGGAGCTTCTCGCCGAAACGGAGTCGGCCCTCAGGGTCCCATGTCTGCCCTCTTGCCGATGCGTTTGTCTCGAAGTCGATCGTTAATCACTGTCCGAGCGATTCTCCCCAGCCGTCTCACCCCTCCATGTATGTGCTGTGTCCGTGGCGGCTTAGTCAAATATACGCATATCGATCTGCCGGTTCTAACCTTCGGGTTCCACACCCCTGTGCAAACACTGGGGACGGCCACGAACTGCTCAGCTGATGATAAGAAGAAGCAGGAAAGAGCGTCAGGAAGCAGAACATTCAAGGCACCTGTTGAATTCCTGCGCCGGCCAGTGGTTCTCTGGATTGTGGTGGTAGTCTCCGACTGTAACATTTTCTTCACCGAAATTCACACAGTATCTGAAACGAGGCACATGGTTGAAGTTCCTATCAGAGAACAAGGAGGAGAGGAAAGGTGCTAACCTTGAATTGTACGAGTGCTCACATCTGATGGCCCAGTCGAGGTTGGACCTTAGCGAGAACACCAGGTAGAGCAGATTCTGGGCGGCTCGCAGCCCTTCAACGTAGAGCCGCTCGGAGACATGCCACGTCAATGCCCAGCCGATTCCTAAGCTCTGCGGCTTAAAAAATGTCACGAACGCAGAGTTTCCTGTGTGCGACTAATCTTGCCTGGGCAAAGCCTCCCAGCCTTGTCAGTTTTCTGATTATTCGAGAGGAAACTTTCCAACAGAATCACTTTGCTCTGATGGTGCAGCCGCACAATGATAGCAAACTAGTGCAGGGTATCGAACAGAATAAAAACCCTTCGTCTACATACGCTGTTAATGCGCATCGGTCTGAGCAACACTTCGCGAAGTCAACACGGGAGGAACGAATGATGCACTTTCTGTCTCACGTATACCGCGAAAAGGACCGTCAGGAGAGTGAATGCAGAACACACTCTGGTGAATGTGATCCTTTAGAGCCAAATTTCCTTTTTCATAGCTTAAAATGACAAATAATGAAGAAATTTCCAACTACAGTCACACGAAATTAAATCGGTTGTTTAAATGGAAAATAGAAGATCCCCACGCACTATATTCCCGAGAGCCATAAATTACGATCCGAATTTAAAATCATTTCAGATGTGAGCCGGCTCAGTACTTCCTGTCGTGTGTTCATGCTCCCATCAAAGTCTCACTACTGCCCTATTTCGCTCGAAAAAGTTAAAATAAGGAAGTTATCGCTCGCTGGGGACGACACTGATTTCACAACGATGGCTAGAAGTGGCTCTGAACCATTTCATTACCAACTGTAACTACAGTAAAGCCGTTCATTGCTTTAGCTATGGCCATTGCGCTATTAGTTGAGTTTTACAAAGCCGGTATTGCTGGCAGCACAAGTTTTTCACTCCCGTTGTTTAAGCGTGACTAACAGCACATTGCTACCCTCTGTGCAAAAATTGCAGGAGCAGTACAGCGGAGCGGTGCACAGAGTTCGTGAGGATCTGGAGGGTGAGTCGCTGCTGACTGCATGCACTTGACCTTCAACGAGCGATCGAACGCACGTCCTCGGACTACTCGACCCAGTACCAAATCAAGTCCCTCGAAGCCCTGGGTTCGCACATCGATTCACAGTCATGTTCAGGGACTATTTCGCTAGTCGCGAAACGAGCTATTGGCAGCAATTATGATTTTTTTCAGTCTCGCGTCGGAGAGCAATCAATCAGTCTTCATGCGGGTCGATGCGGCCTGACAGCGTGTGTTCAGCGATCGCCATTGATGGTCACCGCCATAGAAACCCAGTCAACGGGAGCGCATCACCGCAGATTGAATAGTGTAAAAATCACCGGAAGCGATAGGAGCGAGACGCTTGTAGGTGAGCACTGGCCCGTGAGTTGAGAGATTCCCGATGGAGAGCATGAGGGAGACGGCCGGTAAGGCGAACAGCGGGAAGAGGAAGATCCATGTGAGCGGCGCCAGCGCCAGCTGGGTGGCGTAGGGAGCGACGGCGAGCAGGGCTGTCGAGTAGCCGTAGGAGTCGTCATAGCCGAACATAGTCGGCGCGTCGAGGTGGAGCTGGGCGGCACGAGGCGGACGGTGCCGTCAGTCGGACATGTAGCGGCGGAGGGCAGAGCGGCAGCGGCGGCGGAGCAGCACGGACGGCGACGGAGCGAAGCGACGGCGTTCGTTCGACGCACAGCCGACAGCAGCATGGCAACCGGACGCCGCCCCGCACGCCCCGCTCCCAGGTGTGGGCGCCGTCGGCCGCCGGCGCCGACGTCGGCGACGGTCGCCGGCAGCGCTGCTGCGCAACGGGCCCTGTGCTCACCGACTGTTGCGGGAGCGGCCCGGACATCCGCCGAACTGTCGGCCGAATGCCCCTGACTGTGCGCCACGCTCAGCTCGGCTCGTCCAGATGCTCAAGCGCTCTCCACAGTTCTCCCTCCACCTCTCAACTAAACTGCGATCTCTAAACCAACGTCTGCTTTTAGACGAAAGTGAATGTCTGCTACTGAAAGGTCCTACGTCGGCTCGCACATCACAATAAATTTTTAGGCGCAAAGCAGCTAGGATGGATCACCTTGTATTATGTTGTTATCCGCCTTGGTGAGAAGGCACATGGATGTCCAATTATATCAGAAGTGGCCTAGCTCGGTTCACCACTGAGGTCGAACACACCAGTGATGTGCAAACATTTTAATTTCCTGCAACACAGAACGTCGAATGGGACTGCCATATAAGGTGACCCCCTCCGAGCCGCCGCTTTGCGGCCAATTTTTATTCAGTTGAGGACAACCGTCCTTCCTACCACATATAGCTCACTTAATTCGTGTTCTACGTTACGACACCAAATGATGATTCTGCATGCGACGTTGTGATGTGTGCCAGCCGGTTGTGACTTTGAGTAACAAGAAGAGAGCTTTAGAATGAGTTGTGCGTCGTTCTCAAACTATGCTCCCTAGCATATTGCCCTTTCTCTCCACTCTATACCGAAACGGTACCGATTGCCTATAAAGGAGTAGTGGCATCCCAGAACCTTTCAAGTTCGAGGTGCAATTCATTTCGTCCTTCTCACTGAAACCGGTTCTGTTGTGATCATAACTATGCAACTCGTTCGAGAGAGGCAACTTTTCACCGTCTGAACCGATCAATGGGTAATTGGACCACTTCTCCAAACTTCGAACCGCAAAGTGTTGAACACTAATAAACCGTCGTTTCGTAGCTTTGACTACTTTTGTTAAATAATGGACCTTATTTAGCTCTGCTGTACCTTTGAGAAGTGAACCACGCTATATACGCAGACGTCTATTTCGCTAAAAATTCGGGGATGGGACAGTGGCCCAGTGGAGAGAAAGCGACGATGTGATCACATGAGCAACAGTTGGTCCAGGGTCAAGCTTGAGGTTCGGGAATCGAAGGAGGGGGGGGGGGGAGGGGGTCGCGCACTCTCGGTGTTTTCAGAAGATTCTCTCTAAATTCAGGTTTTTAGATGATGTTTGCCTCTATTAAAAGTTGTTTTTTCAGGTGTGGCTACGACAATGTGGAGAATGGAACTGGATATTAAATTTCCAAATGCTGATTGTTGAACAGTAAAGAACAATGATTTTCTGTCCGCATACTTAGAGTCGATGAGAAGTTTTCAATTTTTTCAGATTTTTTCCAGGATGTCATGGACAGGACAATTCTCTACTTAAAGGCTGCGACATCTACGTCAAAAATTGTGTTGCATAAAATTTCAAGTGTTAATTATTGCCGAAGACCTAAGTGTATTCCCTACAAGGTTTTCGAAGCGCTCTTCGAATCGATTATGGAATGGAAACGAAGGATGGACTTGGCACGAAAATGATTTTCTCTCTTCTGTAGGGAACAGCATCAAAAACTGAAATTGTACTCTACAAAGTTTAAGCCCGTTTGACACATAGTGATAAAAGTTTTTTGTCTGAAACGATCTTCTGTATGATCAGACGTCCCGATTTCGCATCATTGCCGAAGAAGTATCGGCTGTCGCCCTTATCAAATGGAACCTGTTTTTTTGTGTTTTTAGATCCTGCTTTTTAAAGCATAGTATCCATACATATTTATTAAGGCTTTGCGCATTTTTTAGAGGCCCCAAAAATCTCGAGTTATGGCTGTTTACGTGCGTCTATCTCGTTCTCTGATGCCATTGATCGCAACTGAAGGATGGATTTCTCGCGGAAAGCATTTTCTACCTTCTGAAGGATTGAACACCCGAGGGTGAAACTTGAAATGAAATTCCTAATATTTTGTGAAGTCGTGAACTGAAACCTTCGCCGTCGTCATTGGAGTGATTTCACAAAAATCTTCATAACTCAGCTAATTAGCTAATTATCAACATTTTTGTGAAATCATTCCGATGACGACGGTGAAGGGTCGATCCGAGAATTAGTTCACGACTTCACAAAATTGATCATAACTCGGCTCGTTTTCCGAAAATCAAAAATTCCGCTCGGCCTTCAAAAAATAGAGCAGATTTTCTAGCCATATAAGAACCGATATGCGCGTGTAGCGCAGTCGGAGGAGGCGCCAGCTGTCGCGGGTACCAGGTTTCTGGTTCGGATTTCCCGCCCCGGCCAACCAAGCCTTCCATCCCTCCGGGGTCGGTGAATTGGTGCCAGACTTGTCTGGGAAGGATAGAGCGCTGACTTGTTCATCGGCTGGCCACCGCAGGTCATTGTATGTCAAATCGCCTCCACGACATCCCGTAGAAGTAGAATGCATGGCGCATCCCAAAAAGGGATTGAGTAATGCCGTTCCTTATCCTTCATCCTTTATAAAAACCGATTTCCAAGAATAGTGTCTTCATGCGCGACGGAGGTTCGATTTTCGGCACGTATTTTCGCAAAATGAACCAGAAGGCGAACCCCTCCCGCCGCGTATGAAGACCTCTATTTTAGAAAGTGATTCTTATGTAGTGAGAACGCGCATTTTATCTGCTTTCTGAAAAGCTAGAGGAATTTTCAAAACTTAGATAACCTACCGAGTTATGATCAATTTTAGGAAGTCACTTCATTTATTTTCGCTCAAAAGTTGGACATCCGCCGCGTATGAAGACCTTTCTTTTAAAAAACGACTTCTGATGATGAGAAAGCCCTTTTCTTCTATTTTCCGAAAAGCTAGAAAGATTTTTAAAATTCGAAAAGCTTACCGAGTAATGAACCTTTTTGTGAACGTTCAACTTTATTGCTCCGATGGGGATGATGCAAAGTCGACCAGAGGTCGATTCAACCTGTTCGATCCAGCAAATTATGATTTTTCCCACTGTGCACTGATCAAGAATTGAAACTTCCAGTGGCAAAATTTTAACTGCATAGGTGGTCTGTTTTAGGTGGAAAATATTTTTTTCAGGAAAAACAAAAATGTTGAACACAATTTGCCATAATCATATTGTGTTTCGGTGCAAACAAGTTTGGTTTTTTTACTGTACAATAATCACGACCTAAAATTTTATACGGTACAGTTTCACTCTCGGATGTTCTTTCCTTCAGAACACAGAAAGATTTTTTCGCGAGGACTCTATCCATCCTTCAATTGCGGTCGATGATATCAGAGAACGCAGTAGCCGCACCTGAACTGCCATAACTCGGAGATTTTTGAGGCTTTTGAAAAATGCACAAAGCCTTAATAAATGTGGATTCTATGCTATAAAAGGCAGGTTCTAAAAAAGCAACTTCCAGGTGATTAGGGTGGTCGATATTTTTTTCGATGAACGGAGCCGACCGCCGATTTGGACGCCTGATCATTTGAACATCATTTCAAAAAATCATATTTTTATCACTGTATGTCAAGCAGGGCTTGGAAATTTAAAGGGTACAATATCACTTTCTGATGTTGTTTCCTGCAGAAAAGAGAAAATTGTTTTCGTGGCAAGTCCATCCTTCAGTTGCATCTCCGTCATCGATTAAGAAGAGCGCCTCAAGAGTTTTTGAAGAAAGAACACTTAAGTCAACCTTAGTATTTAACGCTCAGAATTTTATTAAGTACAACTTACAATGCAGATGTTGCTCCTTCAGGTTGGAAAAATGTGTCGTGTCCACGAGATCCTCGGAAATTCTGAAAAGTTGACCTCGCATTGATTACATAATTCAAGAACTGCTCGTGAAAGTTCTTTATTTTTAGCTGTAGACTAATTAAAATATTATTATCAAAATATTACATACTAAAAACTTTTATCAACTTTTATCTTTTCTAACAAACCATCTAATCAAGAAATTAATCAATAGTATGACTTTTTCTACGAACGAATTTCAGCACTGTTGATGCTGCACCTGAAAAAAAAACCTATTAACGAGTACAACAATCGCATAAAAATTTGAAAAATACAACACAGATAAGAAATAGAACGGTGATCTAGGCAAGGGGGGGTCGCTCCAGATCCGCTCTTGGCAAAAAGGCGGTTTGCGACAGAAAAATCCGTCGCAAACCGTCGCATGCCCATAACTCACTTGATTTTAAGTTGTTTGAAAAACCATTGATACCGTTCGATTCGCCTCCTCGAGATCTACACAAAAATATATAAAAAGTTACCAGACCACCGCACTTTCGCCGTGGGTGGCCAAAAAAATGACTGGAGCAGGCTCATGCGATGAGAGCACCTTATTTCCCAGGACGTGCATGTTTTCGGAGTATTTCAAACATGGCGTACGTTGTCAGTGCTCTGTCATGCCTGGAATGCTCCGAAGGGCGCCGTGCACAATGTATATAGCCTTTCAGTCGAATGGGCGGAAGCACTGGGTTTGTACCATCCCTTAATGGAAAATGTAAAGCTTTCAAGACTATTTCTAACGGTTTGGAGAATTTTATCAGAAATTTCCAGTCGCCATACTCGGGAATTGCTCCAATCTGTCGCGGGGAGACTTTAGTGTGCCCCGTGTGCAGTGCGTATAGAGATGAACCTATCTATCGACTGGGTTCGACATCTGGTAGAGTGAGCGTTTGGGGAGTCTTACCATAAGTTAAATATAAATAAATAAACAAATGAATAAATGAATAAATAAAATAAACTGCCAGCCGCCCCACTCAGGAATCGCTCTAAGGCTGTCCAGACAGCCTTTGGAGTGCGCCGTGAACAATGCATGTGGAATCGAACTTTGCAATCGAGAGGGGGACAGCTTGTTGAGTGAGCGTTTTTCAAGCAAGTGTTACTAAATAATTGGTTCAAGACTCTGATAAAGGTTCAATATTAATCTTGGCACGACAGCTCTACGACTACTTTCCTCACTGCTTTAAGACTGTCCAGCTAGCCTTTGGGGTGCAACGTGGACTGCGCATATATGTAGAATCGAACCTTTCAACCGAGTGGGGTGACTCTCGCAAATTGCACGTGGGGACACCTTCGGAGCGCAATAACTCTTTTACGTTTGAATCGTTTCTGCTGCAACTCGTGGGTCATGAAGGAAGTAAAATGGTCTATTAGGGGGGGGGGGGCAAAAGTAATGAGACAAATTGAAAAAATCTTTATCTCTTTATAACTGAATTACAATTCAACGATGCTGAGGAATGTATTTGCCATTAAGGACAATGACCTTGCTGCCATCGCTCAGCCAACTTCCTGATCCTATCGTTCCAGAACTGCTTAGGCCTGGTGCTGATCCACTGTTCGTTATGGTTGTCGAGGTCTGTGTGGGTCCTTGTGTCCCTTCCGACCATAAAGTCCTATAGGCTCAAGAAGCAGTGGTAGTCGCATGGAGAGATGTCCGGCGAATTCGATGGGTGAGGCATGAGAACGTAGCCCAGCTGAGCAAGCTTATCCATGGTCACTTTTGCCCGATTGGGTTCGGCGTTGTCGAAGAGGAGGACCTTCTTGACGCGCTGCGACTGAATAAGTTCGTGTCGCAGGTCCATCCTTTCTATTTCGTTCACCATGGCCTTGGAGTCCATCGTCGTGGAAAACAGCTTCCAGTATACCGGTCCATGGGCGCAGACTCAAAAGCTCAGAAGGTGCTTCTCCCCATGAACATCCTGCCGAACGAAGGTCGGTAACAGGTAACCAGGCCTCACCCAGACTCGCTGCTTGGCAGGGTTAAGGTAAAAGACGTACTTCTCATCTTGCGTGAATATTGAGCCCAGGCTGCTCGGGGTTGGGAATTGGGCGAGATTTGCGCGACACAGGTCGACTCGTCAGACTGGGGTTTCGGCATGAGAAAGAATGGGGTTTTGGCATGCTTCTGGAAAGGGCGGAAGTGGTAACTTCTCAGATGGGCTTCACTAAGTAGCATACAAACATACAAATACGATAAGCACGAAACCAGACTCCAGCCACGAGATATATGGACACGGCATGGGGTGTCTCATTACTTTTGCCCCCCCCCCACTAATAGTAGAGCACTAAAGTAGAACGGTGTTGCTTAGAAAGGTGCAATAATACAGGGGAGCGAAAATGCAGGTGAGGCCTGTGTGACGCATTTTTTCGGTGGACCACTGCGTGAAGACGCCACGAGCTAGCGGCCTTAAAATGTGTAGACGCTAAAGGTACTTTACGACGACATACTCAGAACTCCTCAGCTGCCTAAATTACCCTAACTTCAGCTGCCAGTTTAAAGCGGAAGATAGTGGTTAGGGTTCCTTGCGCTCTTACTCGCCCAGGTTTGAGTATTCGACACTCTCAATGGCACCTTTCTGTTCAACATGAAAAACGCTATCGAATGGTACCAACTTCGACCGATTTTGGAAACATCGGTTTTTTGACAGATTCCGCTCGAGGCCGCGGCAGGCGGTTGTTGGTGTCATTGAAAATCAGTGCCCTCGAATTGGGCCATGCTTGATACCATTCGATAGAGCTTTTCATGCAGAATTGAATTTTGTTATTAGGAGTGGGGAAAACTGTAATGTGGGCGAGTAAGAGCGAGGAGAACTTCGACAGTTATAGCGCTAAATTGCACTCGCAGGCGTGTTCGGAGCGCGATAACTCTGTCATGTGTAAACATTTCCGGTTGCAGCTTATTGTTTTATAGGCAGTAAAATGTTCAAGTAGTGAGCTGAAACACAGCAGTGTAGCTTATGATTGGAGTAAGTTTCAGCAGTGCGAAAATGGAGGTAAGGGTTGTGCGACTCAATTTTTTCCAATTTCAGTCGACCACTTTGGGAAGACGAGGAGAGCTAACGGCTTACAAATGCGCAGGCGAGCAGAACGCTTAAGGTTCTTTACGACGACATGCTCACGACTACCTAGCTGATTAAACTGCCTTAGCACCAGCTGCCATTTTAGGGCGGCGGAGTTTTAGCGTTTGAAGTTTCCTGCGCCATTATTCGCCCACATTTGAGTTTTCGACACTCGCAATAAAACCATTAGCTTCACCACAAAAAGCTCTATCGAACGACGTCAATCACTACCAATTTGAGAAAAATCGATTTTTTGGCAATTTCCGATCGAGGACGGGGGCGCTCCAGGCCGAGCCCGCGCGGACGATGATGTCATCGAAAATCGATGTTTTCGAAATTGGTCAAATTTTCTCGTCCAAATTCATCTAGGGGTTATTTGGGGCGCTGATTACGAATCCGACGTCCTTTTTGAAAATTCCGCCGATTTCGGTAAGTTTTGGATTTTCTTCTGGATAATTGAGGGTGGTTGGATCAGGATCACCGATTTTGCTAAAACTTCGTATAGGGGAGCGGAGTTATTCGAGGTTCCGAACAGATGCCGAAGTTCGTTTGGGCCATTACGGCAGGAGACCGCCCATACCGATAACTGAGGGTGATCGGTGGTCCTGACCCGACCACCTTCAAACGGGAAGTAACCTACTGAAATTGACGGAATTTTCAAAAACGGACGTCGGATTCGTAATCAGCGCCCCAATTAAACGCCTAGTTGATTTTGAACGAACTTTGCACGAGGAAATTTGGCCAATTTCAAAAATATCGTTTTCGATGACGTGATCTTCCGCGCAGGCTTGGCTTAGGGCGCCCACGCCCTCGGTAGTCAAAAATTCGATTTTTTTTTTGAAATTGGTCGAGAATGACACCATTCGATAGAGCTCTTCGTGTTGAACAAAATGATGTTATTGGGAGTGTCAAAAACCCAAATACGGGCGAGTAAGAGGCCAGGAAACTTCAACCGCTAAGTCCGCCGTCCTGAAATGGCAGATGGGGCTACGGCAGTTTAGGCAGCTGGAGAGTTGCGAGCATATCGTCTTAAATCACCTTAGGTGTTCTGCTCGCCTACGCATTTGCATGTCCTTGGCTCGCCTTGTCTTTGCGCAGTGGTCGACCGATATCGGAAAAGATTGGGTCGCACAAGCCTCACCTGCATTTTCGCAGCGCTGTAATTTAGTCCATTCATGAGCTACACCGTTGTGCTTTAGAGCACGTTAAGAACCTTGTGCTGCCTACAAAGTACTAGAGTTGCACCGGAAAGATTCGATCTTGTTAGAGTTATTGCGCTACGAACTCGCCCGCGCGTGCATTTGCGAGCGGTCGCCCCACTCGATGTATAGGTTCTATTTTATATGCATTGTTCACGGCGTACTCTAAAGCCTTCCCGGAACAGAGTACAGCAATTCCGGAGTAGGGCGCTGGGAAATTTTTAATCTAATCTAATTTCAAACGGTTCTATCGTATCGTATATGCGTTATGCACGGCGCACTCTCCCTTCTCGCTTCACATAACCTCTTCATTTGTATAAGGCCTATGTCATACCATCGCTCACCTCGAGCGAAGCCTAACGATAGGCTCCCATATCGACTCATCGCTTCGCGCGGTCGATATGGGAGCTTATCGTTAGGGTTCGCTCAAGCTGAGCGATGGTATGACATATGCCTAAGCGGCTGTCAGTGTGTGCACTAAAGCACCTAAAGAGGGTAAGCCTTGCTGTTTAGCACGATATTTGAACTGCTTCCGCTCATTCGATTGATAGGTTCGATCCTACATGCATTGTATACGACGAATTTCAAAGGTTCGTCGGACTGACTTTAGCAAAGCCTAAGTAGGACGGCCGGAAATTTCTTGTAAAATTTTCAAAACGGTGCCAGATAGTCCTGAAGGCTTTACATTTTCCATTAAGCGAAGATAAAAACCCAGTGGACATGTTTCCGCCCATTCGATTGTTCGATCCTATACACGTTGTGCACGGCGCACTCTCGCAGCATTCCAGGAATGACAGAGCGCTGATAACAACGCACGCCATGCTTGAGATACTCCGAAAACACTGCACGTCACATACACCTCCTGGTAAATAAGGTGCACTAATCGCAAAAGCCTGCTGCAGTTATTTTTAGGCCACCCACGGCTGGTCTGGTAAAGCTTTATATATGTTTGTGCAGAACTCGAGGAGGCGAATCGAAGGTGCCAACAGTTTCTCAAACAACTTAAAATTAAAGGAGGTATGAGCGTGCGACCGTTTGCGACGGATTTTTCCTTTTTAATCGCGCGACGCGGGCGGTATGTATCTGTATTCATCACCATCGAAGTAGTGCAAATCCAGAGTTATATCGGCCCACTACCACTCTGAAAAAGTACTGAGCAGTATTCTAAAGCACGCTTCCGAAGCAAGCTCGCACCCGCAGTGATGACTGTGCATTGCTACTGGTAAAAATAAAGCTTTTTTGAAGCTAGCATTCGAATAGATCAGAACGGGCTCAATTTTTGCCTATTTTATCAGAATGTCGAAGCATGACTCGTTCTTCTACCTGAAGGAGTGACTCCTGAAACTGTGCTTGGTAACTGAAAAAAGACTATGTATTAAAAAAACTAAAAATTAAAAAACTTTCTATTGGTAATTTGAATGCTGTTTTTGTTTACAAGATCTTCTACAAGTGCAAGGATAGGCGCACTACGGGAATATAATAGACAAGCGCTCCGTCACGCCTATCGGCGTGCCTCGCACTTGCGCGCTTCGCGCGATGTTGCAGTATCGCTAAGCTAAGGACAATCACATCGAGTTAGCTGCTCTACTTGTACAGCTTTTTCCCCTACCTAGCAGTACAAAAGGCTCGCAGTACGTACAGTGCATAGTGTGATAGCGCGATCTATTGGTTCCTCGATCTACTGGTCCTCCCTTAGTGAAACGGTCCCCCATTACTGGTACTGGTCCCCCTCAATGATTCACTCTTAGCGGACGACGTCTTCGGCACGTCTACCTGAATCCCCACACACGTTGATCGAAGTCTTTGGCACGTCCCTTGAGTCCCAGGCACGTCATGCGACGTATTCCGCACGTCTTCTGAATTCCCTGGCACGTAGTCTGGGTATTTTCCGCTATTTCGCGCCCCGTAATTTGATCAATATCGATTGATGGCGATCGATACTTCAAAAACGAACTTCAGATTCGTGTTGAGCGACCTCGATTGCCCCAGGGCTGAAGTTCCCAGGTAGGGAGAAGACGTCTTGGTTCTTTTCGCTATTTTGTGCCTAATTTTACCCCCATTCCCCTTCCCTCGCCGATTTTCCCCCTATTTTATGGCTAATTTCTGCGGCGGCGCCGATCGATGGTATGACTCATCGCTAGCGCGCAATTATATGGTGTGATGAAAATTTGATCAATATCGATTGATGGCGATCGATACCTTAAAAACGAACTTCAGATTCGTGTTGAGCGTCCTCGACTACCCCCAAGGGTAAAGATTCGGACCGTCTGGACGACGTCCACAAAAAATCGATAATTTGGTCAATATCGATTGATGGCGATCGATACTTCACAAACGAACTTTATGTTGATGTTCAGCGACCGCGATTACCGCAGGGCTGAAGTTTTCAGGCAGGTAGAAGACGTCTGGGTATTTTCCGCTATTTTTTCGCACCGCAATTTGATCAATACCGACTGATGGCGATCGATACTTCACAAACGAACTTCAGATTCGTGTTCAGCGACCTTGGGCGGCGCGTCCCCGGAGGTTTGATAGGGGAATTAAACGCGAACCAAATGCGACCATGTACTGCCCAGAGACGCAGGTGGGATGCAGGGAACGACTCCTTCCTCTTGCTGTATCGGGTCGACGCGTTCCTTGTACGTGGGAGCGGCATTTTCCCGCACAGTGTGCGTGGATATGCTTACGCCTGTGGGGATTGTAACTGTGTGGACCCGGCCAAAAGCTTGCACTCGGTAGACTGGGAGTACATGTAAGGCGATTCGAGGCCGCCTTAAGTCTCGCCCCGTCCCTTCAGTCAGTCTGGCTGGCTGCCCGGAGTTCTTCGCCCGCACGAAGAGCCTGACTAGCTGCAGCGATGGGAAGGAAGAGTACGGAAAGGGTGCTAAAATCCCAGGTCCTAACCAGGCTGCGCAAATTTAGAGGGACTACAATGACGAAGTGTACTTACAACGCCGCGAACGCTCGCATCGGAAGCATCCGTCGAGGACCTGATGATGCAAGCCATGAAGATCAAGTACGACGTCATCGGACTGATCAAGACGAGAAGACACCACCTCCTACACGCCGCCTACGACTCCGGAGAAGAACTGTTCCTCGGAACATGCGACATCAGACGAGTAGGCGGCGTTGGTGTCCTCGTCAACACGCACTTGGCCATGGACATCGATTCTGACAACCCGAATAGGACGTCTGCGATTGAAGCGATGTGGCTCCGTGCCGGCTTTGACTGTGTTCGTCGCGTATGTCCCAACATCCGACTACGACGACGAAGAGGTCGAAGCCTTTTACGTGGAACTGGAGAAGTTCTATAAGGAAGACCACACCTTCTACAAGGTGATCGTCGGCGACTTCGACGCAAGTCGGGCCACGAACGTCGCCGGAAGAACTTCACGTCGGAACCCACGGTTTCGAGTTGATCGAGCAAGGTGAAAGGCTGTTTGAGATTATAATGTCGACCAAGACCATCCATGGAAACTCACAGTTCCAGAAGCCTCCCTCTCTGCGATGGACCTGGGAATCCCCGGTGGCCAGTTCCACAACGAGATCGACCACATCATCTTCAACCACAAGTATTGCCTGACCGACGTTTACGTTGTCCTCAAGTTCTACATGGGATCGGACCACCGCCTTCTTCGCGCAAGGTTCCGCTTTTCGCGTCAAGAAGAGAAGGCCACGAAGTTCAAGAAGAGGAATCCCAGAACGACCATCAACTGGGACCTCTTATACACCTCTCTTGTCGGCCTTTGGGAAGATCCCGACATGGACAACGTCGATGAGGAATACGACCGCTTCGTGCACCATCTCCACAATAGTGCTAAGGGAGCCGAGAGCTTGAAGACCACCAAGAGACGCCTGTCTCCGGAAACTCTCGAGCTTATACGCCAGGAGAAGCACGAGAGTCACACAACTACCAACTGACGTCCGAGCTTGCGAAGCTATGCAGAGCAGCGATAAAGCAGGATCTTAAGGAGAGAAGGGCGGAAGTGTTGGCTGAAGCAGCAGAGGCAGGGTTGAGCATCCGCAATGCCCGCCGGAACTTCGCCAACTTCAAAACCAAGATGACCGCTCTCCGACGTCCTGACGGAACCGTCACCTCTTCCAGAAGGACCATGGAGAAGGTCATCCACGACTTCTACTCCGATCTCTTCGATAGCCACGTCCACCTGCCCCCACGCCATCTTCCGCAGGATGGATTCGTCGTCCCCTCTGTTCTTCCTTCCGAGATCCGACACGCCATCTCGTCGATGAAGAAACGTACAGCACCCGGTCCCGACACGATCAAACCCGAACACCTGAAGAACCTACCGCCAGCGCCCATCAACACCCTGGCGCGGCTCTTCACACGCTACATGTCGGAGTGCAAGGTTCCATCTCAATGGAAGACCAGAATCCTGAATAGGATCAGCAGAACGCTGGATGAAGGACAGCAGCCGAGAGATGGACAAGGACATCCATGAGAACAAGCAGGATTTCGGGGAGGATTCAGCACGATCGACCACATACACACCATTACGAAGCTCATCGAAGTGTCGCGAGAGTACAAGCTGCCGCTGTGCCTTACGTCCGTCGACCTGAAGAAGGCATTCGACTCCGTCGAGACTGAAGCGGTCATCAAAGCCCTGCTCACTCAGGGGGTTCCTACTCAGTACATCAGAGTCCTTCGAGAGCTGTACAGTGGATTCACGACCAATACCTCACCATTTTACAAGGACGTCGTCATCGAAGTGAAGAGAGGGGTTCGACAGGGGGATACCATATCCTCGAAGCTGTTCAGCTCCTCCCTCGAAAACGTCATGCGCGAAAAAGAAGTGGAGGACATGGAAGTGAAAGTCAACGGCCGGCAACTGCACCATCTTCGCTTCGCTGACGACATTGTGCTCATAACACCGAGCATCAGTCAGGCGGAGGGAATGCTGGCCGACTTCGATCGTGTATGTGGGAACGTTGGACTGCGGCTGAATCTCACGAAGACGATGTTCATGAAGAACGGACAAGTTTCTGATGCCCCATTCTCGCTCAACGGAACGAACATCTCCGAATGCTCCAGCTACGTGTATCTGGGTCGCGAAGTCAATATGCCCAACGACCTAGCGCTGGAGCTGAGCAGGAGGAAATGAGCGGCTTGGGGAGCTTTCAACGGCATCGAAGAAGTCGTAAAGAAGACGAACAACGTCCGACTCCGTTCCCACCTATTCGACACTACCATTCTTCCTGTCCTAACATACGCCTCAGAGACCTCGGCTATACGAAAGCAGGATGAACACGCGATCAGCGTCGCGCAGCGTGGAATCGAGAAGACAATGCTCGGAGTGACACGACTCACGCAAGTGAGAGAAGGCCTCCGGAGTTCCGAGTTTCGCTGACGTTCGAGGATCAGAGACGCTGTCGCGTGGGCCTAGTTGTCGAAAATTAGGTGGGCCGGTCACGTAATGCGCTTCGCAGACACCCGCTGGACGAGAGCCGTTACCGACTGGATTCCGCAGGATGTCAAGAGAACCCTAGGATGCCCACCAACGCGTTGGTCGGGCTTCTTCATGAAGGCCCTGAACGACGGATATGACGCTCTTCGTGTCCCTCGAGCGAAGAAGATCCATTGGACCGTTCTGGCAAGCGACAGGGACGAATGGAGATGCTGCTGCCCCACGCTCGAGCAAGTCGATGATCAACGGGACGACAGGTGATACAGGTGAATATAAATATAAATATAAATATAAATATAAAATCGGTGACTGCGTCAGTGTCTGCTCTCGTCCAGCGGGTGTCTGCGAATCAATATAATCTGCCCAAATCTGTGCTCTGTTGAAGAAATTGGAAAAAATGTAAAAACAGCGAAGACGGCCATAATGGCCCTAAAATGGAGCGGGTGCCCGAAGCGACCGCGACCAAAATTTCTCATTTCGCGAAACAACAATAGGAGATTTTTGGCCTTCGCATGGTAGGAAAATAAGAGCCGCGCCTGATAGTACGGGTGAGCCATTCAACTCCGGGACAGGGCCTCCCGCGAACGCAGGTGAGTGAGTGTTTTCTTTTTTGGTTTCATTTTAAATATGATGGATTGGAGTATTTGGGTTTGCATTTTTGATCCAACTAGGACGCACTCTGTAACATCCTAGGTGGATCATTTGATTTATCCAACCTCCCCCCCCCCCCCCCCTCCTACTTTGTATTGCGCCCTAGAATGGCCTAACGGCCGCGAAATGTCTGATTTGGGGGCTTTTCCCAACCCCTTGAACAGAACACCTTGGTCGTCTTCTTTCCTCTTTAGGCCTTTTTACCTTCATCAATGTGAAAGATTTGCCAGACATGCTATATAGAACAGTAGTATATGGTAGGGTAGGATCCTCAGAGTTCCCTCAGAGTTGTGGTTTTCATACTCTGTTGTAATCGCGCGATTTTCGCCTCGAAGTCACTTCCTTTTGTATGCGCCGAGAAACAGACGGACCGGCAGGCATACACACATAGTCGTTCTGAAGCGCGGCTCTGTCTTTCATGCCATTCGAAGGCCGAAAATCTCTCATTTATGTCAGAAGTGAACCTCTAGCGGTGTCCAATGTGTTTTGGAAGCAGCTAATCCTCACATCTGTTGCGCATTTTCTCCCAGAAGTCAGCCCCCCCCCCCCCCTGTTGTTCTCCTGAGTATCGAAGGAGTAAGATGTGACTGCAACAAGTTGTCGATCCCGTTTAACAAGCGAGGCTTCCCGCAGGAACGGCATTTGATCGAGCAAAAGGAGTCTTAATCACGCAGTGCTAAACAAGTTCTCTGATTATGCTGACAAAATGCAGGCTTTTTGTGTATAAATAAATTGATGGAGTGTGTCTCCCTAGACATTTTTTGGAGCGCAGGAGGTTTTCCATGATACCCTCAACGAACGCCTGTAGGAAGTAGTATTTATGGGAGAGAGAGCACTATGTATGTACAGTGTTGCGACACACGATCAAACGACCGGATTGACTGTTATGTAGGTGGCGCGGTATTATAGATCAACCACGGGCACTTCATCATATGAATGTTCACCTTGTAATAGGTTTTGAAGAGAAAGATTTCGCAAACGTAAAAATCTTGTTAAACATCGAGGGAACTTAACTCTAACCAACAGTTTTCAAGGACATTTATATTGAAGGCTCTGCGGTTCTAAAAAATAGAAAGCCTTATAGCATACAGCTTGCAGAATACCTGCTGTCGAGAGCAGTTTCACGAAGCTGACTCACATGCCTTTGGCCCAGAAGAAGCACACAGGTGATATGAGTGAGTTCGCTGACAATTAAGAAATATTTTTATAAGCCGTTTTATTACAAGACCTGTCTCGTTTAAAACTGAATAACAATTCCACTGTTGTCTGTTGTCTGTTGTCGAGTAAAGTAAAATTGTAGGCTCTTGACTGCCCACTAAACTCTTTGGTGTTTAAAAGGTGCTTATGTCAAATGTGCGCGTAGTGCACTCTGAGGAGAAGCTGGCTATCGCGTGCACCCCATACCAGGTTCTTGGTTCGGATTTCCCGCCCAGGTCGCATTCTACTTCTCCGGGATGGCGCCTCCCCGACATCCCGGAGAGGTGCAGGGTGCGTAAAAAGTATTGACGCACTAAATGACATTTGTGGAAATAGTAAGTTTTAAAATATTCACTTGAGAAATATGGAAAATGATTTTGCAAACACGATAGAATAACTCGTAATTGACATTGGCTCCTTTACTGTGAATTCAGGAGCGAAAACGACGGAAAAATTCATGAGCACGCGCCGCAAACACTTGCTTGCATTTCGTTCCGTGCTTTGAACAGAGTAGCCTTGTGCGTCTGGTCACTTCTGTTGAAAGTAGCCCAGACCTCATTCTCCAAAATCGCCTAAAAAGAGTAATCCAGCGGATTCTTGTTTAAGCTGTGCTCGTCTGAGAAGCTGTCTACACCTGCGCGCGTTATCTGTTTACCGTTATCGGACAGAGGTGGATAATTTCGGATTTGAACGTTAACGTGCCTGAACCTCTTGTAATCATCATCTGTTATGACAGAGCCGTGGCTGACGTTTGCGTTGCTGACCTCTTTCCTCACCAACCGTTTCGAACAGCGCCTAATTCTCTTGTTAAGGAAGTATTCAGCTGTCTGGGTAACAGACAAAAAAAGGGCCACCGTAACGATGACGATCATGTTTCTTCAGTTTTTTCGTGAGTGTTTTTTGAGCACAATACAGACAACAAAAATAACACACAAAAACCTAGAGGGGTAGAAAGAAAAAGCTGGAGCTGAATCAAAACGTAGGTGCGTCAATACTTTTTACGCACCCTGTAGAATGCGTGGCGCATCTAAAAAACAATTGAGTAACGTCGTCCTTTATCCGTTATCCTATATGTCAAGCATTTAGGAAAACCGTACCAGTGGCCTTTAGATTCAGGGAATGGACACAAGGCGCTGGTTTTAAAGCATCCCCAATGCACACCAAACGCCCAAGCACACCGTTCTGAAGGAACGGTAACAAACTTGAACAACTCATAGCACTTTCTTCACATCTTCTCTGATCATTCTCATGTGAAGACAGCATAACATACCGTACGAGATGTGGAAGCTCGCAAAAATCGTTTCGTGAGTTATCTCGAGGCCGAGTATGGCAAGGTGGAATGTTCGCGGACAGTCCGAATACATCAAGCTCACAGGGGAAAGCCTTTCGGGAGCTGGTTGCCTTTCCTGAATCTACAGGTTCGGCTGGCAGGGAAGAGCTATATCACCAAGAGGTATCAAAAGCCCAGCTGCAGAAACATAATTGTCCATAGTCGATCGGCTCATCGGACGAAGGAAGCAGTCGTAAGGGGCATGTTTTGAACGGCAGTTAGTGTGTGTACAGGAAAAGGTGAGCGGAATGAATCACTGGAGATAGCTCAGGAAATAGCCGCTCTCAACGGCTATTCTCTCCATAAACCCTCATCCAGACCCAGGAGGAGGATGGTTCAATAAAACGACACTAGCCCACAACGAAAATTCCCTTTCTCTTGTCGTTCGTTTCCGATGAAGTGAGCGCTTCTATGCGGAGGTCTCTGGGGAGATCAGGGGTGGAAGATTTGCTTGTGGTGTTTGATCTTCCACCTGACAACCTTAAAACCCAGTTAGTCCGAAAACGACTATATGACCGCACTTATCGGACCACCAACTATGGTTTGCCAGTTCGAAAACTGCACCGTATCGGGTGTACAATACCGCTCCTAATTCGTGAACAAGACGCTTTGCGACAGATTTTCCCGTCGCAAACCGTCACAGTATTATAACTTCGTTCCAATTTAATTATATGAAAATTAAATTGGACCACAAGATTCATCTCCCTCCTACCAATTCCACTACCTACATGAACTGTCAAATTGGATACTCTTGACCTAGTTATGGAGCTCGTCCTCTCAAACGTACGCTAATTGACTTACGACCCCTCCGCGAGCGCCACTTGTCCATCTTTATAGAGCTAAAGAGTTTAGAAAACTGTCCAATCACATACTTTCTTTATCAGATCTGTGCTTTGTAGAGCGTGGCCATCATGTTGATAGTAGACACTGCGAAATTTACCGAGTTTGAAGTGTCAGCCTGTTCTATGATATGGATTCTTCGAAGTTCAGCTTTCAATTCCTAGTCTCGCAGCGAAGGACCTAAATCATTTATCATGAGCAGTTAAATGCCTATTCTTTGGTAGGTTATCTTTCAGGTGATTGTAAAGTTCTAAACGTTAAAAAAGCACAGCACATGTTAATCTGGCTATGTAGTAAGAAGGTTTTAACAAGCATTCAGCCCATGCACAATCAACCGAATCTGAAATGCAAAGTTTCAGGCGGCATTCCATGCCGCTCATATGTCCGAAAATTTCTATTTTCTTAGCCTTTCATTTAAGCTAAATCTTAAATCCTTTAGAGTTCTACTAGACCTACTTACTAGCTACAAAACTCACAAGCTGTAGCAGGAAGGATTCAAAATTGACAGAGTTATTGCGCTCCAAACATGCCCGCGCGTGTAATTTGGCACATCAACGGTCGCTGTTCTCCGCGCCCTTATCGCTCAGATTATGCTGCTCGCTATACTCAGTAATACTGTTCAATTTAGCACGAAAAGTTCTATCGAATGGTGCCCAACTTGACCAAATTCGAAGATATGTCGGTGACGTCATCGTCAGCGCAGGCTCGCCCTAAGGCGTCCTCGTCCTCGATCGAAAAAAAATTCAAAAAATCGATTTTTCCCAAATTGGTCGAGATTGACACCATTCGATAGTACTTTTCGTAATGAACAGAATGGTATTGTTGGAAGTGTCGAAAACTTAAACGTTGGCGAGCAAGGGCCGAAGATTTTTTTAAGGCTTGAGAACTTGAAATTGGCTGACAATTGCTGGGCCTGTATAAACCTACGAAAAAAAGGGTTTAACTTCTCATGATAACTGATTTAGGTCCTTCGCTGCGAGACTAGGAATTGAAGGCTGAAAAATCATACTATACAGGTGCTGCCCGTATGTACCCTGCTCTAAACTGTGCGGCTCCCGCTGGTCCTTCAGTGAACTATGGTGAGACACGGTACTTGGATTCTCTCTATTGTTTAGGCTTCCAAAAATTTGACACTGAATTTTGTAACGTTGAAGTGATGTTTGGTGGGGTAACTCCTAATTGATTTGACCTTTTCAGGATCGGAAGAAGGCCATCTTACCGAAACCTAAGCCAATAAAGCCGTTAACAACCTCTTGACGAGCTTAACAACTCTATAAATAGTCCGATAAGAAGTCGATAAGAAGTCATGAATCGGCAGGAAGCAATGCAAAATATGGCCCACGCAACTTAAAGGGAGCTTAAAACAATTATATAGCTTAGAGATTTAGTGGCAATTCTCAAAAGATAAAGGCCAGAAGAGCAGCATCCGAAAATCTAGGCTGGATCTCCAGCTTCTCTCGTCATAAAACCTCGGCATTGTAGATAATAGTTGTTAGTGTTTTGCTTTGTGCCGTTCGAGGTTGTTATGGTGGATGTTTATTGCCAACGTTTCGACGCTTCCGTCTTCCTCAGAGGCCTGAACGTGGTGCAAATATTAGATATGCAATTTACCCCATCAAGCGCTAGCCCCACTCTAGCGGTTCCGCTTCCTTAGAGAAACCACCCATGAAAGCCCACTCAAAGAGGGATAAACTTACGTCAGATCCACCAAAGGAGCCGCAGCTCTCTGTTAGTACGACCGGGCGAATGAGACCTACTGTGCACATGCGCCCTTTCCATTCTACAGCTCGCATTTTGGCACAGAAGGCAGAAAGTCATTTGTAATTGACGGGCGTTCCTGACGGTCGTTCATGCCAGGGTTTCTTGCAAAAATCCAGAACGCCTCCCATGCTTTCCTTGCCGATATTTCTGTTTCTACCGCCAACACCTTGCACCTAATCCCAAAGTCGCTACCGTTATGCTCCTCAGCTCTATGCTTTCCGAGAGGTGTTCTGATGTTACCACGCTGTTTACTTGTCAGGTGTTCTTTAACTCGAATGGCTAGTTTTCTCCCCGTTTCCCCTATATATATGCAGTTACATGTCTGACACTCAATCTGATAGACTGCTCCCTCCCGAGAACAATCTCCGATCTTGCCATATGGACATGTAACACAACTATCTGATAAGCACTGGTTTTCGTAGAGTCTATTTCTGACCAGTTGACATTTAATAGTGTCGTTTGGTATGTTGACTAAAACGACGTCATTCTGCAACTGGACTCGAACTATGCTCTTTTGAAGCGCAGCAATAACTTTATCAGATATGAAAGGTATACATAGGGGTATCCTGTTATTTCGTGGTCCATTTTGTCTGCGGGAAGCATGAACTCGGCGTCGATACCGTGGCGATACATAACCATTTTCCATGGCTATATTCGAAGCCATTCGAAAGGGACTCTTGCCGCTCCTCTTCACCTGTACATATCTGCGAGGCGGTATGAAACATGTTTCTGACGACGCTACGCTTTATGCTTGTCGGATGCGCAGAGGTGGCGTGAACCAAAATGTTCTTCGAACTTGGCTTTCGGTACCAATTTACGCTAAACATGCCGTTGGAAACTTTTATCTGTGTATTAAGGTATGGTAGCCAGCCATTCTTTGGAGTTTCCCTTCTAAGCCTAATGTACGCGGACTGCTGATTCAATAATCGAAAACACTCGTCCATTTCGGACTGTGTTGAAGTCACAATGCAACAGTCGTCTATATACCTGCAGTACATTATTGGTGCTCGCGCAAGCATTGGTTCCTCTACTTTGCTCATAAAGCAGATGGCAAGTACTGGCGCTAACCGCTGTCCCATAGCCAGTCCTCTGACTTGTGAATAGTATAGAATATCATGGTTTCTAAGCAGCCTGGGAACTTTCACGAAGTGCACCTCTAAGTCTTTCGTATTTCGCACAAAGAATGGTTTTAGCCCTAGATCGGATAGAATCGCAAATCAGTCTTGACCCATCCTCAATCCTCCTCCAAAAACGGTCAGTTAAGAAACGCCGGCATGCTTGTTCTTTTGACACACATTTCACCAACGTCGAGTATAATACATGTTGGGTTTCCTTGATCACGATCTTCAACATCAAACGGTATATGCTGATAATCCTCGGATGATCCTCGGAAATGTTGCATGCATAGCCAATCTTCTTATTTGTGATGAAACGTGGGAGCACACCGGTCGTCATGCATCGTCGGAGTAAGATCAAACTCTGGCGGGTACGCACCACTTTCTGGCGGAGCGATAGCGCTTCACGCACAAGAGAGAAGTATTGCGGTGGCATGAATTCAGTAAGTCTCCAGCTTCTCTCGTCATAAAACCTCGGCATTGTAGATAATAGTTGTTAGTGTTGGAAAGCGTTGGAGGCGTTCTGAATTTTTGCAAGAAACCCTGGCATGAACGACCGTCAGGAACGCCCGTCAATTACAAATGACTTTCTGTCTTTTGTGCCAAAATGCGAGCTGTAGAATGGAAAGGGCGCATGTGCAGGTAGTTATCCGTTCTATCCGTCGCTGCACAGTAGGTCTCATTCGCCCGGTCGTACTAACAGAGAGCTGCGGCTCCTTTGGTGGATCTGACGTAAGTTTATCCCTCTTTGAGTGGGCCTTCATGGGTGGTTTCTCTAAGGAAGCGGAACCGCTAGAGTGGGGCTAGCGCTTGATGGGGTAAATCGCATATCTAATATTTGCACCACGTTCAGGCCTCTGAGGAAGACGGAAGCGTCGAAACGTTAGGCCTGGCAATAAAGATCCACCATAACAACCTCGAACGGCACAAAGCAAAACACTAACATCTAGGCTGGATGTTTCAGAATGAAAATTCTATAAGAAAAGCATCGACATTTCGACAGGGCAATGAAACACCTCGAGGCAGTTTTGCTAAACTAGGCCTAGCTTGTTGTGGGAGTGGAAAATATGTGACAACGGAATGACCTTTCTGAATGTGTTTAAAAACTAGAGATACAAAATATCCCCTAGCTGTTTGGAAAAACCATGATTGAAATTTGGCACCCAAGAATCGATAATTGAAGCCTAGCCTCAAAATTAAGGAAAAATCCCGATATTTGGGAGAGATAGGCGGCTCACAAAGATCCAGCGCATCCTGCTGAGGAGGAATATATAAAAGAAATCCCTTAGTCGAAGTGTTTTGGGCTGCTACCAGACAACGTTCGGAGACATGCCAAGAGGTAAGACAAGGTCCCGCAATGTGACACCTCTGTAAACATCCGCAGCTACTAATGTATCCTTCTCGGTATACTGGCACTAACCTGAAGCGTATCATTCTTTGAGTCCAGCAAGAACTCAGCGTTAGCCAGGCTAATGTACTAGGTTGTCCCTTAAGTCCCCGCCGTTTTTCTCAACGATTCACTGCAGATTTCGCCAACGGTCTCTTGCATAGCGCTGCATAGCTTTCGAAAGAGAATGATTTCCTCTATCAGATCATTTATTGCTTTCTTTTTCATCATGATTTTTGTCAATTTTTAGGTCGTTAAAGCGAAAAGTGAAAAAGTAGCCATTTGCGCACTTGTTCTCTCCGCTTAGGTTTGGAATTTTTTCTGTAGTTTTTCATAGCATTTAAAATACAATGTTTAGTTTTACAACAATACCTGTTGGCCCCATTTGCTCATTAGTCCTTTATTGATCTTTAGGTCATCAAATGTCCAAAGGAGGATGGTTATTTTTGCCTTGCCGACAGCTCCGGTTCTGCGATTGGAATTTTTTTCATTGGTGCTATATGTTGTTTGAAATAGGATGTCTTGCTCAGTAAGAATTTGGTCGCGTTTATTGGCTCACGCTGATTTCTGTCGAATATCAACAACTGAAGAAGGAGAAGGAGTTGCTGGTGAAAACGATTTTTCTCTTTTTGGCATTTTGTTGATATTCAACAGAAATCAATAAACGCAACACATATTTTTATAGAGCAAGACATTCTCTATCGAATAACATATAACATAAACCCAAAAATTCCAACCACAGAGCAGGAGCTGTCGGCAAAAATAACCATCCTCCTTCGGACGTCCCAATTTGATGACCTAAAAATCAATAAAGGACAAACGAGCAAATAGCACTGACACATATTCTTGCAGTACAGAACATTGTCTTCCAAATGCTATAAGAACCTAAGCGGAGAGAACAAGTGCGCAAATGGCTACTTTTTCACTTTTTCACTTTTCACTTCAACGACCTAAAAATTGACAAAATTCACGATGGAAAAAGGAATGCAATACATGTTCTGATAGAGCAAACCAATTTCTTTCGAAAGCTATGCAGCGCTATGCAAGAGACCGCCGGCGAAATCTGCAGAGAATCGTTGAAAAAACGGCGGGGACTTATGGGACAACCTATTATACACGACCGTCTACTGCTATCGGCTGTGCAAGTCGTGTAGAAAGCGCGCTACCTGGTTTAGAAGAAGGAATCTCCCAGAGGCTATTCTCCGTGCTCTGATAGAAAACCGCTTATCAGTGTAAACTTCTTCTTCTTCTTCAGCGTTTGTCCCGCTTCGAGGCGGGGTCCGCTATTCTGGTGTGGTGACGCCACTTTACACTATCAAATGCTTGATCGGGATGGATACCAGCAACCTTTAGGTCCACATGCAACGTATCAAGCCATCGCTGCTTCGGCCGCCCTTTAGGCCGTTTTCCGGGCACATCTATGTTAAGGCCAATCTTCCTAACAGTGTCACCACTAGCTCGAAGAACGTGGCCATACCACCGAAGGCGAGCTTCACGTAACTTGTCAGCAATTGGAGCGACACCAAACCTCTGGCGTATTTCATCGTTGCGAATATGGTCCAGACGCGTAACACCAGCCGTCCATCGCAGCATTTTCGTTTCCATTACGCTGAGGCGAGTCTCAACCTCCTTGGTTGCAGGCCAGCACTCAGCTCCATACATCGCTACTGGTCGGACGATGGTTCTATAGATCTTCGATTTAAGGCGTTCCGGTATCTTCCTGTCGCATAAAACGCCTGTCATCGAGCGCCATTTGGACCACGCTGCGCTCACGCGCGAGTTCACCTCGAACGTCAGACTACCATCAGACGCAATTGCAGATCCAAGGTACTTGAAATTTGTCGTTCGTACTAGCGCAGTGCCATTGATCTCAATGGACCCGGCTTCGTTTCCGTCTGTCGTCAAGTACTCAGATTTTTTGACGTTTAGCTTGAGCCCGAACATCGCCAAGCGATCGTACCAAGCTTGCGCTTGTCGCTCGAGTTCGCTCTTCTCTTCGCTTGCAAGCATTACGTCATCTGCATACAGCAGCGTCCAGGGGGCAGGCTTCTGAAGGTCTCTCGAAATGGCATCCATTACGACAATGAATAGGAGCGGGGAAAGCGCAGAGCCCTGGTGAACACCAACGGAGATAGGAAACTCCGCTGATGTGCCGGCTGGCGCTCGCACACTACTCTTTGGACCAGAGTAAAGTATGCGCACCCACTCAATAAGCTCTTCGGGAACACCGTGTTGTCGTAAGGCGTACCATATAACCTCACGCGGTACACGATCAAATGCTTTCTCTAAGTCGAGAAAAGCTATGTGCAGCGGCTTCTGCTTTTCGCGATGTCTCTCTACCAGAAGACGAGCAGCATGTATGGCATCGATGGTGCCACTGCCCGCTACGAAGCCACATTGATTGGTGGAAAGTTGGACGATATCGCGAATACGTCCATCTACAATTCGCTCGAAGATTTTCATGCTGTGCGAGAGCAAGCGAATTGGACGGTAATTCGTGCAGTCCGCAGGACTGCCCTTCTTCTTCCATATCGGGATCGTCGTGCTTTCCTGCCAACTACCAGGTACCTTCTTTTCCGTAACAACCTGGTTGAAAAACTTCGTTAGCCACTCAGCAGGACTCCAGCACCTCAACTTCCATAGGTCGGCCGCTATATCATCGGGGCCCGTTGCTTTGCCTGGCTTCATCTTCTTCAAAGCCGCTTCCGTCTCCTCCACAGTGATTTTCTGCACAGGACCATGCGTAGGAGGGACGCAAGGGATGGGCGGATGGGCAAACTCTTCTGTCGAAATTCTCTCGAAGTAGTCATGCCATCGTTCCATAGCCCTCTTGCGGTTCGTCAGTAGATGGCCATTCTCATCGTTGATGCCCAAGAATTTCTCGATGTCCTCGGCCTGACGATGGCGTGCCTTGGCAAGTCGATAAAGATGTCGTTCACCATCGCGCGTCTCGAGTTTATCGCTGAGATCATCATAATGGACGGCTTTTGCAACGGCTACGGCCTTCTTTGCCGCTTTCTTCGCCTCCTGGTACATACGCCATTTGTCTGCAGTCTTGTCGCGCAGGAACGCGTGATATAATTTTTTCTTCTCTCGGACTTTTTCTCTTACGTCGTTAGTCCACAGCCACGCCAGCTTCTCGATCTTGCGGCGTCCAGGCTTAGTCATGCCTAATTCAGAGCATGCAACTTGTAAAATCGTATCGGTTGCATCTTTCCATGTTTCGTCGACGGTTGTCACCGTCGGCAACCGAATACGAGAAACAAAAGCTGCAGAGTTTTCCTTCAATCGCCACCACTTGATTCTCGGTGGACCGCATCGCTCGACATGCCTCAGCCTCGGAGGGGCGAACTTAAGAGTGCATATCAGCGGACGGTGCTGTGTGGCGACAGTCTCGTACGGCACCACCTTCGCATCTGTAACCAGCTTTCGATCGCGATGCTTCACAAGGATGAAGTCGATCTGTGTCTTGGTGCTCCCGCTATAGAACGACACCAGATGGGAGTCACGCTTTCGAAATATGGTGTTCGCGATGATGAGGTTATGCGAGTCCGCATACTCAAGGATTCGCTCACCATCAGCGTTACGTGCTCCATATCCGAAACCGCCGTGACAGCTGCGACCATCTTTCGCAGTCCCCACATGACCGTTGAGGTCACCTGCGATAACGACAGCGTCTTCTGACGGTACCTCTGCTGTCTTTTCATCAAGCAGGGTCCAAAACTCATCCTTGGCTCTCTCAGAGCACCCTGCCTGCGGAGCGTATGCAGAGAAGAAATGATACATACGCTGTTCAGCAGCGACTACGACCTTCATCAAGCGGTCATTAAAACGTTCCACGCTTATAATCGCGTCTCGGAAACGTTCGGAGACGATTACACCAACTCCGCTGGTGGTCCTGGGACTGCCGCACAGAATGGCCTTGAAGCCTCGGCCTATGTCCCTCGACTTACAACAGGACCACCTCGTCTCCTGTACCGCACATAAGTCGATTCGTCTTCGCTCCAGTGCTTCTGCCAACTCGCACGAGCGGCCCGTCAACGTACCCACATTCAGCGTAGCTACGCGGGTCTTGCCTACGTTACGGGACTTTCGGACTAGCTCAGTTTCCCCCCGATGCCGTCCTCGCATCAGGGACCCTCGCATACTTCTCACACTCGCCGGGCTCTGCGAGTGCGCGTCGGCTCCCGCGGACGCCATAGCATTATCTCGATACTCACTTAACGTCATCAACCATGTGATGTGACATGGGATCTCCATAGGCCGGCCTGTCACTAGGGCCTGTCGCCTGTACTCGAATGTCCGTGATTAGCTTAGCTCGCAGAGGCGAACAGTTTCCAGTGGCACCACGTGGAGGAACGGACATCGCCACCGCTTATCAGTGTAAACAACCCCATCTAATTAATTCACCTGTATCACCTGTCGTCCCGTTGATCATTGACTTGCTCGAGCGGGCGCCAGCAGCGTCTCCATTCGTACCTCTCGCGTGCCAGAGTGCTCCAGTGCATCCTCCTCGCTCGAGCGAGGAACACGAAGAGCGTCATATCGGTCGTTCAGGGATTTGACGAAGAAGTCCAACCAACGCGTCATGGTGTTCTCTTGACATCCCGCGGAATTCATTCGGTAACGGCTCCCGTCTAGCGGGTGTCGGAAGCGCATTACGTGGCCGGCCCACCTAATTTTCGACAACTTGGCCCACTCGACAGCGTCTCTGATCTTCGAACGTCGGCGAAGCTTGGAACTCCGGAGGCCTTCTCTCACTTGCATGAGTTGTGTCACTCCGAGCATCCTCTCGATTCCACGCTGCGCGACGCTGATCGCGAGCTCATCCTTGTTCACGCGACCTACTCATAAGATCATTGAATTTTCTCGGTGAAGAAGATTTGATGTTAGATCGGATACTCTCGCAAATTGACTTAGACCCCTCCACTATTCTCTTCCAGAGGCGCCTCTCTAAAAGCTTTATACAACATTGCTCTTTTGCCACACACTTATACAACATCGAGTACAGCAGATTTTGTTTGGTACGCAATGTAGCACGGAGTAGGCGCAGCTCGATCTCCTTTAGTCGGCGGCCGTTCTCTGGCTTGCCGCACACGTCGTGGAGCGGACGGAAAGCCCTTGAGGCGTTCTGGAATATTCCAGGGGTCCCAAGGTCAACCGGAAGGGTGTAAGTACAATGTAGACGTATCCAACGAGGATGATGGAAGAACACAGAAATATCGAGAAAAGGACGGCGGAAGTAATATCCTGATATGGACGTAAACACCTATTCATGCATTCGCGATTCAAACCCACGCTGACCCTTCACAACACGGAAAACCAATTAAGCCTGCCAACGGATCACAACTGCTATTCACAAATGCCGGGACGACAGGATGGCATTTCAAACCGCGGGGAACCGTAGCAATGAATGGAGGACAGGTGACAACATCGCGGATCGTCGACATATGAGAGAAAAATCAACATAAAAGGACTCTCGGAAGCCGCGATGACGACGACGGGGAGCGAGGCTCCCGACCTCTGCCGCCACTCCGTTTCCTCCTTTCTATTCGCCATGGCTCTCTTTTCTTCCTCCTCTGCCCTTGCATAGTTGTCCTCATGCAACCTTGTTTTCTTATCATGAACGCTCGGCCTCTTCTCTTCTTACCTCTTTTTCCCTTTGGTTAGCCCAATGTTTACCTAGAATTTGGAATGCCGGTTTCTCTATAGTGGTTTAAGGCGTCAATGTTGTTGGGAATAAATAGATTGGAAAAGGTTCTTGAATAATTCTATAAAGATTATGTTAACCCCAGTTTATTAGACTCCATGAGGAAACTTGGATGCCACGACTGTAGCTCTCCGATCGGCGCTAAGGAACTAAGGAACCAGGAAACTCAACCCGCGTTTGCCTCTCAATCACCAAGTTGACGCCTCCCAGGGATCCCCATTATAAACGGAAGGATCTGGTACTATCACTGATGGGGAATTCTGGGGTAGGGGCGTTACAAGGGGGAATGCATGTATATAACGTGCGAGCTCAAGCCCTACCTCACTCTCGCATTCTAACGTGGGGTAAGTGCTGCCCCGTACCCCTGCTCTACCCTGTGCGGCTTCCTCTGGTCCTTCAGTGGACTGTGGTGAGGTAAGGTACTTGGACTCTCTCCCTTGTTCAGGCTTCCAAAAATTTGATATTGAATTTTGTAAGGTTGAAGAGGTGTTTGGTGGGGTAACTCCTAACTGACTTGAACCTTTCAGGCTCTGAAGAAGGCGATCCAGCCGAAACGTTAGCCACCAATAAAGCCGTTTACCAACCTCGTGAAGAGCTTAGCAACTCTACAGACAGGTATAGGATTTTCATAGAAATTTCCATATACGGATTTTTTTTGAGTTATGATTTCACTACATATTCTTCGTCGAAATCTTGTGATGCACCAGCAATGTCCCAAATATGCAAAATACATGGAAGATTCATGAAAAAGCTTCAACACCAATTGTACACAGGCAAAAGTGCATAAAACAGTAGGGCTGATCACAGTATGGACAACGTATGAAGGCTACAGTTTTTCACATCATTACATGGACCTAGGTCTTCCAGAAATGCCATTCCGCTCGGGTTTTCGAAGCAACCAGGATGTGTGACGATGGTGTTTCATCTTTTTCAGAGGAATCTGAAGCAGCGGCTAGTACTTCCTCTGCTGCGAGATTGTTTCACAGTTCCTGCTAGGAGCTACTCAGCTGCAGCCCAAGTCTGGAATCGCGATCCAGCCCCATTTTCTCCGGTTGTCAACCTTGTCTAAGATAACTGTTCTAGTGTAACCAGACATTTTCTTCCAAAACGGTCTGTCCTCTCGAAAACGTGATTTTGCCTTCACTGGTTAGTGGCGTCGTGTCTTCAACACAATCCTCTTCTGGTGGGAACTTGGGGTCCTCTTCTTCCATTACCTCCAACTTCTCCACTTCGTCGATTTTCAGCTGTCGCAATACTGATCGATGTGATAGGACAAGTTGAAGATCATAAGGACCCCTTCTACATAACGAGTATACTGTGGTGGCACTCACCAACAATGAGAACCATTGATTGGCGTGAAATTCATGTGTCGTCGTACTTGGCATATCTGGGGCATTAACAAGATGTCGACAAAGATTATCTAGTGAAATCATCAGCAAACTTCAAAAGAAAGTTCAGATATGGAAATCTCTGTGGAAATCCGATACCATGGTAAAAGTGCAAAAACGCGACCCTGCACGGGAACCAAACCCGTGGCATCACAGCAATGAAGCAGCACCTCTACCACTGCGTCATCCAGGCCACGACACAAGCTCCTTGCGCTGCCGTTGTAAGCTCGACGCTCGGACTCTTATCCATTTCACCCTTTTACTCGTCTGCCTCAAGGATTCGGCAAAAACAAGACATGTTATGTTAGTATTTGGAGGACGGAAATTCTTCCCACAGTAGTCGTTCTTGCCCTTCCGGCGTACCGTTGAGACAATTCCCCTGTTAGGTTTCCACCACGATGTTCTCTGATCTAATCCACCAGGTTGTTCACTGATTCGTCTGGGACTCTGTCAGCAATAGATCATCATATGTCAAGGATCAGTTGAGTACGACCTAGAAGCTACACGATGTTTTCAGTAGGTTAGGTCGTTCATCTACTTCCCAATTCTTCCCATATTTTTTAACGAGCATGATCCGACCTTTATAACAAGGTAACGTTTACTGTTTTTTTAGCGAGAGAAAGAAACCAGAGATTGCCGTTGGTACAACAGTTGTCGAAACGCCAGACCGTAGAGTTCAGACTAGATGAGCTTGTTTCTCTATGTTTTGAAAGGGTGCGCCTGAACAGGACAGGTTTTGTTATCTCGAACCCTGAGATAAAAAGAGGGGCAGTGTGTTCTGAATAAGGCTTCCAAGAGGGGATTCATGGTTATTGAACTCTTTTTCGAAGTCCTTCTTGACACAACTTCACTGCTGAACTTTTGGCTGTTTCAGTATTTCCGAGAATCAACCCGTAAACCACCATGACTTGAAAGTCAGACTTTTTGGCTCCCAAGAGAAGTGACTTTAACCAGGTTACCTCGCACCCGACATTCCCGGCCGGGAAGCCCATCCTCTTACGTGAGGCTCTCCCGCCTAGCTCGACCCACTTTTTCTCCGCATAAATATCTACACTTCAGGCAACGAGGCATCCCTTTGGCTTCTGTCGTCTTTTGTTTCGCTCTCATGCGGCAAGCAGTACTCATAGGTCCTCCACTGGGTGATTATGTGCATGCCTCAATCCTACCATTCCTGTCATTGAGCCTTTCGGTTCTTTAAAATAGCTGATTACTTAAGAGTGTTCATTTTAGAGTTTTTGAGTGACAATTCTTCTCGAGGTCTCTAACGAATCAACAGAAACGCATAGAAGACAGAAGACGTAGAAGCCCGGATGGTCTGTCTACGTCGGCAACCTGCCTTACCAGTGCACAGGGGAAGACATCGGCCACCACTCCAGTCCAGCCGGCCTAGTCTCCGACGTCAAAATCGTGTACGGTCGCGAGACAGACCGCTCAATGGGCTTCAGCTTCGTTGATTTCGCTGACTCTGCTGGTGCTGACAATGCTGTCAACACTCTCGATGGAACGGAGGTCAACGGGCGTTTGCTTCGTGTGAATCACGCCTGCAGAAACTGACCTCATCCCTGTTTTCATCTTGCATTCATCGCCTTATACAGGTAAAATAAACTATGATCTGAGTCCGCAAATAGAGCTGATATGATATTTCATTCGTTCACAGAAATATACGAACTTCAACTTCATGCAAGTGGTGCACTGACAGTAGAGTAGGCAAGCAACAGGTTTACATGTCATGAAGGATAACGGTTGGCGTTGCTATATCCCAGTTTGGGATGCGCAGGGTATTTTACTCCTAGGGGATCGCATAGAAGCAGTTTCGACGCGTTTTTAGCCTTCACAATGGCTTTCGGTGGCGTGGCCAACAGGTGGAGAAGTCAAAGTTTATCCTTTCGAGACAAGCCTGGTTCAAAACCGCCAGCCGAGATGGATGACATGTAGTTGGTCCTGGATCTGTTAGAAAAAGAAAAGAAATCACGTTGGCATTGGCACTGAGCGTCACCTCGGGCACACGATATCTGAGCAGCACGAGCTAGTACCCTATTTACGAACCCAACTACTGAATCAAGCGGCGCTCCTAATTCCGTGAGTCCAGCTTCAACAGCTGTTCGTCCTTGCCTCGATGGCCGCTCCCAGTGGCTCCAAAATCGATCCTGCGCTCCCCATCCCGTCTCCCTGACATCCGCAATATGAGGCCAGCACTTTGTCCCCGAATAGGAAGCATGCCCTTTCGTTTCCTATGTGCTTCTCTTCCGACGCAGATTTACGTTTGCCGCTGTAAACGGCAGCTATCGCCGAATGATTTGTTGTTAGTAGAGAGCTCTCCTATATAGTAAATGTCAGGTTTTTTAAGTCTTCTCATAAGCTGTAAGTTCCCCTTATAAGTTGTAATTTATATTATATGCAAACAAAACATGTCTATTCCAGCTTAGATCATTCTTACCCATACACCTCTATTCTTGCATCTTTTTTTCTTACTCACTCATTCAATTATTTCACTTTCTTTCTTTCTTTGACAGAATTTATTTATGATTTACGGAGGACTCCTCTTCTTTACTGAGCAGCTCAGATGATAAGCGCAGATGCTGAGTGAGGAAGTGCCGAAGCGAACCGTTGATATAATATTTCGGTGGTTTTTTTAAAATGGTAGCCTCCTGAATCTGTGTTCTCAGGTAAACAGAGCTATGCTCCAAAGAAATCGTATGCACGTTAAAGAGGAGGGAAGCAGAAGTAAGTGTATGCCATGGTGGTTCATCTTTCTCTACCGGTTCTCTAGAGCGTAACATTTCATTTGCGCCAAACATCCACTGAAAATCATCGATCTGGGAACACTAAGCGGCAGCGCGAATCATAGATACGTTTCTCAGTTTCTCGCTTTTTGGATCCATTGGGTGCTTCATAGAGCGCTTGCCCTGTAAAACATCAGACGCAACCTTACCCTTGCCGTTCTTAATAGCTGTGTCTTACGTTCACAACCCACAACTTCACCTGTTAGGGTGTCCAGAAAGTACCTGCAGAAAACTTCGCAATGTTCCAGATTTTTTGTAGAATGTTCTGAAGATTTCAACATAAGTGCTATATAAAGACACTATCCTGCTGTATCTGCATAACAGCTCCATCTTCCTTGCCTATTTCACTGTACGATGTCCGAACTGCCTACCCATATTAGACACGTACTCCTTACGAGTTGAATCTGGATACTCCACTGCAGAAGCCTATCGAAACTTGTGTCGTGTATTCGGCTCTGAAGCTCCTTCTGTACGGTCTGTGTATTTTAGCGCTGGTTCGAACGCTCCAGAAGCGGGAACAAGGGTCTCGAAGATGAGTCTCGCTCCGGGCGACCGACAACGATATCTTTGGATGAACTGAGGAAACAGGCAGAGCAGCATCCATATCAAAGTTTGCGTTATTTTGCTGCTGCTCTTGGCTGTTCCCGATCCACCGAAGACAATGGACTGCGATCTCTTGGAATGGTTAAAAAGCTCGGTCAGTGGCCGCGACACGAACTGACCGACGACAACCGGCAAAGACGTCTGGACATATGCACTCAGCTGCTCTCCTGAAGTCGCACCTTCAACTGGCCGGATATCATCGTCACAGGAGACGAAGAATGGGTCCTCTACGTCAACCACGCTCGTAAACGTGCGTGGTGCCAACGCGATGAACTGCCGAAATTTCTCGTAAAAGGTGAAAATCGTGCGAGGAAAGTCATGCTGAGGGTCTGGTGGGGAGTTTATGAAATCTACCATTTCGAGCTGCTGCCTGACATCACGACTGTCACTGCGGAGGTCTACGCTACCCAAGTGCAGAGAATCGCCAACAAGATGCGCAAGGAACAGCCGAGGCTCGACAAGGTTCGCTTGCTGCACGGTAACGCGCGCCCACACATCGCGAAGACGACTTTTCAGAAAACTCTGGAACTCGGATGGGAAGTTCTGCCGCACCCACCGTACAGCCCAGGTCTGACCCCAAGTGACTACCACCTCTTTCGATCACTTCAGCATCATCTGGAAGGAAGGCGTTATGAAGATCGTGACCACCTCGAGAATGACCTCAGAGCTTTTTTCGCCTCCAAGTCGCCGGATTTCTACGCCAGAGGAATTCGAAGTCTTTGGAACTTTGGCGGAGAGTAGTCGATGTGGATGGAAATTATTTGGTTGATTAATAAAATGTTGATAAAAATTGTGTTATTTTGAAAAAATTGTCGTATTTCTGCTGATACTTTCTGGGCACCCTAATAGTTATGATGCAATCGTGATTATACATAAAACTTACTTCGAGAGCGGCAATGCGAGCGTCCAGCTGGGAAAGGTGTGCTGCAGGGTCAGCATCATCAGGGGATTGTTTAACTGTTGTAGCAGAGTTTTGAATAAATTCACGCATGCTCTACAACGGAACCATTTAGCTTTTCATCTTGATCTTAAAATAGAGCAGTTGTCACCTTCAAGGAAAGCTCCAGGATTTGTCTCATTGCAGTCTCCTTCTCTCCAAGTCGCCGGCTTTCTACGCCAGAGCAATTCAAGGTCTTGTAGAACGTCGGCGGAGAGTAGTCGATGTTGATGGAAATTATTTGGTTGATCAATAAAATGTTGATAAAAATTGCGTTATTTTGAAAAAATTGTCGTATTTCTGCAGAACGGCATGACCTATCGTTTTTGCCGTCCGCCGCCCCCTACATCCCATAGGTCTCGCTGGGAATATCTGGGGGAAGTTCATGAGCTTCCGTTGTCAGATTGCGTACACGTACAATGTATAACTACTAGCGATTTCAACCCCGAAGATTCCACGTTTGCAGCATGATTTCCACTGTTTCCTTCAACGGGACAAACGAATATGAGAACGCATAAGCTTGACGTGACGAAATTATAGTCCTCCAAAGTGGAGACGTTTTCTGAAAATAATAGCACTTAATAAGGAATAAGGAAGATCACACCTTCTACAAGGTGATCGTCGGCGACTTCAACGCCAAGATCGGACCGCGAAGGTCGCCGGAAGAACTTCACATCGGAACCCACGGTTTGGAGTGGAACGAGCAAGGTGAAAGGCTGTCTGAGTTTATCATGTCGACCACCACCATCCATGGAAACTCACAGTTCCAGAAGCCTCCCTCTCTGCGATGGACCTGGGAATCCCCGGTGGCCAGTTCCACAACGAGATCGACCACATCATCTTCAACCACAAGTATTGCCTGACCGACGTTTACGTTGTCCTCAAGTTCTACATGGGATCGGACCACCGCCTTCTTCGCGCAAGGTTCCGCTTTTCGCGTCAAGGACAGAAGGCCGTGAAGTTTAAGAAGAGGAGTCCCAGAACGACCATCAACTGGGACCTTTACACCTCTCTCGCCGGTCTTTGGTAAGATACCGTTATGGACAACATCGACGAGGAATACGACCACTTCGTGCACCATCTCCGCGATAGTGCTAAGGGAGCCGAGAGCTTCAAGACCACCAAGAGACGCCTGTCTCCGGAAACTCTCGAGCTTATACGCCAGCGTGGAGCAGCACGAGAATCAGGCAACTACCAACTGACGTCCGAGCTTGCGAAGCTATGCAGAGCGGCGATAAAGGAGGATGTTAAGGACAGAAGGGCGGAAGTGTTGGCTGAAGCAGCAGAGGCAGGGTTGAGCATCCGCAGTGCTTGCCGGAACTTCGCCAACTTCAAAACCAAGATGACCGCTCTCCGACGTCCTGACGGAACCGTCACCACTTCCAGAAGGACCATAGAGAAGGTCATCCACGACTTCTACTCCGATCTCTTCGATAGTCACTCCACCTGCCCCCACGCCATCTTCCGCAGGATGGATACGTCGTTCCCTCTGTTCTCCCTTCCGAGATCCGACGCGCCATCTCGTCGGTGAAGAAACGTACAGCACCCGGCCCTGACAGGATCAGACCCGAACACCTGAAGAACCTCCCGCCAGCGCTCATCAGCACCCTGGCGCGGCTCTTCACACGATACCTGTCGGAGTGCAAGGTTCCATCTCAGTGGAATACCAGCAAGACCGTCTTGCTGTACAAGAAGGGAGACGTGCACGACATTGGCAACTATCGCCCGATCTGCCTGCTGTCCGTAGTCTACAAGCTGTTCACACGAGTGATCCTGAATAGGATTAGCAGAACGCTGGACGAAGGACAGCCATGCGAACAAGCAGGATTTCGGAGAGGATTCAGCACGATCGACCACATACACACCATTACGAAGCTCATCGAAGTGTCGCGAGAGTACAAGCTGCCGCTGTGCCTTACGTTCATCGACTTTAAGAAGGCATTCGACTCCGTCGAGACTGAAGCGGTCCTCGAAGCCCTGCTCACTCAGGGCGTTCCTACTCAGTATATCAGAGTCCTTCGAGAGCTGTACAGTGGATTTATCGTCATCGACGTGAAGAGAGGGATTCGGCAGGTGGATACCATATCCCCGATCCTCTTCAGCGCCACCCTCGAAAACGTCATGCGCGAACCAGAATGGGAAGACATGGGAGTGAAGGTCGACGCCCAGCAGCTGCACCATCTTCGTTTCGCTGACGACACTCATAACACCGAGCATCAGCCAGGCGGAGCGAATGCTGACCGACTTCGATCGTGTGTGTGGGAATGTTGGACTGCAGCTGAAACTTACGAAGACGATGTTCATGAGGAACGGACAAGCTTCTGATGCCCCATTCTCGCTCAACAGAACGAACATCTCCGAATTCTCCAGCTACGTGTATCTGGGTCGCGAAGTCAACATGGCCAACGACCTAGCGCCAGAGCTGAGCAGGAGGAAACGAGCGGCTTGGGGAGCTTTCAGGAGCGTCGAAGAAGTCACGAAGAAGACGAAGAACGTCCGACTCCGTGCCCACTTTTTCGACTCCACTGTTCTTCCTGCCCTAACATACGCCTCAGAGACCTGGGGCATGCGAAAGCAGGATGAACACGCGATCAGCGTCGCGCAGCGTGGAATCGAGAGGACGATGCTCGGAGTGACATCACACACGCAAGTGAAAGGAGGCTTTCGGAGTTCCGAGTTTCGAAGACGTTCGAAGATCAGAGACGCTGTCGCGTGGGCCAAGTTGTCGAAAATTAGGTGGGCCGGCCACGTAATGCGCTTCGCAGACACCCGCTGGACGAGAGCCGTCACCGACTGGATTGCGCAGGATGTCAAGAGAACACCAGGACGCCCACCAATGCGTTGGTCGGACTTCTTCGTGAAAGCCCTGAACGACCGATATGACGCTCTTCGTGTCCCTCGAGCGAGGAGGATCCATTGGAGCACTCTGGCACGCGACAGGAACGAATTGAGACGCTGCTGGCGCCCGCTCGAGCAAGTCGATGATTAACGGGACGACATGTGACAGGTGAATAGCACTGAATTACGAGATCCTTTGAAAAAGTACATCATTGTGATCGAGAAATGCTAGGAAATCCAGAGAACTATGTGTTAATACAAATAAAATAGAAAAGAGGTTTTAGTAAGCCGAATTTCTTCCTTCACCAACTACTAAGGAGCTGTGGGTGTAATTATCTCCCGCGAGGGGAGAGGTCAGCCGCGCCAAACAGAAATTAGGTCACTAAAGTATTTTTCAGGCGCCCGCTATGCGCTTTGCAGCTCATTGGGAAGAGTGCTCGGTGCTCATCATGAATATGTGTTTCATTTTATAATGTGCTCAATTTGGAGAGTGCTACAGAAAAGCGGCGGAAAAGGCGGCTTTTTTCGCTTTTTTCCGCCCAAAGACCAAAAGTTAGGGCCGGTATTGTAGTTTCCGCATAGCTGAAATATTTCAGGCCTACTCACCAGTGCTCTTTAGAGCACCTAGAAGAAGTTGTGTACTGGATTGATATTTCACAGAATAATACGAGATTTCATAAAGAAAGAAGACGTGTACAACATTGGCAACTATCGCTCGATCGCTGCCCGTCGTCCACAAGCTGTTCACTCGAGTGATCCTGAGTAGGATTAGCAGAACGCTGGACGAAGGACAGCCATGCGAACGAGCACGATTTCGGAGAGGATTCAGCACGATCGACCACATACACACCATTACGAAGCTCATCAAGTGTCGCAAGAGTACAAGCTGCCGCTGTGCCTTACGTTCATCGACATGAAGAAGATATTCGACTCTGTCGAAACCGAAGCGGTCATCGAAGCCCTGCGCATTCAGGGCATTGCTACTCAGTACATCAGAGTCCTTCGAGAGCTGTACAATGGATTCACGACCAATATCTCACCATTCTACATCGACGTCGTCATCGACGTGAAGAGAGTGGTTTGGCGGGGGATACCATATCCCCGAAGCTCTTCAGCGCCACCCTCGAAAACGTCATGCGCGAACAAGAATGGGAAGATATGTGAGTGAAGGTCGACGGCCGACAACTGCACCACCTAACACCGATAATTAGCCAGGCGGAGCCAATGCTTGCTGTCTCGATCGTGCATATGGGAACGCTAAACTGCGGTTGAATCTTACGGTGACGATGCTTATGAGGAGCGGACAAGTTTCTGATGCCCCATTCTCGCTCACGGAACGAAAATCATGGTGATCCGGCTACCTGTATCCGGGTCGCGAAGTCAACATGGCCAACGACCTAGCGAAAGAGATGGGGAGAAGGAAACGAGCGGCTTGAGGAGCTGTCAAGAGTGTCGAAGGAGTCGTGTAGAAGACGATCTTCGTTAGCCAGCCACGTCCGGCTCCGTGTTTTTGTTGACCTGTTTACATTAGTTTTTGACAACTAAACGCTGAGCAATGTTCAGGGGTTCTCCGGAGGTGGAGAATAATCCTACCCATAGTAACTCTAGGAAAAGTGGTTTGTTAGTAGTTACATAATTAAATGACCCTCAGAACACTAGTTTTATACCTTCAATTTAAAATGTTAAGGGCTCGTAGATGGTCCAAACTAATTTTAATGTCTAAAAGAATTCGAAGCCAAATTATGGAAGTCGAGAAGTGCGCTATGAAAGAACTTTTTGTCAGCAGCAATCAATCAAGCAAACAAAGCGGCATAGTTCATGAGTATATGGCGCAATAACTACATCAGCACATCAGAAAACGCCACATGCCTGCCATTTAAAATACACTAGAAACACTATTTTGAAATGAAACTCATGATTCCATGATACTTTTTGGATTCTTTCCATTGGATTTTCATGATATGACTTTGCTCGCAGCTCTATTTTCTGTTTCTGGCCAATTTTTTTTGGCCATTTTCCCAGAAAATCAGAAAACAGGAATTCCGCCCATCCCTGACATGGACATGAAAGTAACAGGCGTCCACCCTGATCAAGCACAGGATCGGCAAAGGTGGCGTCATGACACCAGAAGAGCGGACCCCGTGACGAAGCGGGACAAACGCTGAAAAATAAGAATGATAATAAGAAGGAGAAGTTCGTCGTTGGAAGATATTTCGAAGTGCACAGATCCGCCTGTTCCACGGAATGACTCCTTTTGTCCCAAACGATCCTGCTGTTACTGCACAGCAGAGAATCAAATAGACAGCCACGGACCGTTCACCAAATTTTGATCGAGTCGAATTCTACTGCACTGAGTATTTCCGCCATTGCCACCCAAGTAACGTAGATTTCAACGTTTTAACACATTTACTTAAGCCTGGAGCGGCTGCTAGAGAGGCTCCTTATGCATTTCTTTGGAAGACAGGAGAAGGTTGACAATTGAAATCTGCGTTGTTACAAGATGTTTGTTGCGATCAAAACTCTTGCGCCAGGCGGGACTCGAACCCGCATCTTCTCCTTTCTGGACAGCGATGTTCGCCTTACACCACCGGCGCTGTTTGACAGCACGTAACATCCGTGATGTCCTCCAGGTGCACCCACCCGTGATACGGGGATGGGCCGGCTGCCGACATCAGCATGGAATCGGTTAAGCTGAAGACCTTACTAAAAACAATATTTTAACACATTTCCTTAAGCCTGGAGCGGCTGGTAGAGAGGCTATATGTTGCTGCAGAATGTTTTGTTGCGATTAAAACTCTTAACAACATATAGCCTCTCTGTTGTGCTGTGTTGCTGTTGTAAATGTGTTAAAACATTGTTACAAGTAAGGACTTCAGCTTAACCGGTTCCATGCTGATGTCGGCAGCCGGCCCATCTCCGTATCACGGATGGGTGCTGACAGACCTGGAAGATATCGCGGATGTTATGTGCTGTCAAACAGCGCCGGTGGTGTAAGGTGAACATCGCTATTTGGAAAAAGAAGATGCGGGTTCGAGTCCCGCCTGGCGCAAGAGTTTTGATCGCAATAAACATCTTGTAACAACGTAGATTTCAATTGTTAACCTTCTCCTGTCTTCCAAAGAAATGCATAAGGAGCACAGTATTTGAAAGGCCGTTTTCCGCCCTACACGAACAGTGGTCCATCTTGCCTTTATCCTTCGTAGCTCCTCCAAATAGAATTCGCCACTGTCTTTGACTCGTTTCAGCAATTGACCACTCTGATTTTCTTCTTGAAGCAACTGATACCATACAGCACATTTGCTTGAGGTTTGAATATGTTATGGGTCCCTTCCCATTTTGGTAAAGCACATTTTAGATTGACGAAAGGTATTATAATATTAAATTCGCGAACTAGACAAAAAATCCAGACACGTAAAGGAACATTCTTGTTAGAGCCAGAGTTGCACCACCAAAGATATACCTTTTCCGTTGAACTCTTTCCTAGATCGAAGAGTGGTCGTTGTCTTCTTTTTTATTTAACTCTGCTGTTCCCAGGTGCATATATTTACTGTTTCAACGTGTACATTTACTGTGCCCTCCCTGAGGGGGCTATTCCATGAAAGTGCTCGAAGAAGACGAAAAGGTTCTACAGAACGTTTGACATGCACGACATGAAATTCAGTGAAAGCGGAGCAGTGTCAGTACCAGCAGCGACGCTCTGTCAGTTAGGCGCGGCTATACGTTTCCTTAACGTGTTGCTATAATTATCACCTGTTGCTGCACGAAGAACCCGTCCCGTCCAAACTTGGGGTTAAGAGGGAAAGAGCCTTCTTCTTCCTTTTCGTTTCATATCTTATTTTTCACATTATTTGAGTTTGTAGCGTTTTCTTCGTGTCTTCTACCCACTTATGAAATAAATAGTACAAAAATCAGTGAAGCAGCTGACTCGTTGGGAAGTTTGAAATGTTAATGTGCAAAAATTAAGCACGAGAAACGGCCTAGGAAGTCCCAAAAAACGAAACGACTGAATGGAAAGTGGGGGTGCGCAAATAGACTGGTCAGGGGCAAGAAAAATGACAACAGTTTTTGAAAACTCATCCAAAAAATTCGACCGAGATGCATTTACATGAAGAAGAAGTAAAACATAAAAATGGTGCGTAAAAGTCGTTAATGCAACTTAACGGATTTGCATCGTTAAATATCGTAAAAAAATTTTAACGAAAAATGGCGGTAAATCCGGAAAATCGTTACCCGTTAAACGCATACCCCTGAACTAGACCGTCTGATTAGCGGTCGACGTTGGATGCCATGGCATAGCACGCCTACTGCGAATTCACAGCGGCGGCGAAGGAGATTGTCCTGGAAATGCCGTCATGAGCGGCTCCGAGGCCGCGCTCCAATGACGACGGAATGTTTCTATTCTGCGCCAAGAAGAGAAAACACTCCTCCATCCTGCCGTAGGAGCGGTCCAAAGGCAGAGCGGCATGCACCGCTGCAGTGTACTGCTGCTGCTGTCCCAATCTTTTTATCAGCTATACGACGATACGGCCAAGGACTTATACGCCCTAATAATGCGGTGGTTCAGTGGATATGATGGCGAGTACAAGAGATGAGTCAGAGTTTATTGAGAGACCAACTGGTCTATGCACAGGTGGAGCGAGAACTGCTGTGCGTCCGCTGTATGGTAGCGTCACGCCTCTGACCTCTCAGGGCTTGAGCATCATCGCAGACGATAGGCGATGATATTCCCGGCGAGGCGGATGTGTAGAAGACTCGTGTGACCGTTGACGGTCTGGGGTTGACGGCTGCAAACTGCTTGTTGATAGTTGAAGACAGCTTGACGGACAGTTGAGCATCAGCAGCTAGTTGAAAGTTGTAGACGGCGACGATGGGAAACATGACAGATTTTAAACATCAATTAGAACAGTACCCATTTTTGAAGAATCATGATTCAGTAAACATGTGTTATTCCAGCGGTCTTACGAGAGTTTCCCTGTTGATCTTCGCCAAAGTAGGTTCAAGAATTCCGCGAGCATAACCCATCACTTCTTTTTCAGTACTGGTTTTTCGCGGCACGGTTTGTTGGAGAATTGAGAGTATATTCTTCGTGACCTGGCCGATCCAGCTAATAAAGTAGTGACCTGACCTAGGTTCGCGCGAAAGGGCATGCCCCATGGAAGGCGCGGTTGTTTGGCAGACCCAGCACCCTTCTTACGTTTAGATATGGGTAGTCTTTGCGTCAGTGGCTGGTTCTCTACTTCGTTACCTATTGTTCGCTTGAACCCGCTTTTATTTACAACAGTTAATTTGTTGGTTGGTGAATGATTAAATGTTTGAGGTTCAACGGAAACTGCGCCAAGATTTGTAAAATTTTTGGTACAAAAGCGCTGATTTTCGGCATGATTAGTATTATTTGCAGTGCGATAATGGCAGATTTGATGGTCTCGTCGCAATGAATTCCATGGAGGACCCAGTTTGGGCTCCTTAGGGTCTTTTTTGAAGCACACTGATGCGTGGTGCATTTTCCCACATACGATGCAGTTTAGCTTTTGGCAGTTAAAACTATCGTGCCGTGAGGAGCAGCATTTCCAGCATCTGTTTTGCTCCTTCAAAATTCTTCTACGAGTTGATTTGTCAATAACAGTTTTGCATGACAAAGACGCATGCTTGCCAGTGCTGCAAAAGATACATCCCCTATTTAGTTGAGGTTGCGGAGCGTCATATCTAGGTGGTGTTGAGATGACCTCGCCATTGATTGTATTGCCCAGTCTGTTCTCGATGTAGACCCTAACGGCAATTTCCTTCTTGAGGTCACTCATGAGTGCATCGACTGATTGATTGTGGACTGCTCTGCTAGCTATGAGCACAGGCCTAACAATACTATGAGGAAACTTGGACAGTATGGTTTCGATCCAAATTGGATTACATGTAGACCTAACGTCATATCCTGCGGATACCATCTGGTTAATCAAAACCTGCATTTTTCCGAGGACTAAGGAATAGCTGTTCACAAAATCACTGGCTGGCCTTAAATTTAGCAGCTTTCGGGCAATTTGTCACCTATTTATTGAATGGTCGCAGTAAGTATCCTTCAGCGATTGTATCATCCATTCATAGTCATGCGGCAGTGGCTGGATGCCTTGTATGGCGGATTTTGCCCTACCTTTTAAGCTTTCCCTCAACAAGAGGATCTTTTCGATGACGTGAAGTTCAACGTTTTTATGAACCAGAGTCTCAAAAACTGCCCAATACTCTGGAAATTCCTCTGGATTACCAAAAAATTTTGGTAAGGACACCTCCGGAGCCTTTATGGAGCGATGTACTCCATGACCTGCCTGCGTTTTCGCTAGCTGCACTGTTACGGTACTGGTATTTGCTTCAATGTTTTCGTAATTCGATTGGCTACTTTGAAACACTGAGGGTGTTGGAACTGTGGCAGCAACTATACTGTTATTTTGAAGGCAGTGCCCAAATTGAACTCTTTTCCTTTCTTTACTGCACCGTAATTCGTCAACACGTGCCCTTAAACTATACGTGAGGTCGACAGCTTCTGCAGTAACCTTGTGCAGTTGAGATTCTCGCTCAATTTCCTCTAATTCAACCATTAACTCTTTTTTCTCTGCTTTATCTTTGCAGTTCATGTACTCGTCCCTTAACTCGATAAAAAGTTTTTGAAGGCATTGTTCACCTTCTTTTAATTCTGTTATGCATTCTTCTAAGCGATCTATGGTAGATTTGCACTTCTCATAGTTAAACTCAATTTGAATTGCGCAGTTTAGGCTAACTGCATGCTCTTTGTAGCACGTTGCTAAATCATGAAGCGCGGTTGAGCTCAATATGATTGCTGATTTCCTTGAACGGAATGCCATTTTTGAAAAATTCTCTTTTAGTGTTGTTAGCTACGGAGAGAAGAGGCTGCTCCAGGTACTTTTAGCGTACGGGAGACTTAACTTTCTGATTTAGAAAGTGCGATCGTGAATAGAATCGACTTTGTGCTCCAGGTATTTAACGGGAGACTTATTCTTTGGATTCAGAGAACGCGATCTTATATTCGACAGGTGCCAAAGCTGTTACACTTTGACACGGGAGACTTAGGCTTGTTAGACCGATGCACCAAATGTATACGACGATATGGCCAAGGACTTATACGCCCTAATAATCGGTGGTTCAGTGGATATGATGGCGAGTACAAGAGATGAGTCAGAGTTTATTGAGAGACCAACTGGTCTATGCACAGGTGGAGCGAGAACTGATGTAGTTGGACCAAGCTGGGCCTGGTCTCTCCACTTAATGACACAAATAAGGTACCGGGGGCCGAGACCCTTCGTAGAAATTCCAGCAGACTGGTAAAATAAAAGAGTTTATCACCAAATAACTAAGAAACTAATATGCATACACAATACGACACAATGATACTTCACAATACGATGCGACAAAACAACGACAAAGGTGGCTGAGTGCGACGATCCTAACCTAAAATCCTACTTTGGACTCCCTACGTCGCCCTAATGCCTTAGATCCGGACCGTAGCGGGCTTGATGGTCCTCGCCGACGAAACCGGCAACGCAATCCCAACCTTAAGCGACGAAGAGCGGGCTGGACACAAGATGACTGAAATCAGAGAGACACAGCTCGCGCGCGGGGTCAGAGGAAGACGGACTAACTGACTGCCCAGGACCACTCGCGTCCCTTCCGCCTTCCCGCGCATACGCAGCGAAATCGCCTCGACTGAGTATCCAATCCCCCACGGGCAATTGCACTCAGCCCCCTTTACCGTATTCCGTAAATCAATACTGGCTTGCTTTCACTTCGTTACCAGACCAACTCCTACTCTACACTGTGCGTCCGCTGTATGGTTGCGTCACGCCTCTGACCTCTCAGGGCTTGAGCATCATCGCAGACGATAGGCGATGATATAGGTTGCCTCTGAAAACGCCCTTCAAAAGAAATCCCTGTGCATTTACAGTACTGGACGCGTCTTTTGAATAGACGCCACAAAAACCGCAATTTAGCGATTTTTGCGTTGTTTTTTTTTTTGATAAAAATCCCAAAAAATTACCCATTACATATTTCATATGGACCCATGAAAATGTCCGAAATTGAAAACTGCTCACAATTGCTCTAGTTTGAGGTTTTTTTGAGAAACTGTTGGTACCTTTCGATTCGCCTCTTCGAGGTCTTCACAAACACGTATACAACTTTAGCAGACCGCCTCATTTTTGTTGTTGGTGGCCAAAATAGAATGGCTGCAGCAGGCTCTTTGCGAATGGAGCACCTTATTTCCCAGGATGTGCATGTTTTCGGAGTATTTCAAGCGTGGCGTACGTCGCCAGTGCTCTGTCATGCCAGAAATCCTCCGAGAGTGTGCCGTGCACAATGCATATAGTATCGAATCTATCAATCGAGCGGGCGCGACACCTTGTAGAGTGAGCATTTAAGGAGTTTTATGGGAAATTCTCAGCCGCTCTACTCAGGAATTGCAGAACTCTGTCCCGGCGAGACTTTGGAGTGCGCTGTGCACAATGTATATAAGATCGAAGCTATCAATCGACTGGGCGCGACAGCTCTCAAATTGCACCGTGGGTGTGTTCTGATCGCAATAACTCTGTCACGTTTGAATCTTTCCGGCTGCAACTTGTGGATTTTGTACGCAGTGGAGAGGTCATGTGCGCTGAAACACGGCAACGCAGCTTATGATTGGACAAAGTTACAGCGGTCCGAAAATGCAGGTAAACCTTGTGTGACACGATTTTTTCTGATTTCAGTCGACCACTGCGGGAAGACAAGCAGAGCTAACTGCATACGAATGCGTGGGCTAGCAAACCGGTTAAGGTACTTTACGATGAAGTGCCCACAACTCTCCAGCTGCCTAGCCTGCCTTAGTCCCAGCTGCCATTTTAGAGCTAGCTGCGGAGGGCAGCTGTGAAGTTTCTTTTGCCCTTACTCGCCCACATTTGAGTATTTTGACACAAGAGATGGTACCGTTCTTCTTTCTTCATCTCGAGAAGCTCTATCGAACGATGTTAATCTCCGCCAGTTCTGGGAATAACGATTTTTTGACGATTTCCCTCGAGGACGGGCGCGCTTTTCGCCTGACGATGACGTCATCGAAAGTCGATGATTTCGAAATTTGCCAAATTTTCTTGTCTAAACTTCGTCAAAAATCATCTAGGGGTTACTTGAGGCGCTGATTACTAATTTTTGAAAATTTCGCCGACTTCGATAGGTTTTGGATTTTCCTTTAGATAATTGAGAGTGGTCGAGTCAGGAACACCGATTTTGCTCAAACTTCGTCTAAGGGCAAGGGTTATTCAGGCTCCGAATACGCTGCCGAAGTTCATTTGGCCGATTATGACAGGAGACCACCCATACCGAAAACTGAGGGTGGTCAGTGATCCTGACCCTACGAATCTCAAATGACTGTAACATGCCAAAGTCGGTGGAATTTTCAAAAACGACGAATGTCGGATTCGTAACCGGCGCTCCATATAACCCCCTAGACGGTTTTGGACGAAGTTTGAACAAGAAGATTTGGCAAATTTCGAAATCGTCCACTTTTGATGACGTCATCGTCCGGGCAGTCTCGGCGAAGAGCGCCATCGCCCTCGAGGAGGGAATTCTCAAAAAATCAATTTTACCGGAATTGGTCGACATTGATGCCTTTCGAGCTTTTCGACAGAACGGTTCCATCTCTTGTGCTAAAATACTCAAATGTGGGCGAGTAAGGGCGGAAGAAACTTCACAGCTGCCCTCCGCAGTTCTAAAATGGCAGCTGGGACTAAGGCAGGCTAGGCAGCTGGAGAGTTATGGGCAATTCATCGTAAACTACCATAAATGATTTGCTAGCCTATGCATCTGCATGCCCTTAGCTCTCCTTGTGTTCCCGCAGTGGTCGACTGAAATCGGAGAAAATCGTGTCACACAAGGTTTACCTACATATTCGCACCGCTGTATCTTTGTCCAGTCATAAGCTACTTCGCTGTGTTTCAGCACTCTTCTTGAGCTTCCTGCTGCTTACAAAATCCACAAGTTGCAGCTGAAAAGATTCAAACGTTACAGAGTTATTGCGCTCAGAACACATCCGCTGTGCAATTTGCGAGCTGTCGCGCCCAGTCGATTGATTGGTTCGATCCTATATGCATTGTGCACGGCGCACTCTCAGAGGACTCCTGGTATGACAGAACACTTTGCACCTTGAGATGCTCCGAGAACATGCAAGTCCTGGAATATAAGCTTCTCCAATCACAAAAAGTCTGCTCAGTCATTTTTGACCATCCACTGCGAGAACGCGTTGCTCTAACGAAGTTGTATACATGATTGTGTAGGTCTCGAAGAAGCAAATCGAAAGGTGCCAACCCTTTCTCAAAAAACCTCAAATTAGAGGAATTGTGAGCACGCAACTGTTTTGTACGGCTAGCGACCGACAACTCGTTCGCGACCGCCCTTCACAATGGAGCGCAAGTTTTAATTTCGAACGTTTTCATGGTTCCATATGAACAATGTATACCAAGCGATAGAGCTCGAGCTCCTGAGCTCAAATGTATACTTAGTTTCTGAAACGAATGAGCTTTGGGCGAGTCATATCAAAAAGACGCAAAAACCGCGAAGTCGCGGTTTTTGCGGCGTCTATTCAAAAGAGGCGTCCAGTACTGTACCCATCCACCCAGTTTCTCTTCTACTTGAAGCCCTAGTCTTAATTCGAAATTCATACAATTTCATGGATTAAACGACGTAGAATGGGACGTTCTTGGACAACAGTCTGGATTCCATTAACACAATTTTGCTCAAAGTGTTCAAGCCAGGAGGGTTACAGTGATCTTCAAAGAAATTGCCCTTTAATTACCGGTCATTCATAAAGAGCCCTAATGCTTATTATCTTGTGCAGAGGGGAGAAGTTCTCACTCACACATTTGTGAAGAACTCAGTGCTAGTCCATGAAAAGTCTTTTGCACATAAGTCGATCTGGTGCTGATTTTCGGTCTCTGGCAACAGTTTAAGGCTATGTGATGAGCATTATCGCCCTGTCTTTTCCACAGATCCACAAATTTGAGGATGGGGCTCTTCCCCCACAATTGGTCAAGTGCCTCGATGTGGGGAGAGCACACACGGCAGAAGGGTTGTGCCTCTAAATCCGACTCAACAATTCTATATGGTGCTGGAGACTTTCGACAACAGAGTACATCCTACGCTGTGTTTCCTCTCACCATCAGAACTGGCCGAACAATGCGCACATGGGCCACAATAAGCTTTTTCCTCAGAGCGTCTTTTGACAGCCCAAGCTGAGTGGGCTGATTAAAATCTCCTCAGATGAAAGCACTATATAAACTACAGAAGTGAGATGAAATATGCTAGGTTCTATAAAAGATTGCATTATGATTCTAAAAACGTGTTCTTCTAAGCTGTTCTTTGACAGTGCCCAATCGTAAGCAACGTTAAGCCTCTAGGATATAACTGGCTTTCCACACTCTGATTAGGTCTGGACAACGATTTCCTCTCGCGCAAATTTCCTACTGCAGGAGAAGCTTTAGGAGAACGGTAACATAGTGAATACAAAAATGTTGTATCCTCTAGGAGTCCCGAAAGGCAATCTAGCGGTTGAATTGGTCTTCTGATCCATAATGCCACGGTGTCTCTAATCCTGTAGAGACCCATTCGTTGAAATTACGCATTCAATTCCTCGCAGGCGTCTGGAAGACGGAGGTGAATAATTACGCTGCACCTGCCGGGAATGACACGCCTGCGATGTCAAGACGGCAATCGGACGGCGCTGCCGAATTAAGCAAACAGAAAGTGGCAATGAATGGACCCAAAGTAGCGAATTGAGGGCGTAATCTCTAGCCCTCATTGTCGTGCAATTCCTACTTCTCCTCCTCGCTCTCAGAGATTATAGGGAGGACACCCATGGTGAGTTTCCAAGCGCACACGATTCTTTGCAGTCCCTGCCTTCTTCCCCTCCCATCTCCCTTCGTTTCCCAGCCCGATTAACCGAGCCGTCCTCGCATTTGATGCTCGAACTTCATTTATCCCACTTGAATTCGCAAACACTTTCGCTGCGTGAGCGCCTACTCCTCCAACCTTCTCAGCTTCTCGCTTTGCAGCCCGTAGCGCTTTCTCTTGCTGAGCTTAAAATCTTTTCTTTCGCTAAGCGAGATTTAAAGCTCTACACGTTGCACATTCGTTCAATTTTCTACTGATGTTAAATACTCGCTTCCTGGACGACCTATGTATTATACATTCCGAACCATAGCATCTTCAGAGGCTCACTGACTTATGCAGCCTATCCTGAACAGCATCCTTCCCAGTCATCACCTTGTCTGCCGCCCTGCACTTTGTTTGGATATCCTGTCCTTTTCTACAATTAGCATTTGTTCTAGGTAATTTCATATGTTCAACATTGTTATTGAGCAGCTATTTTTTAAATACCTAGCGGGGTAATAATATCTATTAGTAATTTCATTTAAATTCCATCTGCTCCTGAAGTCTGGTAAAAAAGTCTTGATGATATGGATAATAAAGAGTAAAGAAACCTTGGAAGAGTTGAACGGTGTTAGGTAGCTTGCCCATTCCGGCTATTCTCTTCATTTTCCGCGCTTCATTTATTAAAGAACATGCACGTGCACTGCCCACAACATCAATACAAGCCAAGTGAAGGAGAAAAATGCTCGAACACGTACAGAGTGGCTTGCCAAATATGGGAAATTTCGAAACACTTTCACGTAATCGACTACGACTACATAGTTCAATATGTTGCTTCCGTTTTATTTACCTATTTATTTATGGGAGGGGGGCGTTCGTATCGGCTGGTTGTAGGTGCCGCCGCCGCGCGCTCAGGTGGCCATACCTGCGGCGTCATCTCCCCGCTCGCCGTCTCCGCTCACGCTCTGGCACCCGTCGCGCGCGCGGCGACAACGGCCCGACGGAGGCCGTCGTCGGCGGCCCCACGGACGGCCCGACGGACGAGCAGAGCACGCAGGAGGTCAACCAGATTTGTTGGGACTGCAATCAACAGGATGTTCAGAGGATTTACAAAACGAGTGTAAGGATACATGTTGGCATGATACAAACATAGCTCTACATCAGAATTTCGAGCTCTATCTAATGAGCTCTACCTCAAGCTCATCAGTGCCACCGTTGATGCGATATTCTTCAAATTTGAAACTGAAAAATAATTCTTCGCAAACCTGCTACAAAGCTGTAAAAGGAATGTTTCCAGACCAAAATTTCACACAGAATTCAACTACGTCGTCTAAATACCTTCTAGAGCTCTTTTTTAAAGAAAAAATTGTGTGGATGACACCGTTGGGGATATGTCTCCAAGACAACATTCTACACAGAATTCAATTACGAAATTTATGTTCACAAATACAGTGTGTCCCAAAAATGTATACGCTGTTTGAAGGTGATAACCTTGCTCAGAGTAAGGGTACTGGAGAAATTGATGGCTCATATAAAATTTTAAGACAGTAAAAATCTTCTGACAAATGAGGGTATAGATTGCGCCATGCGCTCGTCTGAAAATTTGCATTTTACACTCGAATGATTGTTTTCGCTTGAATACTTGTTATAATTTCTCCAAAAAATGGTCGTTTCGATTGATGTGAGCTTCTTTAAAGGTTTGAAAGTTCAAAACACATTATGGCTTGCGAAAAATGCAGAATCCTAAATCCTAAAAAATCCTAAGAATCCTAAAAAATGCATGTTCTATTTGAGTAGTTCTATCATTGGTGATAGTGAAGCTTTTGAAGATGTTTAACATCTTCAAAAGCACAGGGTGACGAAATTTCCGTGGCGTGCAAATAGTCAAGATTGCACCATGCACTCGAAACCTTGCATTTCAGACTCGATTGATTGTGCATGGGCTAACTGCTTGTTAAAATTCTGTTACTACTTGGCCACACTAACCTGTGCAGCGCCTCTTTTAACGTTTAGAAATTGACAATTACGTGAAAGGCAAGTGACGTGTGAGTTTATTGACTACACAATTTATCACCTTCGCTATCGCTCCAATAATCCTCTCTACATTTTTAAGCTCATAACAAGAGTCAGGCCCGGCTCTAAGCCTTTCTACGAAGGGAAGGAGTTTATCCTGAAGTGGCAGTGGATGTTTGAAAACATCGAAGAAGTGCGTAGGCGACTCAGCGATACCCTGTATTGACTGTAGAGTGGAGAATTTGTGTTAGTTCACTATATGCTCAATACACATAACTAATAACGTGGTAAGCAACAATTGATTAATAGACATGTCCTACTACCTGGTAATAAATATAACCTTGGCCCCCTGGATGCACGGCCTCCAGGAGGTCGAGGTCTTATGAGAGGGCAATGAAAGACTATGTGTTCAGTGACCTCGTTTATCCCCAGAACTGAAGTTTCGGACCGCTTGATTGGCATCCACAAAGAATCGATGAATTGACCAATATCGGTTGATGATCGATCGAAACATCAAAAACGAACTTCAGATTCGTGTCCAACGAACTCGGTCACCCTCACGGCATAAGTTTTGTACTTTGTACTTGAATGACATACACAAAAACTCTTTTATATGTAATAGAATAGGATATCAACTTCGTGATTGAATTCTGCGTAGAATGTTGGCTTAGAGACATGTCCCCAACGGTGTGATATACACAATTTTTTCTTTAAAAAAGAGCTTTCTAGAAGGTATTTAGACGATGTAGTTGAATTCTGTGTGAAATTTTAGTCTGGAAACATACCTATTACAGCTTCGCAGCAGGATTGCAAAGAATTATTTTTCAGTTTCAAATTTGAAGAACATCGCATCAACGGTGGCATTGATGAGCATGAGGTAGAGCTCATTAGATAGAGCTCGAAATTCTGATGTAGAGCTATGTTTGTTTAGCGCCAACATGTAGTTTTACACTGGTTTTGTAAATCCTCTGAACATCCTGTTGATTGCAGTCCCAACAAATCTGGTCGACCTGCGTGCTCCGCTCGCCCGTCGGGCCGCCGTCGTGGGGCCGCCGACGACGGCCTCCGTCGGGCCGTTGTCCGCCGCGCGCGCGACGAGTGCAACAGAGTGAGCGGAGCCGGCGAGTGGGGGATGACGCCGCAGGTATGGCCACCTGGGCGCGCCTCCGCGGCGCCCACGACCAGCCGATACGAACGCTACGCACCCTTTATTTATGCGCTAGGCTATATAAGGCTAACATCAGAAATGTTGCCAAACAATCAAAGCAAACGCAAATCCTACTAAAGCAACAAGGAGAAAGGGAGAAAAGGGAGAAAACCAAGGAGGTATTAAACCCATCTCGAAGAGATGAGAGCAGTGCCTGCTCCACATGTAAATGAGTTGACCTAACAAGAACGATTTCCGTCGTTTGTAAGAAATGTCCTAGGAATAAAATGTGTGATCTTCTCGAAGTTCGCTCCTGTTGATAAGAGTGCAATTCTGTAAAAATTTGAGCTCTGCTTTACCCACCTATGGTTAACACTTCGAGAAAACAGCACAGGCAAGTATCCCTTAACCTTGTGACGACATTGCTAAGGAATCAATCCAAGATCTAGGTTTTTACAGGACGAGAGGGACAAATTTGAGGAACTAAACTAAGAAACAGCATGAAGGACCCTCTATGATGTTTCTTTGTGCTTTTTCCAAAAGATTAGAACATTCAAGCTTTTTATTTCCCTCCTTGTGTTCCAGCCTCTGCGTACCTTGTTACTGGCTGTATTCCTTTCCTCTTGCTGCTGTTGTCTTTCCAGTTTCTGTTCCTCCACATACGTGTTCATGTTGTCCTTCTTCGTCAGAATAACTATGCTCCCCTTATCGATCCTTCACGTACTCGAGATTTCTCTGCTGCTCCTCTCACTAGCCCGTATTACTGTTACTGCCTCCTTTCTCTTTCTTTGATTAGCAGGCGTGCGACCCTAACTTTCCCATCTTCGCTCCTCTCCTCCTTTGCGCAACTTCATCGAACACTGGATGAATCGCACGACTATTTGTACGTTGACGGGAGATACTTTTTGTCCTGCCCATTCGAATTGTCCTGCTCGCCAAGTGTGTTTTTTTAGAGGAAAGAAAGCAGAAATATAGTCGGATAAACCGATAACCGTTTTCACGTCGTGCGAAATGATATGCATGGAGTGGTGCAAAGATACTCTAATGACAGCCTCTCAGATTATCTCGCTCCCACACCCCCGTATCCTTGCCAGAGGTCACACGGTGTTGTCTCTGTCGATGTTCTTGTTCGGAGTCGAAACGACAGATATGCGATTAGCGAGCACCATGGCAACATCTAGTTCATCTCTATGACAATCTCGACAGAACCACCCCGGACGCCTTTGCGAGCCAAGTTAGCGCCCTCATACTCCTAGTCCTTGAGGAAGGCGCTCGTTTCACCTACGCGTTTGTCGTTTTCCCGCTATGCGTAGATGCTGATGGGCTCCCCTAACTAACGCTACCGATCCATTTTATAGAAACGTTCGTAGCCATGAGAATTCGCCTAAATGACACTTCAAATGTTCCTGCAATTCTGCGACATTTGTGATCCTGCTTCCATACCAGGAATTCTATTTGGTTCGTCCACTAAATTTGAAAAATGCTGCGATCTTTGGGGCATGGGATGTGTAATTAAATAAATATTAGGTCGTATTGGATGTTCCCGATGATCGTTTTTTGCCTGCAATATTCCAGGCATTGCTCTAGTTTTTACTTCACGAATTCATGGGGGTTTGATACCCTTACGTATAGAAGGACATGTAGTTCTAAATGCATTTGGAGTATATAGATAAGATGATTGCGAAAGATTGAATATGTACAACTAAGTCTCTAGGTAACATTCAAACGAGCATTTTTGGTGTTTCATGATCTTCTGCTGATGTCAATTCGCATTGGAATCTACTAGGCAAGCAATTAAATTAGAGCAGAATATGATGATGTGAATCCGAAAAGAAAGCGCGAAAATCTGGTGAACATTCTGAGCGGCAATTCCAAATAACACATCGTTAAATTCATCCGCAGAGAAGTTGTATGATTTGGAGCTGCGCAGAAATGCCTTCTGACTGTTCATAAGGTCAACTGCCAATTGTTGACAGCTTGAAGATTGCCACCAGAGGGTTTTGTTGGTAGCGCTACTCCAGGTGTAACAGTTTCAAAGAAGAAGGCTGTGATCATTCGAAGTTGGGAGTCAAACGGCGGGAACTTCATTACAGCCTAATAAGCAGAGCATCATCTTCCTTGAGAGAAGTCAAAATGCAGTCTTACTATGGAGAGTGGTTTGAGGTAGTGATTGTCCGCAGACACCCTACTGAGCTAATTAATAAAGATAAAGGACTGCCCTAGTCTATTGCTTTGTGGCTGGCTCCACGCGTTCTTCTTCTACGGGATATCGTGGAGGCAACTGAATGTGCATTTGGCTTATATCACGACTCGCGGTCACCAGCCGATGGACAGCATTTTCAACTTTTGTGCAACTCTGGTATCGACCACGGAGGATGGAAGGCTTGGTTAGCCTGGGCGGGACCAGAATCCAGAAACTTGAGTCGGGATGCATGTAACAGCTAGCGCCTTCTATAGCGATATCATGTGCCCAAAACATGCCCTGTTTAATGATACACTCCAGGGATGAGCGGATAATAAAACTTTGAAAACCGGATAACGGATAACGGATAATTTTGCCCGAAAATGGCCGGATAACGGAAAAGCGGATAACGAACAAACAACAAAAATTAAAACTCGTTTTAAATTGCACTAATTTTAACAACAGATCAGGGCTTAAAGCACTGTTAATTTATAAGCTATCTCTAGCCATTTTAGTGGTGTTTTTAAACGTTTTGCAGTCGCCGCATTAATGACGCTCTATGGGGTTTTCTGCCCATCCGTAGGAAGACAAACGCACGGAAACATGCCCGCCTTTCACCTGTTTCAAAGAAGACGGTTGGATTGTCTTATTTATCAGCCTTTCTCTGCGATTAACTTTTTTCAATTAGAGCAGTTGAAAAATAGAATAGTCCTTGGAAGAGCAATTGTTCCGATGTCTCTGGAAAGAAGAAGAAGGCAGGAGACATCCAGCGAAACAAACTTCACATATCGACCTTGTCCTACACATGCTATGAACCGTTATTGTTGTTGTTGCTCAATAGCATCCCAAGATCCTAGGTACTTCAACGTGGAATTATCTGGGATGGATAAAATACTTTTGGATAGTAACTGCAAACAATTGTGTACGACAAACACACACTCAAAAAGTTATGACATCCAGACCTTCTGGATCTGAGGAAGAATATCCGACCCACCGCTTCAGAATCGGAGGAAGAATATCCGACCCAGTCCCAAAACGGAGGTGTTCTTTATGTTGCAAATAAGTTTCACAAAAAATTTAACAGATAAAACAAATCTACATGTCTTCAGCACCCACGATGATAAGTTTGTTTAGTAGTTCATTGCTCCCCTAAAATTTTTAATGGGGAAGTTGCTTACTCTATGTATTTGGATTAATCCTATTTCTTTTGCTAGTATTCATTGCTGTACTGCAGTATTTTTTGATAATTCACGACAGCATATGGCTAAAAAGGTACCATTACCACCTGCAATCAAATTGAACACACGGCAATCGTGTATCCACAAATGATACGATGGAAAGATCTGCGTCAAAAAATTCTTCCCATGATGCGGCTCTCCACTTTTGGCGATTACTAGGAGCAGCTTATATGCCTTCTTGGTCAGCGCATGACTTGAGATGAATGAACAATGCTGTGCTAAGTAGGCCTCATATAAGTATGGTGCAGGCTTAGCGGGCCTTCTGTAAGGCTGGAAGTTAGATATCTGTAAAACTATGTAGCCAGATTCCAAGTGAGGAAACTTTAGTTCACCCTTATAGATTTGAATACTTCTGTTGTTTCTGACGACCACTCTTATGATCGTGAAGGATCCTGTACATAGACCGCCCATCATCACGTCCAAAGCTAAGATTCAGCTAATTTGTTGTTCGTTATCCGGTACAAAAACGCCGGATAACGAACAACAAAACGGATAGGCCAAAACCCCTCGGAAACCGGATAACGGATAACGGTTAATCCGCTCATCACTGATACACTCCTAGTCCTGTCGTGACTGTTTTCCGTGCTGTAGGCAGTGTTCGATGTTCACGCGCCTTCATGCTTCATTCGGGACAACTTTCAGGGAAACTACATAGCTTGTTTGGTCATGGTTTGGTTAAATTATGAGTCAAACAGCTCTATTTGAAAGCCTCGTTGTTGACAATGGGAGATGTTACGCGACTGAAGTAAAGTGTAAAATGGAGGTAGCTCACGCATTTTGTCCAGTGAGAATTAGAATTGAACTAAGAGTTTATAAATCAAGAACGCGTTGTAAATTTCACTGGAAGGGAACAGAGTCAATCAAAAAAATTCAAAAATGGAAAAGAGAGTGCTATTTTCTAATCTGGGCGTTACAGATTTGTAAGAAGTGATGGGCAGCTCAGACGCGGTTTTCACTCTTGTTTTGCGTAATAGTTTCTTGACGACTCTTCCAAGCCATATGATAATAGTTCTTTAGCATAAATTTAATGAGATACTTCTGGTAATTATAGAGGTTGTATGTAGATGTACTTACAATAGTGTAGTATGCTCTGTTTTAAGACGACCGGCTGTCTTGGTCCACGAACAGACACCTCCATTCCGGAGTAACCAGATTCAAACAACACGCATGCTTATTTCCGAAGATTGATCGCTGAGTGAATATTCCGCGCTGTGGTAGTGCGCGCAATTACTTCAGGACCTCCAGGGTGAGGCTCTTGTGAGTGCAGCTAGAGCCGCATGTGTAGAGCTGCAGACAAAAGTTGAGCAGTGCTGTCCGATGCGCTCTGCTGGAACCTGCAGCGACTACAAGAATTTGTTTTATAGCTAGGCGACTGACGTATGTACCAGCATGCGTTGGGTAGCTATTTAAGAAATTTCACAGCTCTGCAAGAAAAAACGACAACAGACTCAGCTCTGAGCGGAATGAGTAGCAATCTTGACCTAACAGCACTCCTGGAGCTCGTCGCACGAACTGAGCTGATCACTGATTCTTTTGATAAAACCAAAAAATCATAAGGTACACTAGAAAAGTCAAAATGAGTGGATGCTAGAGGCTACTATTGGATTTATGCCATAGGAAGTGCGAAAACCAATAGACAACCACCGAAAAGCAGAATAGCAAAGCGCTTTCTTGATGAAGCCACCCTAGCCATCTGGAAACAGCACGCATTCATCAGCAAAAGGCGTTTCTCGCAACAAAGGGATGGTTGTTGGAGCAATCCCAGTCCATGTTCCCAGCTCAGCTTCGTACCTGAAAAAGAGTATCCAGAAACCTCTCCCGCCTTAAAGATTCCGATTTTTGCTTAAGCCCCGTTTCACAAAGAAATAGTTGCGCTACACTGCAGAGAAAAACACAGAGTCCAGGATCTCCTTTGTAGAAACGAGGAAAAAAGAAGCTCTGCATGACGTACAGTGCTACATGCGCAATCTGAAGGCTCTCCTTATGCGAAAACGAGCCATTGTGGATCATTTGGTATCTCTAATGCATGACTAACAATAAGTGGTGTTTCACACTTCCTTAGTTGTCGTTGTAGAAATTTTGTTCGACTACGTTTCTGTGGCAGAATTTATAGGAGAGTCTGTACAGAGCTCCACCGTTTGAAGGAACATTGAGTAAAGTCGAATCACTGTTCCGTCTTCCCCTTGCTCTAATTTCCCATATTTTCTTGGACCCTAAAGGGTAATTGCATTTCACGTCCGCACTATCCTACGGAAGCTGCAGATTTAAAGGCGACAATGGCGAAATCGCAGAATGCACTGCGCTACTTCATTGCTACCGCTGCTGTAGTAATACTACTCCATGACAACTTCTTCTCTGATTTACTCGTGGAGTGAAAACCTGTTCTAATTTCTAAGAGGTTTCAAAGTTCTAATTCCTAACACTTAAGTTTAGACATAACGCAGCCCGAACTTTTGCTCTCATAGGTCTTTACGGGGTGCAGAATGGAGGTGCCCTGTACACGCTAGGACGACGCGTTGTTAGTAATAAGCCGAGATTGCAGAGCAGAGGTCGGCGAATAATCTTCCAGACAAAAGGCACGTCACTGCCTTGGCATAATATGGTCTGTGCCTTGGAAAATGAAAGCAAGCAGGGCCACGCTTCTTTCTTATCGTTTAGCTCTTTCTTATCGTCACAAATTGCTTCAAAGTACAAGAGAGTGAAAAAGTTCCGGTGTATTAACTACTGGAGCTGCACCCTGCACTCGTCCAACGTTTCGTATACTTGATTTAAAGTGTATATTGATATCAGTCACATAACGTTTTCCAATAAGGAGCTGAATTTTTGAGTTCAACTATGATAAGCAGATTTGATTGACCTTTGATAGACTGTGATTTTACGAAAACCTGTTCTTAAAATTAGGATAGGCACATCATTTCTCGATAAATGCGTTGTGGTTGACCAGTTGCCCTCTCATTCACTCCTAATCTCCTGCCACTGAATTCATGGAGCTGAAGCCTCCACTGGTTGAAATGTGCGGGAGATTTGCTGTTTGTGACGTAACTCATAACTCCTGATTTTCTCACACGTCCTTACTTTCTTTCTGTTTCGTTAAGCAACCCCATTTTTGACCGCAAAATAACGTGAACGAAAAGACAAAGGAGGCTAAATAAAAAATTCCGTGCAATTATTCCCTGAAAACAAGTGACGAGAGAGATGACTCCGAAATATCGCGAAATGCTAAACGAGTGCATAGGACAATTTCAACATTCACCTGTATCACCTGTCGTCCCGTTGATCATCGACTTGCTCGAGCGGTCGCCAGCAGCGTCTCCATTCGTCCCTGTCGCGTGCCAGAGTGCTCCAGTGCATCCTCCTCGCTCGAGCGAGGAACACGAAGAGCGTCATATCGGTCGTTCAGGGATTTGACGAAGAAGTCCAACCAACGCGTCATGGTGTTCTCTTGACATCCCGCGGAATTCATTCGGTAACGGCTCCCGTCTAGCGGGTGTCGGAAGCGCATTACGTGGTCGGCCCACCTAATTTTCGACAACTTGGCCCACGCGACAGCGTCTCTGATCTTCAAACGTCGGCGAAGCTCGGAACTCCGGAGGCCTTCTCTCACTTGCGTGAATCGTGTCACTCCGAGCATCGTCTTCTCGATTCCGCTGTGCGACGCTGATCGCGTGTTCATCCGGCTTTCGTATAGCCCAGGTCTCTGAGGCATATGTTAGGGCAGGAAGAACGGTAGAGTCGAATAGGTGGGCACGGAGTCGGACGTTCTTCGTCTTCTTCGCGACTTCTTCGACGCTCCTGAAAGCTCCCCAAGCCGCTCGTTTCCTCCTGCTCAGCTCCGGCGCTAGGTCGTTGGCCATGTTGACTTCGCGACCCAGATACACGTAGCTGGAGCATTCGGAGATGTTCGTTCTGTTGAGCGAGAATGGGGCATCAGAAGCTTGTCCGTTCCTCATGAACATCGTCTTCGTAAGATTCAGCTGCAGTCCAACGTTCCCACATACACGATCGAAGTCGGCCAGCATTCGCTCCGCCTGGCTGATGCTCGGTGTTATGAGCACGATGTCGTCAGCGAAGCGCAGATGGTGCAGCTGCCGGCCGTCGATTTTCACTCCCATTTCCTCCGATTCTTGTTCGCGCATGACGTTTTCGAGGGTGGCGCTGAAGAGCTTCGGGGATATGGTATCACCCTGCCGAACCCCTCTCTTCACGTCGATGAGGACGTCGTTGTAGAATGGTGAGGTCTTGGTCGTGAATCCACTGTACAGCTCACGAAGGACCCTGATGTACTGAGTAGGGACACCAGGGATGAGCGGATAATAAAATTTTGAAAACCGGATAACGGATAACGGACAATTGTGCCCGAAAATGGCCGGATAACGGAAAAACGGATAACGAACAAACAACAAAAATTAAAACTCGTTTTAAATTGCACTAATTTCAACAACAGATCAGGGCTAAAGGGCTGTTAATTTATAAGCCATTTCTAGACATTTTAGTAGCGTTTTTAAACGTTTTGCAGTCGCCGCATTAACGATGGGGGTTTTCTGCCCATCCGTAGGAAGACAAACGCACAGAAACACACCCGCCTTTCACCTGTTCCCAAGGGGTCGGTTGGATTGTGTTATTTATCAGCCTTACTCTGCGCTTAACTCTTTTTTCAATTAGAGCAGTTGATAAATATAATAGTCCTTGGAAGAGCAATTCTTCCGATGTCTCTGGAAATAAGAAGGCAGGAGACATCTAGCCAAACATACCTCTCATAACGGTCTTGTCTTACACATGCTATGAACCATTACTGTTGTTGCTGCTCGATAGCATCTCAAGATCCAAGGTACTTCAACGTGGAATTATCTGGGATGGATCAAATGCTAACTTTTGGGTAGTAACTGCAAGCAATTGTGTACGGCAAACACACCCTCAAAGAGTTATGACATCCAGACCTTCTGGAATTGAGGAAGAATATCCGACCCACCGCTTCAGGATCGGAGGAAGAATATCCGACCCAGTCCCAAAACGGAGGTGTTCTTTATGTTGCAAATAAGTTTCACAAAAAATTTAACAGATAAAACAAATCTACATGTCTTCAGCACTTACTCTATGTATTCGGATTAATCCTATTTCTTTGCTACAGTACCGTCGGTAAACGTTCGCCGGCGGCGGATTAATCCGCCGCCGGCCGCGTTTTGGCGAACGTTTACCGACGGTACTGTAGTATTCATTGCTGTACTGCAGTATTTTTTGATAATTCACGACAGCATATGGCTAAAAAGCTAGCATTACTGCCTGTAATCAAATCGAACATATGTGCTGCAATCGTGTAACCACAAATGATACGATGGAAAGATCGACGGTAAAATATTCTTCCCAGGATGGGGCTCTCCACTTTTGACGATTGCTAGTAACAGTATGTATGCCTTCTTGGTCAGCACATGACTTGAGATGAATGGACAATGCTGTGCTAAATAGGCCGCATATAAGTTGGTACAGGCTCAGCGGGCCTTCTGGAAGGCTTGAAGTTAGATATCTTTAAAACTATGTAGCCAGCTCCCAAGTGATGAAACTTCAATTAGGGGCCTGTTCATACTTCGCGACAAGAGCGATAAAAGCGACAAGATCGTCTGGAGCGACTGGGGCGGCGGATGTAGTGTGGTGTACGTAAATAGTTACGCATTTCACACTACATTCGTTGCGGACGGAGTACGCAATTATTTACGTACACCACACTATGTCCGTCGCCCCAGTCGCTCTTCTCGCTTTTGTCGCTCTTGTCGCGAAGTATGAACAGGCCCTAACCCTTCTAGATTTGAAAACTTCTGTTGTTTCTGAGGACCACTCTTATGATCGTAAAGGATCCTGTACATAGTCCACCCATCACCACGTCCAAAGCTAAGATTCAGCTAATTTGTTGTTCGTTATCCGGCACAAAAACGCCGGATAACGAACAACAAAACGGATAGGCCAAAACCCCCCGGAAACCGGATAACGGATAACGGATAACGGTTAATCCGCTCATCCCTGAGGGACACCCTGAGTGAGCAGGGCGTCGATGACCGCTACAGCTTCGACGGAGTCGAATGCCTTCTTCAGCTCGATGAACGTAAGGCACAGCGGCAGCTTGTACTCTCGCGACACTTCGATGAGCTTCGTAACGGTGTGCATGTGATCGATCGTGCTGAATCCTCTCCGAAATCCTGCTTGTTCGCATGGCTGTCCTTCGTCCAGCGTTCTGCTAATCCTATTCAGGATCACTCGTGTGAACAGCTTGTAGACTACGGACAGCAGGCAGATCGCGCGATAGTCGCCAATGTCGTGCACGTCTCCCTTCTTGTACAGCAAGACGGTCTTGCTGGTCTTCCACTGATATGGAACCTTGCACTCCGACAGGTAGCGTGTGAAGAGGTGTTGATGAGCGCTGGCGGTAGGTTCTTTAGGTGTTCGGGTTTGATCCTGTCGGGACCGGATGCTGTACGCTTCTTCACCGAGGAGATGGCGTGTCGGATCTCGGAAGGAAGAACAGAGGGGACGACGTATCCATCCTGTGAAAGCGACATGGGTGCAGGTGGATGTGGCTATCGAGGAGATGGGAGTAGAAGTCGTGGATGTCCTTCTCGTGGTCCTTCTGGAAGAGGTGAGGTACCGTCAGCATGTCGGAGAGCGGTCATTTTGGTCTTAAAGTTGGCGAAGGTCCGGCAGGCGTTGCGGATGCTCAAACCTACCTCTGCAGCTTCAGCCATCACTTCCGCCCTTCTCTCCTTAAGATCCTCCTTTATCGCCGCTCTGCATAGCTTCGCAAGCTCGGACGTCAGTTGGTAGTTGCCTGACGCTCGTGCTGCTCCACGCTGGCGTATCAGCTCGAGAGTTTCCGGAGACAGGCGTCTCTTGGTGGTCTTCAAGCTCTCGGCTCCCTTAGCACTATCGCAGAGATGGTGCACGAAGTGGTCGTATTCCTCGTCGATGTTGTCCATAACGGTGTCCCAAAGGCCGGCGAGAGAGGTGTAAAGGTCCCAGTTGATGGTCGTTCTGGGACTCCTCTTCTTAAACTTCACGGCCTTCTCTCCTTGACGCGAAAAGCGAAACCTCGTGCGAAGGAGGCGGTGGTCCGACCCCGTGTAGAACTTGGGGACAACGGAGACGGGACAACGGAGACGTTGGTCAGGCAATACCTGCGAGGATGATGTGGTTGAAGATAAAGATGATGTGGTCGATCTCGTTGTGGAACTGGCCACCGGAGGATTCCCAGGTCCATCGCAGAGAGGGACGCTTCTGGAACTGTGAGTTTCCATGGATGGTGTTGGTCGACATGATAAACTCAGACAGCCTTTCACCTTGCTCGTTCCACTCCAAACCGTGGGTTCCGATGTGAAGTTCTTCCGGCGACCTTCGCGGTCCGATCTTGGCGTTGAAGTCGCCGACGATCACCTTGCAGAAGGTGTGATCTTCCTTATAGAACTTCTCCAGCTCCACGTAGAAGGCTTCGACCTCTTCGTCGTCGTAGTCGAATGTTGGGGCATACGCGACGAATACAGTCAAAGCTGGCACGGTCGTAGCCACATCGCTTCAGTCGCAGACGTCCGATTCGGGTTGTCAGAGACTCGTACGAATCGATGTTCGTGGCCAGCCTGGTTAGGCCCTGAGATTTTAGCAGCCTCTCCGTACTCGTCCCTCCCACCGCTGCACAAATGGGGCTCTTTCGGGGTCAGGGGAATGAGGCCCTTTAGTGCTGCTGTGTTTGACTCCAATACACACGGTAGCTAGTCGGTCTCTGTCGTGCGGGCGAAGAACTCTGGGCAGCCAGCCAGACGGCCCGAAGGGACGGGGCGAGACTTTTGAGGCGGCCTCGAATCGCCATACGATGTACTTCCAGTCTACCGACTGCAAGCTTTTGGCCGAGCCGACACAGTTACAATCCGCACAGTCACTGACACATCCACGCACACTGTGCACGAACATGCCGCTCCCACGCACAAAGAACGCGTCGACCCGACACAGCAGGAGCAAGGAGTCCATCCCCTGCATCGCATCTGCGTCTCTGGGCAGTACACGGTCGCATTTGGTTCGCGTTTAATCCCCCTATCCACCACCCGGGCGCGCCACGTGGCCTTGCGACAAGCTGCCCGAGATCCCTCTTAACAGGAGAGCCCGAAGGCTCTCTATCGAGGGAAATCCGTGGATTTCATCATTCAACAAGGAAAACAAACCATCGGAAGAACATCGTTCTTCGATTCTTAAAGTCATCAGAGATAAGCGCAATGCGATCTGCGACGCAAATTTCTGTTAATAGAATTTGATTTGACTTAGATAGCATATATATGTATATATATATATATATATATATATATATATATATATATAGCTGAAAATTTCGATGCGCCGTCTAGAAATGTTTTGCTTCAAGAAACAGCTCTAGCACTGCAGATTGTTAATGACCTGGGTTCTCAAAACAGAACTTTTAGGTGTATTTTCGAGGATTGTTTTACTTTGTCCCTGTTTTCGTAAACTGCGTGGTGTTTCATTTTTTTCACGTGATATCATGTACTCCGATGTAAACCTTAAGGCGTCTATCGAGGATTTCCAGATGGAGAACCCATCGTCATCCTCGTTAGGTGACAGAATACGACTCAATGTGGGCGGGACAATCTTTGAAACAACGCTGGCAACGTTACGAAAAGTGGAAAATACGGTATGAAAGCTCTTCACAATCAGATTTAAACGGCACAGCTAGTTCTATTTTTAAGGTGCTGTCGACCATTGTGTCCGAGCGATGGCGTGGTCAGGCCGAACTCTTCATTGACAGAGATCCTACACATTTTTCGAAGGTTCAAAGTTTAGTGCGTTGTTTCTCTCTTTTTTGAGGAACACGTTTCTTGCAGATACTGAATTACCTCCGAGATGGCGATGAGTTTGTTGTTCCTATGGACAGAGATGCCTGCGAAGAACTAAAAAGAGAAGCCCAGTTGAGTTTAAACTTGAACCTATCTGACCTGCTCCACCACTTCAGCCTCTCCACTATTTTTACCGCAACATCTTGCTTGCATTAATCGCTAAGTAAAATACTTCTCCATTGGTGCGTTCAACAACCCAGAAACCTTGATAAGCCGATGTGTCAGTAGCACTGCTGCTCCTATGTACGAGTAGCCTGGAAACATTGGCGGACTTAAGACGGAGTAGATCTAATTAATTGGAATATCAGTCGGACATATAGCCATGTGACAACAACGCGACGTTAAATGAGCAGCAACCAACATTACGCATTCATCAACTTCTGCACAAAGCCAAATTGAGTAAGAAATTCGTGCGATTTCGCCCAAAAATATTCGCATAATTTTTTGATGAGTTTTTGAAATTTTTGATATTTTAGATGACCAGCAGGTGCTAAATACCGCTTTACACGTAGTGCTTGAACAGCGCCCTTAGATTTGCTGTAGTTTTTAGTTAAACATTAATATTTTCTATATTCATTAGCTTATAAGAAGTCATAAAAATTGCAACTCGGGCCCCCCTTTCGAGCCACTATTGAAGACACCCTTATTTTTAGCGATTCATCAAACAAAATATGGGGTGATGAGTGAGATGGGGCTTCCTCTCATTCGCAGTGCCGGGGGGACGGTCGGGAGGTAGGGCTGGTCAACTAATCGACAAATTGTGCTTCTCAGGTGAGGAAATAGCTCTTCGTCTTGCTGAACTGCTTTGTATGCATTTCTTCAACATTTCTGATTTCTGAGGAGACCTTATTTATAACAGGACGGCTTTCCGAACTGTTCTACTCCACGAATTTAAGCTTAGTCGGATGGAAGCAGTTGTGAATGTAAACACTGCATGGGGAGAAGATGGGGCCTTGGAACGAACCGTATTTCGTTGGTTCAGTAAGTTTTTGAATGGAAGAGAATCGATTGAAGACGAGGCACAAGCTGGAAGACCATCGCTCGTTGATCACGATACCTTGAAGGAAGTAGTCGAAGAGGACCCTCGGCAACCACTCCGGGTGATTGCAAGATACCTAGGGGTCCCCCATACAGTTGCTGCTGATCACCTCAAGCAGCTGGGCATGGTGAAAAAACTCGACAGATTGGTGCCACCCCACCGAAGTGCAGCAGCTGAGGCGAATGGAGGTCGCCAATTCCCTGATCAAAAGAAATTTTACGGAGCCGTTCCTCCATGGACTTGTCATGTCTTACATGACTCCTGACTTACATGTCCGTTCCTCCACGTGATGCCATTGGAAACTGTTTGCTCTGCGAGCTAAGCCGATCACGGACATTCGATTGCAGGCGACAGGCCCTTGTGACAGGCCGGCCTACGAAGACCCATGTCACATCACATGGTGTATGACTGTTCAGGTTTATCGAGATAGTGCTACGGCGTCCGCGGGAGCCGACGCGCACTCGCAAAGCCCGGCGAGTGTGAAAAGTATGCGAGGGTCCCTGATGCGAGGACGGCATCGGGGGCAACTGAGTTAGTCCGAAAGTCCCGTAACGTAAGCAGGACCCGCATGGCTACGCTGAATGTGTGTACGTTGACGGGCCGCTCGTGCGAGTTGGTTGAAGCACTGGAGCGTAGAAGAGTTGATTTCTGTGCGGTGCAGGAGACGAGGTGGTCCTGCCGCAAGTCAAGGGACATAGGACGAGGCTTCAAGGCCGTTCTATGTGGAAGTCCCAGGACCACCAGTGGTGTCGGCATAATCGTCTCCGAACGATTTCGTGACTCGATTGTAAGCGTCGAGCGCTTTGACGATCGATTGAGGAAGATCGTTGTCGCCGCGAAGGAGCGACTCTATCACTTCTTCTCTGCGTATGCTCCGCAGACTGGCTGCTCGGATCAAGCCAAGGAAGAGTTTTAGCGCCTGCTTGATGAGAAGACAGCAGAGGTACCGTCGAAAGATGTCATCATAGTCGCTGGTGACCTCAACGGGCACGTCGGCGCGACGAAAGACGGGTACGGCTGTCATGGTGGGTTCGGTTACGGGTCGCGTAACGCAGATGGTGAGCGTATCCTTGAATATGCGGAATCGCACAACCTCACCATAGTGAACACCATATTTCCCAAACGTGATTCCCACCTCATCTCGTTCTATAGCGGGAACACCAGGACTCAGATAACTTTGTGCTTGTGAAGGATCGAGACCGAAGTCTTGTCACAGACGCGAAGGTCGTGCCGTATGAGATGGTCGCCCCACAGCACCGACCGCTGATCTGCACTTTGAAGATCGCCCCTCCGAGGCTGAAGCAGGTTGAGCGATGCGGTGCAGCTAGAATTAAGTGGTGGCGAATCAGAGAGAAGGAAGCAGCTGTGATTTCTCACGTGTGGTTACCGACAGTCACGACTGTCGACGAAACTTGGAAGAAGGCGACCGACGCGATTCGTCAAGTTGCACAGTCAGAACTCGGCATTAGGAAGCCTGGGCGACGGAAGGTCGACAAGCAGACATGGCTGTGGACAAACGACGTGAAAGCAAAACTGCGAGAGAAGAAGTCGCTCTATCACGTGTTTCTCGGCGAAAAGACAGCCGATATGTGGCGGAAGTACCAAGAAGCGAGGAAAGCTGCAAAGAAGGCCGTGGCTGTTGCAAAAGCCACTCATTATGCAGATGTCAACGAGAAACTCGAGTCACGCGATGGCGAGCGGTATCTGTACCGGCTTGCTAAGAATCGTCATCGGCAGACCGAGGACATTGAAAAGTTTTTCGGCATCAATGATGAGAACGGCCATCTTCTTATGAACCGCAAGAAAGCATTGAAGCGATGGCGCGATTACTTTGAGGAAATCTCTACGGTAGAATTTCCTCATCCAGCCATCTCTTCCACGGCTCCAACCCACGGCCCCGTTCAGAAGATCACCGTGGAGGAGACTGAAGCGGCTTTGAAGAAGATGAGGCCAGGCAAAGCGACTGGGCCCGATGACGTGGCAGCTGATTTGTGGAAGTCCAAGTATTGGTACCCTGCTGAGTGGTTGGCGAAGTTCTTTAATCAGGTTGTGTCGGAGAAGAAAGTGCCTGAGTGTTGGGGCCAAAGTACGACGATCCCGGTTTGGAAGAAGAAGGGCAGTCCTGCAGACTGCTCCTATTACCGCCCGATTCGCTTGCTTTCTCACAGCATGAAGATCTTTGAGCGAATTGTCGATGGACGAATTCGGGACATCGTCTAGCTGTCCAGCAATCAGTGCAGCTTTGTGGCTGGCTGTGGCACCGTTGATGCCATACACGCCACTCGCCTCTTGATAGAGAAGCATCGCGAGAAACAGAAGGCAGTGCATATCGCCTTCCTCGACTTGGAGAAGGCCTTTGATCGCGTACCGCGTGAAGTGATATGGTACGCCTTGCGATATCATGGAGTTCCGGAAGAGCTCATAGAGTGGGTGCGAATTCTCTACTCTTGTCCAAAGAGTCGAGTTCAAGCTGCAGCTGGAACCTCGATGGGGTTCCCCATCTCTGTCGGGTACACCAGGGTTCTGCGTTTCCCCCACTCCTCTTTGTTGTCGTCATGGATGCCATCACACGAGATCTTCAGAAGCCCGTCCCTTGGACGTTGCTTTATGCCGATGACGTGATGCTCGCTAGCGAAGATAAAGGAGAACTCGAGCGAGAGTTGCAAGCTTCGTGTGATCGCTTGGAGCGGTTTGGACTCAAATTGAACGTGAAGAAGACCGAATATCTAACGACGGACGTTACTGAGTCCAGCTCCATCAAGGTTAACGGCATCGAGCTCCCACGCACTTCGGTCTTTAAGTACCTGGGATCAGCAGTCACGTCTGACGGCAAACTGATGATTGAAGTGAATTCACGCGTGAGTGCAGCTTGGTCCAAGTGGCGCTCGTTGACTGGGGTGCTCTGCGATAGGAAGATACTTACTTTGATACTTTGATACCTTGATGGTCCTTTTATCTGCTGGAGGTCTTCTCAGCGGGGACCACAACTCTTCCAGACCGCTCGATCTCTGGCTGCTTGCATCCAGTGAGGCAGACTCCGCTCTCTGAAAGATCTTGAGAATGAGTCTGCCCATCGCGTTGGCGGTCGTCCCAGTGGTCTCTTATGGTCTCTCGGGAGCCATTCTGTGACACGGAGACTCCATCTATCGTCCTTCCGTCGAAGCAGGTGTCCGGCCCAGCGATATTTGGACTTCTTCATGTACTGCAGCGGGTCTGCTAATTGCGACTTCTCCCGTAGCTCCGAGCTTCGTAGGCCTTCTTGCCATTGCTGACGAAGGCTTGTCCTTAGAGGACATCTCTCCAGTGCACGATGCGTAGTTTGCATCGCTCTGGCGATTGTCTTGTTGTCGGGCCAGGTTTCCGTCGCGTAACACATCGCAGGCAATACAGAGGCGTTGAATATCGAGGCCCTGAGGCCGGGATCCTTGACCTGATCGGTGACTTCGCGAATCGAATTGAAGGCTGCCCATGCTGCGCGTCTCCTGCGGGCGATTTCAGGAGCAAGGTCGTTATCCATGTTCAGCTCTCTTCCCAGATAGACGTACGAGTCGACCTGTTGTAGAGCGACTCCATTTAACCTTACGAGTCCCGTGTCACACCACTGGTTGACCATAAATTGTGTTTTGGACATATTCATGTCCAATCCAATCTTCATACCTGCCACATTGAGCTCGTTCAGCATTTCCTCGACTTCTGCCGTGCTGGTAGAGATGAGAACAATATCGTCGGCGAAGCGAAGGTTGCTGATCCGTTTACCGTCGACAAGGTAGCCTTTATCGTCCCAGTTCAAGTCTTTCATGGCATCCTGGAGTGCCGCTGTGAATAGCTTAGGAGAAATCGTGTCTCCCTGCCGTACTCCTTTCCCGATAGGAATTTTAAGCTTTCGATCGAACAGCTGGATGGTAGTCGATGTGTTCAAGAAGCATTCGTCGAGAAGTCGGATGTAGGGCGATGGTATACCAGCGTGCACAAGTGCGTTCAAAACGGCGTTGATTTCCACAGAGTCGAACGCTTTCCGGTAATCCACGAAGACAAGGACAAGTGGGAGGTGGTACTCGCGGCTCTTCTCGATGAGCTGTGAGACAGTCTGAATATGGTCCATGCAGGAGAAATCCTTGCGAAACCCTGCTTGCTCCACTGGCTGATATTCATCCAAGCAACGCTCCATGCGGTTAAGCAGTATCTTGGTGAAGATCTTGTACACAACCGAGAGAAGACTGATGGGTCGATAGTTGTTGATATCCTCCTGCTGACCTTTTTTGAAGATTAAAACTGTTTTCGACTCCTTCCATGAGTCCGGAATCCTACCATGTCGAAGGTAGTGGTTGAAGTGCTTGGCAAGAAGTGAGCAGAGGGCACTGCCACCCGCACGAAGGAGATCAGCAGAAATGCCGTCCGGTCCGGGAGCAGTGCCCGGCTTCATCCTTCTGATGGCATGAGCAACTTCTGATTCCAGAATGGGAGGTACTTCCTCAGCTGGTGGCATCAAGCATTTTGGGACAGTGATGGAAGAACGGAACAGATCTGTGTAGAATTCTTGAACGATGCCCTCCATCGCTCTTCGAGACGTTTGCGTTGTTCCATCCTTATCCACAAGGGCTGACATTATTGCCTTCTGATCGCAGAGATCTCGTTTGCAGCGCTTTATGCTTGAACCTTTCCCAGCGGCTTCTAACAGCTTCAATCTTCTGTAGGCTTGAATGGACTCCTTCACTGCAATTCGACAGGCCTTTGAGATGGTGACTTTTTCCAGATGGGAAGCATTAGGATCCAGTTTAACAGCTCTTCTTTGCTCCAAGAGTTTAATCGCATGTGCGTTGAGTCTTGAAGCAGACGATGATGTGGTTTCGCAAGAGCTGCTAGCACATTTCAGCAGTCCTTTGGAGAGAAGATCGTAGTCTTTCGATGGATCTTCAAGAAGATTCCAATCATACGACTTTATCGCATATTCCAACTCCTCAGACTTGAATGTGGGGATCCTTACCGGTGCCGGTTTATGAGTGTCACGCTTGAACATCCTCTTTTTGAGAGTCAGCTTCGCACGGACAAGACGGTGATCCGAGCTGGTGTCAAATGAAGGCAGCACGGCGACGTCGAACAGACTCCAGCGTCTGTTTGTAAGAACATGGTCGATCTCCGAACGTGTTTCTCCATTTGGGCTTTCCCTGGTCCATCGTCGATTTGAAGGCTTCTTAAACATAGAATTTCCATGGTAGAGACGGCACGCGAATAGGAAGTCTATCAGGCGCTCTCCGTTTTCGTTCCTTAAAGAAGTTCCATGTGGTCCTAGCCTCCATTCGTCGGGATCATTCGTTCCGACGATAGCGTTAAAGTCACCAACGACAACTTTGTAGTAGCTCTTCTCGTCGTTGACAGTCCTTTCGAACAGCTTGTAGAATTCCTCCTTTTCTTCATCTGTGGCCGCAGATGTTGGAGCCTATCCATTTATGATGGAGATGGTTCCTTGATCTTTGGTTTCCAGACGAAGAACAGCTACTCGCGGACTGATGATCTTGTAAGAGTCTACTAGGTGGTGCACTGTCGAATTGACGAGAAATCCAACTCCGCCAATATTCTTTCTGTCCACCTTTGCTCCGATAATGAGAAGCTCGTTGTGGTCGGTCCTTCTTATGGTTTCCGTTCTGCCTTTCGTTTCCTGCAGGGCGATAACGTCGTATTTGATGTTGCGGCTTCTGTAAAGCAGTGTCCGAAGATCCTGCTCAGATGCGATCGAACGACAGTTATAAGTGCAGACGAATAGGCAGTTTCCGTGTCGTGGTGGGAGGGAGTTTCCGGTAGTCCGATTCCAATGACGTCCTGATAGTATAACTCCGAGATTAGATGGCCCCTCGCCGGAGGTGGATGCAACCGACGTCGTAGAAGTCCACCTCCGGCGCGCGGAGGACTGGGGCGCGGGTTTAGTTGTTTGAGCCATACCGGTGGTCTGGTTACTCACATGTTCCTGGCCAGAGATACAGGAGAGCCGCCCATACACGACAAAAGCGTCGCGTACTGCGTGACCGTTTGTGCCGTTAGCCATCACAAAGTGATGTTCACCCCTTCACCGCGGTGAGGTGGCACATGAAGGAGGGAAGATACCGGAGCGCTTAAAGTCGAAGATATACAGAGCAGTCGTCCGGCCAGTAGCGATGTACGGCGCTGAGTGTTGGCCTGCGACCAGGGAAGTTGAAATGCGCCTCAGCGTCATGGAGACGAAGATGCTGCGGTGGACGGCTGGAGTCACGCGCATGGACCGTATCCGAAACGATGTCCTTCGGCAGAAGTTCGGTGTCGTGCCGATAGCCGACAAAATGCGCGCTCGCTTGCGATGGTACGCTCGCTTGCGATGGTACGGCCACGTTCTGCGTGGAAAGGAAGACAGCGTCCACAAGATAGGCCTTAACTTCGAGGTAATAGGAAAGCGGCCTAGAGGGTACCCGAAGCAGCGCTGGTTAGATACGTTACATGCGGACTTGAAGATTACTGGTGTTTACCCTGATCTAGCGCTGGATCGGGAAAGGTGGCGTCATAACACCAGAATAGCGGACCCCGCTACGATGCGGGACAAACACTGAAGAAGAAGAAGAAGAAGTTCCTCCATGGACTTGTTTGATAATAAGAAGCGTTATGCTTAGTGGCTAGATGTCAACGAGCCCCCGAAAACCTTTCCGAAGCCGGATTTGAACTGGAAGAAGACAATGAGTATGGTCTGGCGGACTGCAGCTGGAATAGTCCACTTTTCCTTTCTTCCTCCTGGCCAACGATAACAGCAGAGCTGTACTGCAAGCAAATGGTAGACGTATGCAAAATTGAAGGAAAAGCAGCCTTCACTGGAGATCGACACGGCTTGCTACTTCTGCATACGCAGGTCCGCATGCTTCGCGGATGGTCCTCCAGAAATTGAACGAACTGCAGGTCGAAACTCTCCCTCACCCGCCATATTCGGCAGACCTAGCGCCAACTGACTTTCATTTTTTTCAACCATCTAGATAGCTTTTCAAAAGATAGAGTGTTTAAAAACCAACGTGATGTAGAATCTATGTTCCTAGAAATTATTCTTCTAGATCGTCAGATCTTTTATGTAAATGGCATATCTAAGCTGGTATCACGTTGGCAGAGTTGTGTTGATTCTAATGGTGCTTATCCTACTATATATAAAAGAGTAAGCGGTTGTCCGTCCGTCTGTCCGTCCGTCCGTCTGTCCGTCCGTCTGCCTATCCGTCTGGCCTTTCCTATCCTATCCTAGACGTCGAGTAACAGGCGTCCGGGTTCAGACCATGTGTCACCCATGTCAGGTCGAGAGGGTCAGAAGGCGTGTCACCGATGTCGCGCAAAGGGCTTTCGTACTCACCATCAGAAGACATGTCACCGACGTCGTTCTACAGGCGTCCGAATTCCGAAAAGGTGTCACCGACGTCGTTCAACAGACGTCCGGGTTCATAAGAGGTGCCGCCGACGTCGTGCAACAGGCGAACGGGTTCGGAAGAGCTGTCGCCGAAGTCGCGCAAAGGGGGAAGGGGGGGGGGGCAGGTACAGAAGACATGCCAGCGATGTCCTTCAAAAGACGTCCGGCTTTAGAAGACGAGTCAACGATGTCGATTAAGCGATGTCCGGGTTCAGGCATGTCACCGATGTCACGCCGTGAGCGTGGGAGGACAAGTTTGGGGGGGGGGAATATCTTGAAAAGTGAAATTCTTGAAATTCGTGAAAGTGACCTGGAAGGGGGAGGGGGGCTGGAGGTGACACGGAGACGGGGAACCAGTAATACGGGATCTCTAAAATGGGGTCAGTAGACGGGACCAAGAGAATGGGGAAACCAATAATGGTGTTCAGTAGACGGCTACCAATAAGGGAACAAGAAAGGAGGAGTTAATTAAGGATGGTTACCAATAAGGGCAATCAAAAAGAAGGGGTCCAGCAGCTGAAGCGGGCAAGAGGGGACCACTAAAGGATGACCTGTTCGAGAGAACCAGTAAGGTGGGGTGGGGAGGGGGGGGGGTGGCGTCCGGATTCAAAAGATGTGTCAGTGTTGTGGGGCAACGGGCTTCCGCGTTCAGAAGACGTGTCTCCGATGTCGGTCAAAGGCCGCTTGGGATTGCAAGACGTGTCACCGACGTGCAGAGGCAGGCGCGTTCGCTTATCCGTTTAGTATCTCTTATTATTGACAGTTTTGAGGAAAACATTTTTCTAAAACATAGGAGAGAGGTTATCTCCTCAATGGATGATATCTGTGTGATTCTTTCCATCTTCTAACAGTGATGACTTTATTGGGAACTTCATTTCAAGAGAGCAGTTATATGAAACAGCTGTATCACAATCGCAGAAGGTTTCGGACATGAGCAAACCGAATCAGCATGGTATGCGTCTGTGTAAAGAAGTTTTTCAGGGTTTCAGGGTTTGGGGGCGAAGCCCCCAACCAGACGTTTGGCGGCCGCTAGGCCGTTGAACGTCTGGTTCTGAATAAAACGGTGTAACTTGAGCTGAGTTATGGCTTTTCAAAAAACACGTGAAAAACTATCAGAGCTTTCCTTACAACCTAACAGATTCACGTTCAAGCAGTAGTAACGCGTACTATTTTAAGACAATTCGACAGGCTGCTCACCTCAAAGAAGATATCGATTGATGCCCACCCTAATTTTCTCGACCCCGACTTTCCCCATGTGGCATCACGCAGGATAAGGCGTTACACTAAAGACGAAAAAGAGCTGAAAGAATTCGTCGATCACATTGAACATCCAATGTAGCGCTACAACAACGTGCTACGAAACCTCAGGCAACTGCTCTATTCGTTAGTTGTGGTCCTACTAACCTGAAGCGGCTTCTTTAGAACTGCGCTGATAATAATGCCATTTTTACTAATACTCAAGTTGCTTGTTCGTTGAACCTCGGGATTGCTTCATATTATTATGCTCTTCTGGACTGTATCACATTTATTGCACAATAGTAGACTACATTGTTCAAAAATCTTTAAACGAAGCATGCAGATCGATAAAGATCCTAGAAATCACAGGTTTTCAAAAGATGTTGCGGCTAAGAGGCTGGCTAAGCTATAACTAATGGTAATCGCCAGCCGTAACTCCACGAGCTCGTCGTTCTTCTGAATGCGAATCGCCATGTGGGTGGTGTAGACGACATTCTGAGCTGCGTAAGTACGTTTCAGAACGGCGATGGAAGAAACCTGGGTCACATTGGCCCTTCGACCTTCAACAAGCCTTGTCGCAGCTCGGGTTCGTGTTATCGCAGGCTGGGTCACACCTCATCGATAAGTTCTTCCACGACTCGTTACGGTGGCATCGGAGCTGTGGCAGTGCGACGCGGACGCACTTCGGTTTCAACTGAACCATTTTGCATCGGAATCCAGCGGCAGTTCAAGTTGGAGCAGCTCAGTTGTGAGGTGATGCGCTTTCTTCACTTTGGTCATAGCTCTTTTGTTCCGGAAGACACGCATCGCCTGAGCACCTGGCAGGTGGTCGGGAGATCAATATTGGAGGAAGGGCGATGGAGCTGGAGCTCGCGGTGGAGGTGGTGGTGGAGGAGATGGCAGAGGAGGTGGTGGTGATTTGTGTTGGAGCCGTTCTTGGAGGCTGTGGAGGTCTTGGTGGCTATGGAGTTTGACCTGGTTCTGCGCCGAACGAGGTTTTAGTGGACCATTTCATTTAGCGACTTAACGTTCCGTCACCTTCGTCGCCTTTGGAGACCCGCTGAGTCATCGTTAACTCGGAGCAACACCGCTACCGCTGATGATAGTAGACGAGGAGTTATTTCTAGTTGTTAGAAGGAATATTAGTTGCGAACTCAATCTCTTGCGCAGCGCGGAACTCGTACCCACGCCCTCTGTTTTTTGTCCAGGTCACCCACTACACTCCAGTGCTCTTCGACAAAACACATCATCCACTGCACCAAACCTATCAGTACTCCATCGTCATATCAGGATGAGCTTGCCGAGATATCAGCACGGTACCAGCTAACCTCAAGTCCTAACTGTAAACAATGTTTCATATGCTTGTTGAAGCCTAGAGTGGATGTTATGGAGGTTACACGCTGTTAGAAGGATGTATGGTTGTAATCTAAACTCCTATGGCAGGCGAGACACAGACCCGGACACCCTACCTTCCGTACAGGTTGTTAGCCCTTTATTGTCCGATCGTTGCTTTTTTAGTTCTACAACCTGACAGGATTGGCAGATTTGTGCTCTCCTCAGATACTAACCGTCGGAGATGAAGTGCAGTGGAAAAGGGAAGCCGTCGGCCTCTACTGGCGACCTTTCGTTAGGTGAGGCTGTGATAACGCTCGTGTCCAGTTGTTAACACTGACCAGCCAACCCCGTTCAGGTACATGGTTGATGACTCGCTCACACTGCCATTCATATACGACCGGTGAGTGCACTGCTGATACCACGACAGATCGCTTCTTGTGCGGCATCCACACGTTGTTAAGGAACAACCACACGTTGGCAAGGTGCATTGGCTGCGAAGAGTTCCAGGATCCTAAGTGCTCGTATCTGTTCGACATAAAGTACGACGACTGGGAGCCGATGAGACATCACATGCTCCTCATGAGGGGCGAAATCACGCAGGTGATTCCAGTTGCCATGGCTTCGCTTCGTGTGTCCGTTTCAATTTGCAATTCTGGTTCATGGAAAGAGCACGAGAGTGCACTTCAACACACAAGGAGGAGACTGAAACTTCTCGAACAAACAATCATCTGTTCGCTGGGAATGTAGCAACACTTCAAATAACATGGAGTTGAGAACAGTCCTTCATCCCTTCCCTGAGCGCGCTTTATAACTAAACTCGACAATCAAATCATTCGAAAGCACTATAGTCCACGAGTTGTGATAAGCATAATCACCGTAATCTAAAGTAATTTTAAAGGTTCAAAATTTAAGCGAACGTGAAGTGGGAGCCGTTAAAAATTACGTGGTTACGTCAATCGAAGCTCAATTCAGCGCACAGATAACGCCAGTTTTTCGTACGATTTTGGGCCGCGTTAGAGTCCCTATGAAAGGAATCCTATGAGGTAAAATACACGAATACCTCATTTTCTGAGTTCCGCGTTCTGGAACACTCACAATCATGTAAACTCGGAGCTGTGCCCATATGGAGCCCAAGCAACGAAAGCGCGGCTGATGGCATTGATACACTAAGCCTACTGGTCGCATTGATCATTGACTACTGAGCAATAATAGGCGCTAGCAAGTTTTCTCTATATTCCAAAACGATAAAGAGAAGCTAAAGATATGCCCTCAGACGAGATTCAGATAGATATCCCACGTTTTCTCCGCTAGATGTCATTCAAAACGAAAAGATTTGAGTAGTGCGTGTGCAATAAACCCGCCCCTTGAGATTTACCCACGTCTTCCGGTGGTGCAGATCGGGCAGATGATCGGTATGTCTTCAGGAGGAGCCCACACCACTCAGCCGGCCAAACAGACATTATTTAGCATCCTTCTTTTATAACCCGATCCCCGGGCAACATGTGGCAAGGCTACCTGACTATGGCTGGAACTTCCAGCAGGCCCGGGAGGAAAACATGGCGGTGTTCTTATATGAGCTGCACTACACATGCTTCCTATTATACAATTTTGGACAGGAGAATACATGCATGTGCTACCACCAGCTCGTTCTTCGCTTCCTTTAGTACCGTGCCGTTTTAACGGCGCACTGTGAACATTCATAATCGAGAAGGCAAATGGGGATGCTTCGTGTATTGAACATATTTACATACTAGACATGGGATCCAAATCATGTTTTCTCGAATATCCGTTCAGATCTATCCGGTTTCGGATATCCGAAATCTGGCTGGAACCAAAATTTCGTTGTCTGAATTTCCTAAAATCCGGTTAAATGAAAATTGCAGTCATATGAATCATTCGAAGATCCCCCAAATTAAAAATCACCATTATTTTTAATCATCCGAAGATCTGGCGTGCTCAAAAATCCAATGATTTGGATAAAATCGGATAAAAATCGGATAAAAATTCAACCCGCAATTTTGTGAAACCTGCGAATATTAATTAAGTTCTGGTTGAATTCCAAATAATCGCAAGTTGAGCCGCCCTTTTTGTTCAGACATATAAGTTGGTTCTAACCCATTTAGAAATGTTAAGAGCCTGACTTGCCCATTGACCGAGGCCTGCGAGTCGTTGTAAAAGTCATGCTAAACCCTTATCCTACGGCCAGGAAAATTGATGTCGTATTTTGCTTTATTTTATTCTGTTCCTTAATATTATGCTAATCCTAAATTCTTATAGACGTGAATTGCTGTGAATATCATCTGCCTTCGACATTCAAAAATAGCGTACTTCAAATGCATCTGGTGCAAACAGATTCTTAAAGTGTGATGCATGAAAGGCAGACCTACTAGGCACCACATACTTCCTTTACTCTGTTGAACTTAAAACTAATTACGTGAACTGAGTGCTAAGACATATTCCAACACTCTTAACTACGTCTGTCACGTCCGTCACCGCGAGGGCGACCAAGGTCAAAGAACGTCTTGGACACTGTGGCATATGCCAGCCGGATGTTCATTTAAGGCCAACCTCGGGCGATTGTCAGCACTTCATAACCTTTGCACCAGATCACCCAGGTTAGTAGTGATATGTTAATCGGAAAACGAGTCAGAGTACGGATAAGGTTAATGAGCCGAGCGCCATGATTCAGAAGACGTGCCACAGGCTTCGACCAACGTGCGTCTTGATTGAGAAAACGTGTCACAGAAGTCGTTCAATGTGTGTCGAGATAAAGAAAATCTGTAGTAGACGTCGTCCAACGTGCATCCGAATCCAGAATCACAGGTCTGGTACAGCGGGCTTCTGCATTAATAAGACCTGGCTAGACATTCAGCAACAAGTATCCGGTTTCAGAAGACTCTTCATATCAAGCAACGAGCGTTCGGAGGCTGAAACCTCCTTCAGTAGAAGATGTTCATTGAATCAAGACAATTGTTTATACATGTCGTTTAACAATTGTCTTGATTCAATGAAGAATTTAATAGAGGTTGCGCGTTGCGAAAGAATTTACGACCTCGCTATCATCCACAACCTGGCTGTCTGTAGCACCTTCTATATGAAGAGGGAGAGCAAGAAGATGAACTATGCTAATGGGGAAAGAAGGACGGAAGCCGGCTTACATCCTGGTCCGAAGGCCTGCCCTGAAGGACCGTCGGGGATGTGAACCTCCTTCAGTAGAAGATGTAGCATCACAGCATAGGTCCTTGGTAACCGAGCATGAGACTGAAGGCATACTTTACGATGAAGTGCTTGCAACTCCCCAGACTGGCTAAACTGCTTTAGCCCCATATCAGCGGTGAAGTCGTCCGCTCTTACTCGCCCACATTTGAGTTCTCGACACTCTCAATGGTAACATTCTGTTCAGCTCGAAAAGCTCCATCGAATGGTGTCAATCTCGAGAAATTATGGGAATATCGATTTTTTGACAATTCCGCATCAAAGGCGGGACGACTCAATGCTGCCTGCGGCAGAAAGACGATGACATCATAGAAAATCGATATTTTCTAAATTGGCCAAGTTTGATACCGTTCTATATAGCTTTTTGTGATGAATTGGATGGTGTTACTGCGAGCAGCAAGAACTGTAATCTGAGGCGAGTAAGAGCGCGGAAAACGTCAACCGTTGTCGTGCTAAATTGGACGCACGGACGTGTTCTGAGTGCGATAACTATGTCAAGTGTGAATCTTTCCGGCTGGAGCTTGTGCAACTTGTAGACAGTAAAGAGTTCAAGAGGTAACACAGCAACGTAGCTTATGACTGGGCAAAGTTACAGCGCTGCGGAAATGCTAAAAAGGTTAACCTTGTGTGACAGGATTTTTTCACGATTTCAGTCGACCACTGTGGGAAGATGCGATGAGCTAGCGACAACAAATGCATAGGCAAGCAAACCAGATAAGGTGCTTTACGATGAAGCGCCATTTTAGAGCGGCGAAGGGCAGCGGTGAAGTCTTCCGCACTTACTCGCCCACATTTGAGTTTTCGACACTTGCAAGAATACCATTCTGTTCAGCACGAAAAGCTCTATCAAAAAGTGTTAGACTGGACCAATTTCAGAAAAATCGATTTTTGGGAATTTCTCATCGAGAACGTAGGTAGCGTAGCCCGAGCTTGCACGGTTTGCGGAGAAAATGCGCGTAGCGGGGGAGAAAATGCCCGCAACCAGGGGAGAAAATGCCCGAGACCAAGGGAGAAAACGCCCGAAACCAGGGGAGAAAATGTCCGCGACCAAGAGAAAAATGCCCGCAACAAGGAAACAAAATACCTGCAACCGTGAAAGAAGATGCCCGGATCGACAAGAAGAACGTATAGCACACCAGAAAATACCATCATGCGGTGATTAGCAAAAGCGCCATTATAGCGAAACCAACATTCGACTGTAAACAACATTAGGGAAACTATGGAACAAGTTCGAAACTGTAGGGAAAACTATTCATTAGAAGAGCCTTAGTCGGATGTATCGTTAATATAATGATTAATTCGCAACGTTTCATTCGAATCAAAGCTCCAATAGGAAGTTGATAGTAAAACTTTCATGCTCAGAAATAATCTATAATTCGAAAAGGGGCTCGAAAGATTTGTGGCAAAGTACTGCATCGTAGGTTCTACTCATTTGTTAAATCGACCCTTGTTCCAAAAACGCGTCTTAAGACTCAATGAATTCCAGATCTATCGTTCCATTTTAAACTTATTTTAAAATATTTTTGAAATCAGAGAAATGCAACACGCCTCCTCACAATCTCTTTCTCGGAAAATATACAGTATGTTGACCTTCGAAGAGAAGGAATTCTCCATCTGTAAGGCAGAATATCACAGACCCATTAACATCTCCTATGACTGTTCCGAAGATCTCGTTTTCGGATATTGTCATGTCCATCGTCCCGTACCAATGGACAAGTTAGTAACTATACAAGGCTATACACTATTAAGCGTTGTCGAATTGCTTATCGTGGTGTTGAACTCGAACCGAGATAGTACACGCTTTATTGACGACTAACGTTTCGGCGATTTCGCTTCTTCAGAGTCTGAAAAAGGCGAAATCGCCGAAACGTTAGTCGTCAATAAAGCGTGTACTATCTCGGTTCGAGTTCAACACCACGATAAGCAATTCGACAACGATCAATGCCGAGATTCATCGAGGGTCGAACCTGGCAGCACACTATTAAGCATTATCAAAATGTGCTAAGAACACAGAAGCAGAGGCAGGTGTAGACATAGTCGCGCACTTGGAAAAGTTCTTAACTATCTCGAGTTCCATAGAAACATTATCGGAGTTCCTGGGCTGACAGTAGTGACCAAGAAGAAGATCCGTTCTGAAGTAAGCATTTATTATCTGAAATGCATGCTTACTCCGTCAGATTTCAAAAATACACAAAACGCCTTTTACACTTAGAGTGGCACGGACTCCATATCTTGTTCGGTCAAATATTTTCATGCATCGGCAGCCACTGCATCCATAGACGGAAACATCATTCTTGTTTTTCCTCTTCAAAGTGTATTCGTGGCACTGTCCCTCAATCATGCGCTTAGGAGCAAATATGGCAATAGATGTTCACCCTTTTTGAGAAGGGCTAAACTTTGCTGATGTGAGTTCCTATGATATTTCGTGAACTTTAAGTGATTAAAAATGACCACGTTGCTCTTTTTTGAGCGTGCGGATAAGATATAACCACGGTTCCAGTTGCCACACCCTCGGTTTCTTTTTCATGTCCAACCCATGACGAAATGAGAAAATAGCGAATCCTTGTTCACGATTACGACGTGCTTTGTTGAAAGGGGTTGATCGCGCAAACGACAGCTGTTCACGGTGGCGGATATTTTCTCCCCTGGTTGCGGGCATTTCCCCCCTAGTTTCGAGCATTTTCTCGCACCGAAACAGACACAGCGCCGTTCGGACATTTTCCCTCGTAATCATCTTGCGCGGGCGATGACGTCATCGAAAATCGGTATTTTCGAAAATGGCCAAATGTCTGATTACGAATCGGACGCCCGTTTTTGAAAATTCCGCCGGTTTTGGTAGATTTTTGGTAGGTTTTGGTATGAAAACGAATCGTACAATATCGCCCGCGTCGCGCGGTCAAAAAGAAATCGACGGAATGAAAGAATGCGACGGAAAAAATCCGTCGCAAACCGTCGCATGTTCATAACTCTTTTATTTTTAACGTGTTTGAGAAACTGTTGGCACCATTCGGTTCGCCTCCTCGAGATCTACGCAGACGTATTTACCAGAAAACCGCGTTTTTGCTGTGAGTGGCCTAAAAAATGGCTTTTGCGATTAGAGCACCTTATTTTCCAGGAAGTGCATGACGTGCAGTGTTTTCGGAGTATCTAAAGCATGGCGTGAGTTGTCAGTGCTCTGTCATGTCCGGAATGCTCCTAGAGTGCGCCGTGCACAATGCGTATAGCATCGAACCTATTAATCGAATGGGCGGAAGCATGTCCACCGGTTTCTATCTTCGCTTCATAGAAAATGTAAAACCTTCAAGACTATCCTGCACTTTTTGAGAATTTTATAAGAAATTTCCAGCCGCTCTACTTGGGAATTGCATCAATATGTCCCGGCGAGACTTAAGGTGTGTGCCGTGTACAATGCGTATAAAGATGAACCTATCAATCGACTGAATTCGACAACTTGTAGAGTGAGCTTTTGGGGAGTTCAATCGCCAGCCGCCCTACAAAGAAATTGCTCTAATGCTGTCCAGCTAGTCTTTGGAGGTCGCCGTGAACAATGTATATAGAATCGAACCTTTCAATAGAGTGGGCGACCGCTTGCAAATTGCACGTGCGGGCAAGTTCGTAGCGCAATAACTCTTTCAAGTTCACATCGTTTCGGATGCAACTTGTGGGTCTTGTAGACCGCAAGACGGTCTAGTATCACATTAAAGTAGAACGCTGTAGCTTAGAAACAGGCAATGTTACAGGGAAGCAAAAATGCAGGTGAGGCTTGTGTGACACATTTTTTTCGATTTCAGTGAACCACTGCAGGAAGACCCGGCGAACAAACGGGCTTGAAATGCGTGTGCAAACAGAGTGCTTAAGGTACTTTACGATGACATGCTCATAACTCCTCAGCTTCATAAGCTGCCTTAGCCTCCGCTGCCAGTTTAAAGCGGCGGAAGATAGCTGTTAGAGTTTCTTGCTCTCTTACTCGTCCAGATTTGGGTTTTTGACACCCGCAATGGCATCGTTCTGTTCAGCATGAAAAGCGCGATCGAACTGTGCAGTTTTGACCAATTTTGGAAACATCGATTTTTTGACAAATTTACATCGAGGACGAGGCCGCCTTACAGTATTCTGAGGCCGCGACAGACGGAGTTCGACGTCATTGAAAATCGATATCTTCGAATTGGGCTACGCTTGATACCGTTCGATAGAGCTTTCAAGCTGAACTGAACGGTGTTATAGTGAGTAGGGAAAACTGCAATATGGGCGAGTAAGAGCGAGGAGAACATCAACCGTTGTGCTGAATTGCACGCGCGGACGTGTTCTGAGCGCGATAAATCTGTCATGTTTGAACCTTTCCGCTTGTGATTTTTGTAGGCAGCACAATGTTCTAGCAGTGCGCTGAAACACAGCAATGTAGCTTATGACTCGACAAAGTCAGTACGAAAATGCGGGGTGAGGCTTGTGTGGCACGACTTTTTCCAATTTCAGTGGACAGAGAGCTCACGGCCTGCAAATGCGCAGGTGAGCAGAGCGCTAAAGGTTCTTTACGACGACGTGCTCACAACTCTGTAGCTCATTAAACTGCCTTAGCGCTAGCTGTCATTTTAGGGCGGCGGAGTTTCAGCGTTTGAAGTTTCCCGTGCCATTATTCGCTCACTTTTGTGTTTTCAACACTCGCAATAACACCATTAGCTTCAGCACAAAAAGCTCTATCGAACGATGTCAATCTCAGCCAATTTCAGAAAAATCGATTTTTTGACAATTTCCCATTGCGGACGTGGGCGCTCCAGGCCGAGCCCTGCGCGGACGATGACGTCACCAAAAATCGATATTTTCGAAGTTGGCCAAATTTTCTCATCCAAAATCATCTAGGGGTTATTTGGGGCGCTGATTACGAATCCGACGTCCGTTTTTGAATATTCCGCCGAAGCCGCAATGATTACTCACCAATCTTATAGCAACGTCCTTGATTGCTTCATCAACCGTTACAAAACACAAGAACTTAATGTGTCCGCAACCTTTGAGGCTATTTACGCCTACCATTAGTGTTAGTAGAAACAGTGGAAAGTACACAAAGCGCTCCTTGATATCACCTTCTAAATTTCAGCTGATGGGGGATCAGTGCTGTATTATCTCGTGGGATAATGGTCAACAGATCCATCTACCGAAGTCCGCAGTCCGCCGAGCTGATCCTGTATGACTTTGACGATATACACTCTTGTGCGAGATTCCAAGGATTTCCGCATCCCAGTGTCCGTGTAAATACTTGTATTTCATCGGAAAAGGACCTTGATTCCAGCACTTCCACTGAAATCTCTGAATAGTATATTATGCTTACATAGTTGTTTACGTATATAAAACGAAGTTTCTTGAAATTGTGACAGGTCTGTTCATATCAATTTATTAGGAGAAAATAAACTATTTGAATTGCTTGCTTGTCGTTGAAAGTAATCATGTCGGCTACTGGCATTGTAATCTGCTGTAGCAAACAGCAATTATATTGAATTTCTTGACGTCGCCATCATAATCATCGGATATGAAGAGCCTAATGTAGAAGTCATCTCCATATCAACGACGACTGAAGAGCTGAAGGCAAGATCAATAAGGTGAAGGTGTTAGGTCGTTGCATATGAAATGGCCGGTTTTGACTGAAAACTTTGACAGATCATAACTTTACTTGGAATCGTTTTTTAAATCGAAATAAGCTCCATACGATTCAAAAGCCTTTCCCAACGCGACAGTGACGAAGATATTCCATCTTTGTGAAAATGAAAACTACGAGAATTAATGAAACATAATAAGTTATTTTTATTCAAGGCATAGACTATTGTCTAGCACACAAATTGTGAGGAAACGCAAAAAATAAGGGAAACAACATGAAACGGAGTGAATGTAGACAGCCATGTAAGAAACTATTACAGACAGTGCATTTAGCAGCGTAATTTAGTATTTAACATCTGACAAATTTTTTGCAGGCCTGGGCGGAGAGTGTTCCTAGATCTTCGTACTCGCCCAGCAGCATGTTGAATTCTTCAAGGAATCGATAGGTGAAGAAGTCTGACCTTTTTCGACATCATCTTGGTTGCTGAATATTTTATTCTTCACATGACACTTTAAATTGTTGAAAAAAATGATATCCGGTAGGAGACAAATCTAGTGAATATGCTGGATGTGGCAGAGTTTCGAATCCCAGTTCGCCCAATTTCTAAACAGCAATTCTTGAAACGAGCGGACGCGCGTTCTATGCAGCAGGATTGAGTTTTTCAATCAACTTCTGGTAAATCACTTAAATTTCGGCACAGCACGTCTCCGGTGTGATGGTCTCTCCATTCTTCAAGAACTTATAATATAATAAACTACACCAGCCATTGTTCATTATGCAATCACCATGCTCTCCTTTGGATGAAGACTTGGATTCGACATCTCGTTCGGACTCCCCATCTTGTCCAACCATTGCGCAGAGCGATGACGATTGTCAGAAAGGATTTATTTTTCGTTGCATATCACGATCCTGCCCAAAGAAGGCTCCCCTTCAGCATCTGCGTCGCGGTCAGTTCGTGCCAGACCCATTTATCCAATTTATTTACTTTTCGGATCGCATTTAGGTGGTGACTGGTACTGCTTCCGTCAACGGCGAAATGCACTACGGTACCAAACTCGCTCGGCCCCTCTACAGGCAAAGGTCAACCAAAGCAGCGAAACGGCGATAGTGCAGAGAAAGCGAGCGAAGGAGCTGACTCAGTGCTCGGATGAGAGAACACGCTCGTCGCCTGGGTCTCCAGGGCTTGCCGATCGTTGCGGAAGATTGCTGAAGGCCATGTTCTAAAAGAGTAGGACTTCGTGCAAGTCAGAATCAAGATGCATTGAAACCGGTACTTTCTACGGGCATAAGTACGACGATGCCAACTAATAAGAGCGTACAATCTGTCCATCCTTAGACCTCCTTTATTATCGTCTCCCTTCAGCAGAGCATTAGTGCTTATGGACAGATCAGTCCTGGAGGTAGATTAGGGAGACACACTTCAGTGTCTTTATAACCTCTCGTGTTTTTCGAATGTATTCGAAATCGAATGTTCAAAAAATCGCGTTTTTCGAATGTATTCGAATTCGAGTGTTCAAAAAATCGTGCTTTTCGAATGTACTGGAAATTCGAATGCTCGAAAATTACGGGTATTCGAAACCATTCGAATATTCGAAAATTTTGCGAGAGAACAACTATATAAGGAGGGCGCCGACAACGCGACGAATCGGCGAAAGCATGAGTCGCAGTCGCATAGCCCTTACGTCTCTTCTCGCTCGCGCTAGAACCCAGACAGCGGAGCACATCGGTGCTGGAGTACTTTACTGGGACCGGGTTTGGGTCAATCGACTGGTGCACTTCATTAACACTCATTACTCAAACGAGGAGCGTCTGCTTGAGGAGCTGGCTTATCAGCAACAACAATGAGATCAGCGGCCGTATTCATAAACGACTTATAGCAATTTAACAGAGAAGCCTCATAGCGCGGCTTATCAAGCGATACGAAGAAGTATTTCGCTGTGCTATCAGGGATTTCGGCTTCATTGTCCTTTGCGCTGTAACTGGACCCGCTCGGTTGGTGCACATAAGGCCTATGGCATACCACCAGCGACGAGTCCGGCGACGGCACTGCCAACGGACAAGTAATCGACTATTCGTGTTAGGACCTGCCAGAAACAATGGGGAGAGAGCGCGCGCTTGCCGGTTGTCGTTGCCACGTCGGCACTTCGTGTCGTTGGAGAGGGGGCATACCGCCAGCGACCGGTCGTCGCTGCGCTTTGCACGGCGACCAGTTGTCGCTCGACCCTTTACACCCCGCATGCACGCACGCAAGGGTCACCAACCGCGCTCTAAAGCCAATTCTCGCCCCCGTCCAACACCGTCGCTACTCTCGTCGCTGAACCACAGCGCTCTCCCGTCGCTCCGCTCCTCTCGTCGCCGGCCTCGTCGTCGGTGGTATGCCATAGGCCTAACGCAGCGCATTTGACGGCGCCGTGCAAAAATCGCCCTCCAACTGCATTTGACGCTCAGAACTGCTTTCTTCGCTCTGGGGAGTCCGCGGATAGGTTCTGCGCTCTTCGAGCCTAGATCCAGGCTAAGGATAGGACTCCAGGGTGTGCGCGATCCAAGTTGCTCGTGTGGAAACTGCATTCGTCGCCCAGAAAAGTCCGCAGCTGGAGCTGGAGCGCATTACGGCTTTAAAAATATAGAAAACGCCTGAAAACTATGTACACGTCAAAACCCCTCAAATCTCAACAAGTCACTTGAAATGCAAAACCGTCGCGGCGCACGAGAACTGAACCTTCAAGCTTCCTCACATGAAGAAAGCCACCACCCACTGAGCCCCAAGCCGTCTGCCCGCAGTGCCATTGCGGGCGTACAAGAGACGCCGACGCGATCCACGACGCACCGGGAGCAGCCGCACGCTACAGTATCCAAACCTGCAAATCGACTATCGACAATCTGCGGCCGAAACACTGTAAGCATCATGTGCTCTTGGAACATTTTTTTCTTTATATAATAGGATTTTCACTACTGTTCAATAAGTTGAAACCGTCTTTTGACCATGCTTAGTTTTATCCCACAAATGGACTTTACCAGTTGTCTCTCCCTCACCCATTTGACGTAGTTTAGGTCTCACACCAGTCTTGATCGCTCCTATTTCTTCATTGTGTAGGGTGAGATGTAGAAGACGTTGTCGCCGTTTCACGACTGCAACGAATTCCACAGCTTTCCTTCCCTTGGAAAATGAGCCGAAACGCTTCATACGACAAGTTGGGACGTGGCTTTGGCTGTAGCAGACTGAGCGCATCGAGCAACTCCTACGCGCCCCTGCCGTGGTTAGAGGTGACCCTGCCTGCAACGCCGCACCGCGACCGCTCGCATGGCTGCGAGTGAGTATCGTTGCTCGCAGCCAGTCGGACACTAGGTGTCGTCGGTTTGTAATCGATCCGATTACTGTACTGATATCAGTTCCTATATCCAGTACTTTACAAGATTTAACACGAGAATGGGCAAATAGATTTATGAGCACAAGGTTGTTAGAGAGCAACAAATGATATTTACATAGACCGAAAAGGGGTTAGGTCAGAGCAGGAAAATAAGCGTACAATATTTACTGTGGAGGGCTCTTTATGTGCACGAGTTGAGAAATAATATTTATCTCAAGTCACTCCAAGATTGGTAACACAGACAGCACTCAGGCTAACGTTTCAGCGTTCTCGCCCTCTTCAGAGCCTGGAATGAGACGAAAATAATCTGAGAAACTATCCCCCCAAACGCCATTTCATTTTACGGAAATTGTTTGAGAGACCACTAGACCAAAGTAACGGTGAATAGAGACCAGGATGGCTAACCCTTAGCAAGTGGACTAGTGACGTCCACTGCGCACCCGCAGCTGGAAGTCTAACGAGGGTGACTGAAGCTAGAGCCCCAGGAACTACCCGCCTAGGCGACCTCTAGGGTCATGACCCCGTACTAAAGCTCCAGGGACTACCCGCCTGGTGGACCTCTTGGGTCATGACCTTGTAGGGGAAAACCCATAGATGTCCACGAATGATGCCAGCTCCTGCGTCACTGCTACGCACTCATCCTTCCTATTGATTCCAGGTGACCTGGCCGCAATCCAAAGCATTTCTAGGGTTCGCCGATATAGTTCCGTTGCAACCCGAACTGTTAAGAAAACAGGTGTGAGGCCTATAGCCCTAGGGTCACCGTCATAGGCGACGTACAACTCTCTACTAATGCTCTTTCACTGTTAGACCTAGGGCCAAGTTTCGCCCCTAGCCAGTCTCTGTGCCACATTCTTTCGCGTCGTATTGCTGGAAACCTGCATTCACTACACGATCGGTTGCGGCAAAGGGCCAAAATCGATGAGCGAATCACTGGGCCGGCAGCACTGACTGCAGGCACCGCCGCTGCTATACCGCCTCCTCCTTTTCCGGCCACTTACGTGAGACCGAAGAAGCCCAAAAGCGCAGTGGATAAAAGTTTCCGCGCGTTCACTATCTCGCTCCTTGCTGTGCTGCGTTCCATCAGTGGGAAACGGGTGCGTCCAAATTTAACTATTGCGCAGAGAAAGGGTCTAAAAGAACTAAAGGGTATGACATCGTCGGGTGCTATAAAAATTGGCGTTAGCGACAAATGTAGGGAATTCATCGTTCTAACACAAGAATTGGATCGAGCCATAACTCGGTTCCACCTGCAGGACGCGACGGTATGTCAGCAATCTTCGGCTCAGGAGTTTGCACGGCAATACTGTAGGCTAAACAAGAGGTGGACTGACATTGCAAGGTTGGCAAACATTCCCAACTCCCTAGTTACACGTCTGCGCTGTGACCTGCCCGTCGTACCTGTTTTGTATACCCTAATTAAGACCGACAAACTCCCCACAGACTGCGCCTCTTCGCCCTACCCTTCTTGGTTCAAAATCAGGCCTATTATCAGCTGCATCGGTGGCCCCACGGACCGAGTTTCTTGGATTCTAAACCTGGTTATCGTACAACTTCTACAGTTCATACCCGCCACCTACCCAATACTAACACATTCCTTAAAAGACTACGTCAATGTAGTTTTGAGCAAGGATGTGTTATGGAATCTTTTGACGTCACAGCAGTGTATACAAGCATCTCAAACGGGAAAGCACTTGAAGCCGTGTCAGAAATCCTTGCTGAGCATCACACGGTTATAAACATGTATGGCTTAAGCATGTCACAGGTTATGGTGCTTCTCAACGAATGCTTACAGAGCAATGTGTTCAGGGCCGGGTGAGTATTTCAAACAGGTTAGGGGCCTTGCCATGGGTCAAAGACGGGCTCCCTCTATGGCAGTGTCGTTCATGTCTAAAGTAGAAGCGCCGGTACTCCATCGGATGCCTACACTTCGCGGTCGCTACATAGACGACTGTTTTGTCGTCTGTCCAACTCACCACACTTGCTTTGAACTCTTGAACCAGCAATCGGAACGTATTTCCTTCACGCGTGAAAAGCCTACAAACAACTGGTTTGCATTCCTTAACGTCCACATCCAACTTTTCGAGGATGGTTACAAAACTAGGTGGTATCGTAAGCTTACATCCAAAAACATTATTGTGCACTACAACTCCGCGCATCCCAGTGTTAAGAAGGCGATTGTGCGAAACATGTATCGTTTCATCTGGCACCGCCGAAAAAGCCTTCTCGATCAATAAAGCTCGCCTTATAGCTCAGCAAAACGGTTACCCCTATAAGGAGCGAGAAAACAGTGTAGTCGACGAGCTAAGGGTGAGGCCCGCGGAAGAACAGACGAAAGTTGCATTCTGCGTGCCGTTCATCTCGGACATAAGCTCTGCAATTCGTGCATGTGTTCGAAAGGCCGACCTCCACGAAATGGTTAGGGTGATGGAAATACCACCTATGAATTTGAAGGATCAGCTCGTCCGCAACCGTTTGTACGATTGCATATGCACTACACCATCGTTCACTGTTTGTCCCTACGGAAAACCGGGAGATTGTATGCCTACGGGTGTTGTGTATCTCATTAAGTGCCTCGCATGCGAGCAGGAGTACATTGGGGAACCTCCCGACCGTTATTTGTCAGGGTAAAGGAGCACCTTGATGGGCTAAAAAGATCCAACGCCGCCACCCCCTGGGCGACCACAGAGCGCGATCGCACGCAAACAGCTGTTTCGGGGTCGCAGTCACTATCCTGGCGCGTTAATCCGACATCTCGGCGCGGCGAACCCTAGAAGCGCTTTGGATTGCGGCCAGGTCACTGGAATCAACAGGAAGGATGAGTGTGTAGCAGTGACGCAGGAGTTGGCACCATTCGTGGGCATCTATGGGTTTCGCCCTACAAGGTCATGACCCAAGAGGTCCACCAGGCGGTTAGTCCCTGGAGCTTTACTACGGGGTCATGACCCTAGAGGTCGCCTAGGCGGGTAGTTCCTGGGGCTCTCGCTTCAGTCACCCTCGTTAGACTTCCAGCTGCGGGTGCGCGGAGGACGTCACTAGTCCACTTGCTAAGGGTTAGCCATCCTGGTCTCTATTCACCGTTACTTTGGTCTAGTGGTCTCTCAAACAATTTCCGTAAAATGAAATGGCGTTTGGGGGATAGTTTCTCAGATTATTTTCGTCTCATTCCAGGCTCTGAAGAGGGCGAGAACTCCGAAATGTTAGCCTGAGTGCTGTCTGTGTTACCAATCTTGGAGTGGCTTGAGATAAATATTATTTCTCAACTCGTGGACTACTATGAAAAGATTTATCGAGAGCCGAACGTGGAGTGCTTTTGATGCGCATTTCCACGGACGTGGCCACCGTTCCTTCCTTGCCTCCCCGCTGGATATGGTTTACGACTGAGGGCCGTCGCTGGCATATCAGCGAGAGCACGTCCCTAATGCTCCGCGAGGTATGCCCCGCCAGCCCTTGCTCTTAACCAGCAACACGCAGAATACACTGGTCTCGGTATATTCCACACATTATGTTGTGACTGATATTGATGATGACAGTGATATGCTTCAATTTAAACGTAGTCGGTCTCATTTTATTGCTATCTTCCGCAAGGAGAGGAGGGTTTTATGAATGCACAAGATTTTGTGTTCTCACCAGGGGACCATCTCAACGGTAGGTCGGAACGGCCCAAGGGTTATATATAGGCAGAATCGCCTCCTTCTTGGAAACAACAAAATGCAAATATCTCGACCCCAATACAACTCTTCGCATAGTTAGGCCTATGGTATACTCCCGCGTCGATCCAGTGACGGGCGCGGGGCAACTGTCAATGGCGCGCCTTCGCTGCAGAGGCGGACGGCGTAGTGTGGGGTGGTTGTCAGTTAACGCGCCATCGCTCCTGCGACGCGTCGCAGAGAAGTGTTAGGCCAGGGGCATACTTCCATCGCCTCGATGCCATCGCGGCGCTCAGTTCATGACCATTCCGCCGCACGCGGTCGAATAGTCAAAGGAAACTTCGCCGCGGCCGTCGCAACAGTGGCGGTCGACATGCGCGATGGCTTCCCGCGCCCATGGCGGGCATGGCATACTTTTTCGCGCCGCGCGCGGTGTTTAGCGTTGGTCCTGGACGGATCGCCGTCGCGCTCCCTTGCAGAGCGATGGGCGATGCGACGAGCACAGAGATATTCTAATTCTTTCGCGTCGCTCTGCAAAACTCATCGCCGCGATTCCATCGCGGCGACTGGAAGTATGCACGAGGCCTTATACCTCCGAGTGGCGAGAGCGGAACAGAAGATATTTTTGTAGACCGTTTTTCCCACCTTTGTGCCGATTCCCGCATTTTTTCTCCTGTGAGCTTCTTCGCCGGCACCGAGACCCACATTTCTGTGCAGGACAAGTCACAGAGAGGCTCTGTTGACATGTCCGGCACAGAAATGTGCCAATTGAAGGCCGATTTTTTTTTTTCAGAGTCATGTTTTTCTAGCGGGGTTTTTTCCGCGTCTTCGCTGACTGCAGCATTTCTTTTGATTCTCATGTACCGCTTAGGCACGGAGACGCGCAGCTTTATGCTTGACAGGTCATTAGATGGTTAACGTGACGCGTTGAATACAGAAATCTGCTATATGAGCTCCATGTTCTTTAAATTGACGTTTTGAGCTAGGTTTTTTCTTGCCCGCGCTCTCTTCGGCATTTCTTTTCAAACAGGAGGAAAGTTTACCATTGCAGAGTCATGCTCCCCAAGCGTACTAAAGTGGAGGTGATGGAGAAGAAGAAGGAGGCCGCCACGCCACCGGGCCGGCCGCCACGCCACCGGGCCTTCATGCCGCCGGGCTCCTCGCCGGCACTTCTCGCTCTCCGCCGGCCCTGCGTGGTCGGCCCGTTCGCCGCCGGCCCGTCCACTGCCGGCCCTCCGCTGCCGGCCCGTCCGCTGCCAGCCCGTCTGCCGCCGTCCCCTCCGCCGCCGGCCCTCCGCTGCCAGCCCGTCCGCCGCCGGCCCTCCACTGCCGGCCCGTTCGCCGCCGGCCCTCCGCCGCCACAAACGGCCCTCCGCCGACCGCCGCAGCAGCCACGCCGTCGTCGACCCCGCCGCCGCTCCACGACCCTGGGTAACTGTGGGACTTGTGACCGGCCAGACGTAGGTCGTCTTAAGTGTAATTTGATGTTGCATTAGTGTCATTAAATCTGCGAACCTAGTCCACAATATGTTTTTACCCAACACGTCGGACGTGTCCTTATTTATCCGTCAGCTGGGTCAACAATAATTATGGTCACGATACCACTGGGGGACGCCTCAGTGGTATCGTGAATAGTCACGCGGACTGTGAAAATTCTTGGAGGACCTGTTGATGAACATCAAAATCCAAATTACCATACTCCGCGCCGTCTCCCCTCCCAAAATAGGGCCTACCCCGCAGAGTGCAGGACAACAGCGAGCGCCCATCAGTAGGCTCACGTGCAAGCGTAAGAGTAAGGGGGAGATGGCACGACAGAGGGACTCACTGTTCAATAACGGTATTCTATGCCAAGAAGATGGCCGGAGAGAAAGAAGAAGTGCACTCTCGTGCTTTCTCATCTAACTCAACGGCCCTCATTAGGGTCACATATGTGTACTACACGAATCGAATCTGAGATCCAATTGATTGCTTGAATAATAAATGAATAAAGCTATTCTATTCAAGCTATTATTGCGGCATATGCGAAATGCAAAATCGAGGAAATTGGTTTGATGGCGCCTGTCGTGTGGCATGGGAATTTGCCGACTGAAACGGATGTGCGTGGGTTCACCAACCAGCGAAATTTCTGAGATCGGGCTTAGTCGAATAGCTCTGTCTTTCAGTACCATCACCCATATTTTTGCAAAGGCAATACGCAATGCCTTGCTTGAAACCTCTACGACGTGCATGTGCACATAAAATTCTCACGATGGCTTCCAAAAATGTCTTCCTAAGCCAGCTTTGACTCACTCGACGTAAATTAACTAAAAATGAAAATATCTGCTTAGTGTTACATGCCTTTCAACGTGAACCAAGAGTACTGCGCCTAATTTGAGTCCAACAATTAAAGGTCCTCGCATACTTTTGCGGCGTTGCTGCTGCCCTATGCTTAACCATAGGGCAGGGACGAAGATTCGAATCATTATCGCCGCTGCCGCTCCAGCGGCGCCGGGAGAGTGTCTCTGCGCTCTAGCCTTTCACGCCGGCGATCCTAGAGTGGAGACGGGCGCGTCCTTTAAAGTCGACGGTCGATAACGCCGATCAGCTGATTGCTTTCGGCAGTTGTCTGCCTTTTCCTGATTTCGTCGTCCATTTCTTCTTTTTCTTGTTCTGTTTTGCTTCTAGACGATTTTAATGTCCAACTTCAGGCGGCTGAGGAACCGGCATCGAGACGAGAAGCCGGAATATCCCGCGAAGGTGAGTGTTTCTTCAAGTTTTTATTTTTGCTGTGGATGTTTGGTTGTTGTTGTTGCCTTATGTTTTTGTACTCTTCGTGTGTTACATGTCTGTTGGTTTTAGGGGGGGGGGGCAAAAGTATTGAGACACCCCATGCCGTGTCCATATATCTCGTGGCTGGAGTCTGGTTTCGTGCTTATCGTATTTGTATGTTTGTATGCTACTTAGTGAAGGCCATCTGAGAAGTTATCACTTCCGCCCTTTCCAGAAGCATGCCAATACCGCAGTCTGTCTCATGCCGAAACCCCAGACTGACGAGTCGAGCTGTGTCGCACAAATCTCTCCCGATTCCAAACCCCGAGCAGCCTGGACTCAATCTTAACGCAGGATGAGAAGTAAGTCTTCTACCTTAACCCTGCCAAGCAGCCAGTCTGGGTGAGGCCTGTTGGCCCGTTACCGACCTTCGTTCGGCGAGATGTTCACGGCGAGAAGCACCTTCAGAGCTTTTCAGTCCGCGCCCACAGACCGGTATACTGGAAGCTGTTTACCAAAAGCACGACGATGGACTCCAAGGCCATGGTAAACGAAATAGAAAGGATGGACCTGCGACACGAACTTATTCAGTCGCAGCGCGTCAAGAAGGTCCTCCTTTTCGACAACGCCGCACGCCACCCATTGGGAACAAGTGACTACGAATAAGCTTGCCCAGCTTAACTACATTCACATGCTTCACCCACCGTATTCGCCGGACATCTCTCCATGCGACCACTACCACTTCTTGGGCCTATGGGACTTCCTGGTCGGAAGGGACACAAGAACCCAAGGAGTCCTTGACAAACATATCGAGCAGTTGAACAACACCAGGCCCAAGCAGTTCTGGAAGGATGGGATCAGGAAGTTGGCTGAGCGATGGCAGCAAGTCATTGACCTTAATGGCATGCACATTCCTCAACATCGTGGGTTTGTAATTGAGTTGTAAAGAGAAAATTTTTTTCAATTTGTCTTATTACTTTTGGCTCCCCCTAATAGAATGATGACAATTTTGCGTTTATTCAAAAAGTTTAGTTAATTCCTAACTTCTTTCTTCTTCAAGTGTAGTTTATTCTCCGAAGAGACACTGCAAGGGCAAATTTAAGAAAAAGCTTTTTCACCCAAGAAAATATTTGTCCCAGAGCACTACAGGGTGAACCTATGACATTGTTCTGGCCTAACGGAAATTTAAAATTTTCTGAATGGAAATTTTATGCTCATTCAGAAAGTGTACGCATTTCTTCTCAAGACATGCTGTTTACGGGTCTTTCACTTAACACGTCTTACACCAGAGGATCATTGGCTTCTCTTTAAAACGTCTGTTTTAATTGTGTGTATATTTCTGCTTGAAAACCGGTTTGGCATCACGAATTCACACCAAGAAAAGAACAAAGACATGATAACAACTAAATGAACAATATACCAATACACTAATGCACTACTAACTAGAATATTTTGTATTCTCCGTTCAAATTTCAGTTGCAATGCACCGCTCTTCTGCCTTCGATTCACATCCACAAAATCAGCATCGATGACGACCGGCTTACTCTGATTGAGGAAGAGAGCGAGGAATCGTCAAGGATAAGCCCTTCGACTACCAGCGGCGACTTCGAAAGTGACATGAAAAGTGTGTCGAGAGCGCGTCTGCTTGGCTCACTCTCTTTGAAGTTCATATGCTCAACTCAACACTACCGCTTCTGGGTTCTCGTTCAACTCGTGTGACACTCGTTCGACGTTGAATCCACACGATCCCCGAAGAACCGGCCCAAACGGTCGCAATGCAGCCGTTCTCCGTTCTGCAGACATTCCGGCCGGCTCGTTATGATCTCCGAGAGCAGCTCTTCAAGGAAGTGGTTTATCACTAGCCACCGTGTGTGGAGCTGATGGGGCGAAGATGTACAGAGCGTAGGAACGGCACTAACAGATTGGTCAGTTAGTGGTCAGAGAGACTTTTCATATTCGTAATTTAATTGTTTCAGCCGGTCAACAGAAGGACAAGGACGACGTACCTCTGGAATCTGAAACAATGGCCAAATGACCTCTGCTTGATGCCTTTCTTTGTTGTTGAGCCGGTAATAAATTATCAAATAATTACTCATGCTCACTGTGTTATTTACCCATTTTTGCACAATGACGTGCGTCGCAGTGCTGACAGTTCGCTTCACGTCCTGCCGCAAATGATTGCTGTGCGACATCTGATAGCTGGGCTCTGGGGAGAAATTGTAGAAGGCATCGACGTCGCTGGGGTAAAACGCAAAACAAGTACATGTAGGGAGCAGAGGGAGAGGAATAATGGCGAAGGCTGCTCGAACACGAACCATTCGCTCCTGTTGGCAATGTTTTCAAAAATCCACGATTTGAGTTGGGGACGTTTCTTTTAGTGTTACAGGTGGAAAAGGAATAAAAGGAAGAAGCGCACGACTGACGCCATTTTTTATCCGGAACACTATTATTCCTGGACATTTTCGTTGGTTTCCCAAACGAATGGTTTCCCAAAAATTCTTATGCTCTCGTATACGAGTGTCATCCACTGAACTAGTTCATGAACCTTAATCCACACGTAATGTCGACGAACGAACAACGCCGGTCAACACAATATTGTTGTTTGAGGCAAGCAGTTGCTCATTTGTAAATAACCTGGATTTTCCGTGGTCAAGGTGCTTTGAGTGCTATAAGAAACTTAAGCCCTCAGTTCCCACCAATTTTTGTCCAGGGTAAGATTTTCAAAAGCGTTTCACTCCATCCCTGCAGGCATTTCACGTGACTAATTGACGTTAATCGACCTGAACAGCTGATTCATGTCGAATCGGGCGCGTGATTCTCATCGGAGCGCGTTATCCTTCAGCAACTGTTGGTCCCAACTACAAAGAGTGCAGTACCTCGCCGCCGCCCCGCTATGCCGCTCAGCGGAGGGCCAGCAGCGCCGCTGAGCGGCAGCACCCACCATTTTCACCTTCCGCCCGCCGCTCGCCGAAAAAGTGTGCGAAGCCCTTAAGACTTATGAGCAGTGCGCCTCTACACTACTCTTATGATTCGGGGGCACAAGTCGTAGGCATGGTGCATCCATCGTCTATGCTCGAGCGTTCGAAATTACTTTAAATATCTACCGATTTTGATCCTTCGTAATGAATCCACACCACAACATCCACACTTCTGTTTCACGTTATCTGCGGCCAAGTGTTTTCCACAGTGCCTCTTCCCTTTCTTCTTCCTGCCTTATCACTACTATCATAACAAGGAATAATTCAGTTGAGGCACAGATTTATTCAGACCACTACTATCAGTACACTCTCGCTCTCGGCATGATTTCTTTTGAGATTCGTATATGTCACAATTGTGGCCCTAAAGAGGACCGTTGGGATGGATTGAAATCATTGACTTCTCGGGCTTATGCGCGCTCACCGCGGAGCTGGATGTCCTCGAGCATGATGATGACCGCCACTCCCATCGCACTGTTTCTAAAAGGCAGATATATAAGTTATAGGTACCTAGGCCAAAGCGAATCAGCGCGTACACGAACCCCCAGGAAAACATCACAATGCAAAAATTGGGCATCAACTGGGACGATTCGTGCTGGACGCATCACGAGAACCCTCTCGTGTCGTGTCGAGCACAGAAACGTCGGTTTCCACAGCTGTAGGTGGAAAGAGAAACGAAAGAAATGCATGAGTGAGCACAGGCATGGCGAAAACCCCATAGCAAAACATCACTTTGCAAAAATTGGGCCTCACTTGGTACGATTCCGTGCTGGACACATCACGAGAATCCTCTCGTATCGTTTCAAGTACAGAAACGTCGGTTTTCGTGCCTGTTGGTGGAAAGAGAAACGAAAGAAATGCATGGGCGCAGTGGCGTTCTACCCCCCGCCCTTTAAACAGAGGCGTGTCTGCGTTTCCACTATCTTGTGAGGCAGACACTTGACTCTCGAGCAAGCCCAGGGGTTTGGGGTGGGCGGGCCGGGGGACGAGGTGGTAAAACGCTCGCCCCCCAAATGCATGAGTGGGCACGGTCATGGCGAACCCCTCCCCCCCCCCTAACGAAACATGACAAAAACAACAATCCTACAACGTACATTGATCAGAAGGCGATAAAACGGGAATAAAACGCGAAATCACGAACGAAGCGGTCGGGAAAACAAGGAATTTTAAAAAAATGCACTGAGTCAGCTGATTCCCTAAAATTCTGCAAAAGTCCCTCTGCCTCCACGCGAAGGGCGGGCTCAAGTTGGTAGGAAACAGCGATCACGGGATTACGCCACCCTTCTACCCACTGTGCCAACGGCCCAACCTCCATCGTCTCTAAATCTGCGCAGAGTTGTATTGGTAGAGATAGTTGCATTTTATTGGTTCCCAGAGAGGCGATTCTACCCACATACAACACTTAGGCCCTTCTGACCTACCGTTGAGATAGTCTCCTGGTTAGCTAAAAAGAAGTAAAAACTAATTCAAGAAAAAATAAATAAATAGAGTAAAATAGGAGAATAAAAGGACAAGAAAATTTTTAAAATATCCTACTATATGTATATCCTACTATATATAACCGAGAACGGTCGTTTGTCTGTGGATGAGTGAGTGTGTTTGTGTGTGTGTGTGTTTGTTTGCACAGAAGTGCTGAGGGAGTGTGCTGGGAGGAAGTGTGGAGATGGGGGGGGGGGGGGGGGGGGGTTGTAGTTGTCACCAGTTGTCAACCGTTGTAGTTGTCGACAGCCGTCTGGGTTCAGAAGACATGTCACCAATGTCGCGCAAAGGACGTTCAGGTTGAGGAGAAGTGTCACCGATGTGCGCTAGGGGTTCCGGATTCACACGACGTGTCAACGATGTCGCGCAAAGCACGTACGACTTGAGAAGACGTCACCGACGTCGTTCACCAGGTGCCTGGGTTCAGAAGAGGTGTCACCGATGTCGCGAAAGGCCTGTCCGGATTCAGACGACGTGTCAGCGACGTCGCGCAAAGCAAGTCCGACTTGAGAAGACATGTCACCGACGTCGTTCATCAGGTGCCTGGGTTCAGAAGAGGTGTCACCGATGTCGCGCTAGGGCTTCCGGATTCACACGACGTGTCAACGATGTCGCGCAAAGCACGTTCGGGTTGAGAACACATGTCACCGACGTTGTTCAACAGGCGTCCGGGTTCGGAAATGTCACCGATCTCGCGCGAGGATTCCGGATTCAGACGACGTGTTACCGGTAAAGGTGGGACCAGTAATGGGGGACCGGTGAAGGATTGGGTTCCAGTAAGGGGAACCGTAAAGGGTTGACCAATAAAGAAGCTACCAGTGAACGTGGGACAGGTGAGGAAGGGACCAGTAATGGAACCTGTGAAGGGGGGGGGGGGGGAGTGATCCATTGAAGGGTGGACCGGTGAAGGAGGGGAGGGGTCCAATGAAGATGGGACCGGTGAGGAAGGGACCAGTAATGGGGACCGGTGAAGGGGGGGGGGGGGGGAGGGTCCAGTGAAGGGGGGACCGGTGAATGTTGACAAGTGAAGAGGGGACCAGGTGAAGGGGAGCGGTGAGGAAGGGACCAGTAATGGGGGACCGGTGAAGGATGGGGTTCCAGTAATGGGGGGCCGGTAATGGGCTGACCAATAAAGGAGGGACCAGTGAAGGTGGGACCAGCAATGGGGACCGGGAAGGGGGATCAAGTGAAGGGGTACCGATGACGGAGGGGAGAGGGGTACAGTGAAGGGGGGACCGATGAAGGAGGGGGAGAAAGATGAAGAATGAAGATGGGACCGGTGAGGAAGGTACCAGTAATGTGGACCGGTGAATGGGGGGGGGGGAAAGGGGTCCAGTGAAGAGGGACCGAAAAGTGTTGATGAATAAAAAGGGGACCAGTGAGGGTGGGCCCACTAATGGGGACCGGTGAATGTTGACAAGTGAAGAGGGGACCAGGTGAAGGGGGGAATGGTGAGGAAGGGACCAGTAATGTGGACCGGTGAATGGGGGGGGGGGGGGGAAGGGGTCCAGTGAAGAGGGACCGAAAAGTGTTGATGAATAAAAGGGGGACCAGTGAGGGTGGGCCGACTAATGGGGATCGGTGAAGGATAGAATGACCAGCGAAGAGGGGAACAGTAAACGGAGGTCCAGTGAAGGTGGGAGCAGTAGTAGGGACCGACGAAGGGGGAGGGGGACCAGTGAAGGGTGAACCGGAAAAGGGCTGACAATAAAGGGGAACCAGTGATAAGGGACCAGTTAAGGGGGGGGGGGGTCCAGTGAAGGTGATGGACCTGTTTTGCCCTATTCAGCTATACCATTCTTTATAGCAAAGCCAGTTTTTTTAAATGAATGAGAGAAGGCCTAAAGAGGAGAAGAAAACGTTCGGGGTGTTCTATTCTCCGGGTTTGGGGCGAAGCCCCAACCAGACGTTTGGCGGCCGGCAGGCCGTTGAACGTCTGGTATATATATATATATATATATATATATATATATATAAAAGAGTAGCGTGCGTGTCTGTTTCCGTCCTTCTGTCCGTCCGTCACAATGAAGTGTGGACTAGGGATGCACATTTCACGGTTAACGATTTAACGAATTTAAGGAATTAACAGTATTTTTGTTAAAATCTGGTTCAAAGGCATGACGGAAAGTATTAGAAATTTAAAGGAATTTTTAACGAACTTTTTTCTCACAAGGGAAGGATACTAGATTACCATGGAGCTTTCAGATGAGACGTTTACCGTTGGATGCGCCTTCGAACGCTAATTCCAAATATGTGTTCCGCTTCTGCCGTGCACATCTGTAAACGGAGTTATGGGCCATTTTCATAGCAGGCTCCTTTGCCCTCTAGGTCCACGCAGAGCGGGCCAATCATAAGAGAGCGAGCTCAATTAGGGTTGAAACTGTGGTGCCGGTCGAGCGGAGGTGGAGCAGGTGGTAGAGGAGCGGCGTGATGGACGGGGTGATTTTATGAACCTCCTTGGGCGAATTTTTTTCAACATACGGGGTCGGTAAGGACAATACTGCCGACTTCTCTTCCAAACTATGTTCTCACCAGCTGTTCTGTGGCGTGCCTTTTGGAGGAGTTCGGTGCTTTCGATACTTCACGCCTTCCTACAAGGCAAAAGAAGGAGATGGCTAGCAGTTTCGCATCCATACAGCGAGATGTGCAATACGGGAGCATCGAGGTAGAGGATGAAGAAGGTACCAGTGCGGAATCAGAAGAGAAGGATCCTGCATGGTCAGTGGAGGAGGATGACGAGGAGAGCACTGGCCAGCAGCGTGGATCTTCTCGTTTCTTTTTCTAATATTTCTAATATATTGTTTCATTACCGACATCGTAGAGCACTGCTCTTACAGCGGCTGCACTGATGTGGTTTTATCCGCTGCGGTCATTGATGCGAGTGCGAATGAACGCCTGTTCAATGTTATCAGTGATCTTATATCGAACGACTTGGAAGCTGTTCTATTGGGTGATTTCAACATGCCAGATTTCCAGTTTCCGGCCGATGGAACTGTTGGTGTGGTTAGTAAATCAGGCTCCTCTGGGCTACGGGGTCTTGTTAGCTCGCATGGTCTTTTCCCCGTTTCGTGAAACCACTGGGGGCCACAATATTCTGGATTTGGCATTTACCGGTACGCCTGAACTCATAAATGACCTTTGTGTTGGGCCTCCTATTGGGGCTAGCGATCACAATAGTATCTCTTTTGATATTACGGGTCTAAGTGGTAGGGCTGAGCACAGCCCCTTGAAATACCGCAGACTATACTCGGGCACTGATTTTGATGCTATTCGTACCTATCTTTCTCAGGCTAGATGGATCGATTTATTGGAGAGTGAGGAGGACGTCAATGCGAAATACAAGCTCTTTCTAGATGTATAATAAGATGCCATTGTGAAAGTCGAACCTTTTAAGAGATAGGTGACACCATCAGGTAGTGGTGTGCGTCTTCCAGCTCATCTGCGTAATATGGCAGGTCATCGCGAGTGCTTATTTCTTGAAGCTATGCGAACGGCTAACTGGGTTGAGTTTGATAGGTATAATGCTGAATTTGATAAAAACCTTCGAAAGTTTAATAGTTACGTAGAGGCAAAAGCTGTAGACTCTAGCAATTCTCGTAGGTTTTAGGGTTCCTTAATACTAGACTTCAGGATAGAAGAGGAGTTGGTTGTCTCAGGGTCCGGAGTAGGCAAGCGGTTTCAGACTCGGATAGGGTGGAAATGCTGGCGGATGAATTCGCCAAGGTTTTTATAGAGGATGACGGTCTCACACCGGTTGTTCCTTCCTATGAGGCCGCTATAATGGAAAGTTTTCCCTGGATTGACAGCACTGTCCTCCTGCGCCTCTTGAATTCTCAGCCTTCATCCTCCTCGGTCACTCCTGATGACATTCCACTAAGTTTTATTCAGAGGGTTGCTGATGTTATTTGATCTCCACTAGCGTACATTTTCAATCAGTCTCTTATGCATTCTCAGATCCCTGCGCGCTGGAAGCATTCTTTTATTACATCGATTTTTAAAAAAGGTGACCCCTCTAACAATCCTGAAAACTACGGCCTGCCAGCGTTACCTCCATATTTTGTAGACTCTTTGGGAAGGTTCTTAGAGCACACATTATGGAGTTTGCAGAAGGAGCCGGGATCTTCCCTTCTGGACAGCATGTGTTTATGAAGGGACGGTCGGTTGAGACAAATCTGCTGGAATGCCTCAAGGATTGCGGTGATGCTTTGGATAGGAGACTGAGTTGTGATGTAGTTTACTTCGACTTTTCGAAGGCGTTCCATCCTGTCTCACACAAGAAACTTCACAAGAAACTTCTTCTCAAATTGAATAGGCTCAACTTTCACCCTGTTATTGTGAATTGGATAAGAGAGTTTTGAGCAATCGAACGTTTCAAGTCCGCCTAGGTCAGTGCTATTCTGATGTTAGGTCGGCCGGTAGCGGAGTACCCCAAGGCGGTGTTTTATCACCGATTTTGTTAAATCTTTATACTTCGGACTTGCCTAGGACACTTGAACCCAGTGGGGTCACTGTCAAGATGTATGCGGACGACATTAAGCTTTACAGGACAACTATGAGTTCAGAGGACGCTAGAGGTCTTCAGGAGGCCGTTAACGCGCTTATCCTATGGAGCAGGGAGTGGCAGCTTCCACTGTCTCTGAGCATAACTGTTTGCATGACTCTCAGCCATGGTCAATCGCCGAACACACGTGAATATTTCATTAACAATTTTCCTATCGCTGCCGTGGACTCGGTCAAAGACTTGGGTTTCACTACGATGCCAAGCTTGATTTCTCTGAGCATGTGACAATTTGTTGCAGACGCGCTCAGCATAGGACGTATCAGATTTTCAAAGGGCTTACCACTAAGAATAAGAGTGTATTGCTTAGGGCTTATAAGACTTACGTTCGACCGCTGGTGGAGTCATCCACATCGGTCTTTTCCCCTAGTAGAAAAACTCTTATAAACCTCATAGAAAAGGCACACTCGCAAGGTTCTTATTCGCATTGGCGGGTTCCTTTACTCTAAGGTGCCTAAAGCATCGTTAAGGAACAAATACCTGGGTCTTCATACACTGGCTCCTCGCAGGAAATTCTCTGATATTTGTAGGATCTATAAGTTAATCCACTACTCGCGCTTTGAAGGCTCCAAATTCTTTAATCTGCGTGCTTCTCAAACAAAGGGGAGTCTGAGAAGAGTATTATCAGTCGGCCTAGGAGTAAGCTGGAGGTGGCGCTTTTTCTCATAGGGCAGCCAGCGCCTACCTGAAGGCGAGGAGATGTATGCCGTCCTCCTTTTCCCTGGGTCATCTTGAGCGATCTGTTAAGAAGTCGGAGTTGAGATATGAAGTTTAACACTTTACAGCCTTGCCGGCTTATGTTGGCTAAACAGACTTTTTATTCATGTCCCAATTAGCCACTGATCCGACATTAGTTTGACTCGCTCAATGTGTGTCATCATGTTGTTGCTTTACATTGGTTTATTTAGCTCTAGTGTGTCTTCATGTTGTTATGTTGTTGTAATACTCTTTTCTGGCGTTTGCGCTTACGTATTGAATTAATAAAAAATAAATTGCCAACAGCTGTTATGTTTTGTACATTTCGTAGTGCTATTTCACAGTTGCTAGAACAACGCATTGTTTCTCTTCTCCCCATGTGTTTAGTAACTTTTCATGATAAATTGTATATTCGTAGCAGTGTGAAGTTGTCCCTAGGAAAACGACTCCTTTCTGGTGACCTTTTCCGTTGCGACTTGACATAGAGAGCTTTGGTTGTTCAATGCAAAATTTCTGCTTGCATGCAATTTCATACCTGTAACAACAACAAAAACCATAGTAAAGAGTACACATATCTTCACCTTGAAGCTTCATGCGAGCGTCGCTCATACTATCAGCTAAATATTAAACGGCACGAGCTAATTGGATGCATGGAGTGATCCTTTTTTAATGTTCGAAATGATTGCTGCCTTTTTGCGCTTTAAAACAAAATTAAATGTGTTATTCCTTCTCGAAATATAAAAACGTCAAAAAAATTTACACTCATTCGAGCATGTCAACTAAAAAATTTCAAAGAAAATTATGCCAAAATTTCCTTGAAAAGCAATTACTCCGCTTCTTAGAGATCCACTACTTTGGCCGAAAGGCGGTCGCTCTGATTTGGAAGACGTTCTCTTTGAATTCAAAAAGCATCACGTTTGGCTAGTATAACTGTAATTCCCATTTCGACGTGAGAAGTGTCAAATTTGGCGTGGAAATGGTATAAATAAGATTTCTACTAATAATCTTGCACAGATATACTATTACCAGATGTTCAGCGGTCTTGCGACCGCCAAATGTCTCGTTGGGCTTCGCCACCAAATTCCGAGAATAGAACAACCCCAATCTTCCTCCATTCTCCTTTAGGCCTTCTTAGTTTTATTAAGTAAAAAATCGCCTTTACTATATAGATTATGCAGCGGAATATGCTAGGGAAGAATCTTCACTGCTCCTATGAAGCCCATGCACCCTCTATCGCATGCGCGATTTATTCTCCGAGGTGGCCGTTCTTTACGTGGCGAGAAATGAGAATGAGAATCATGAGAATTCCAATCCGAAGCGCTTCATCTGCAGAAACATGACTAAAATTAATCGGTATTGGTCAACAGGTCGAAACCGCTTACTATCCGACGTCAATAATACTTCTCCGAATCCCATAATCACTCCCTACCTCTTCTCTCCCCCCACTCTCCCTTCCCCGCTAAGACCTCTACCTATGTGTTGGCAAAGAAGCGAAGTTAGATTCAAGCACGCGCATGCGACACTGAGTCCCGACTCACATGTCATCACACTGCCACGACGTCTGTGGTGCTCCTTCTGCACCACGACAGTAGTGCTCCCCATTTTCTGATCCCCTATTCACTTGTCCCCTTCTACTGGTCCTCCTTACTTGGAAACCTACGTACGTTTGACGCCGCTGAATATATCGTAAACTTGGACGATCCACCGCCAAGGATATAGTTCGCCAGCAATCGCCCATGGTTAAGCTCAAGGAGAGCCCGGCTGGCATACGCCGCACTATCGTAGGCATCTCTTGGCTTCAGTCCCCCTCCCCGTGACGGACACGTGACATTAGCCGATTATATAGGTAGGATCACTATCTTCCTACCAATAGTAAGGACCTTATCACAATAGGAGCTACAGTAAATGTTAATGTTAGTTAGTTTGCTGTTAGTAGCAGCAAAGACTTGCAATAGCCAGTTTTCGCAACAAGAAATCCAGTAATGGAACTCGTATGAATAAGGCCTATGTTATACTTCGGCGATGATGTTTTGGGCGACGTCGGCGACAGTGCTACGCGGGCTACTACGCAGTGCGTAGCAGCCCGCGCAACACGCGTCGCTGAACCATAACATAGGCCTAAGGCCCCGTTTATACTTCATCGCCGCCGGACGCGATGGCCACGCAACGAGGCCAAATTGATTGATCGCGTCGCCCGGCGTCGACGCCCACTGTCCGGAATGAATCGCGTGAACCCGCGACCCATGGCGTCGCCCAGCGTCGGATCGCGTCGCGCTCGAAATGGATGCGATGCGATGGATCGCGGTGGATTGGGGGCGCACGTGGTGGACTAGGGCGCGGTATGGCTCCAATCACTGATTTTCGCAGTGCGGACCCGCACTTGCTCTTGCTTTGTTGCTTTATTTGTCGTCGGCGAGACCTTTTACATCTTTTGTGCTTTCTCAATAAACTTTCGGTTTCGTTTCAGGTCCAAGGTGCCCGGATTCCATGGAGACGAGCCGGATTTAGCCCACAAGGTGAGTTTCTTTTCAAGTTTTGATGTTTTCTCGTGTTTATTCCTACCTATTTGTTTTGTGTTTTTTTTCTTCTGACCTGCTGTTCTCTGTTTTTGTAATGTGCCTGACCCTTGCTTTCGATTTTCGCCGTCCGCACGGATCCCAAGGAGGCAAGCCGGATTTCGCTCACAAGGTGAGTTTCTCTTCAAATTTTGATGATTTCTCGTGTTTATTTCCACTGCGTTTTATCTTGATTGTGTACTGCTTTTTTATTTATTAGTGCCGTTATTGTCTTTGATGTTAGTAGTCATCCCCACCCCATTTCCCTTCCGATACGCATATCTTCTGGCGTATCCACGATCCATTGCTGACCTTTAGGAACAGTCATGGCTCGGGAACGCTAGTGGCGTATTGGTCCGATGACCTTTAGGATCACCAATGCCTAGAGAATGCCAGAGGCGTGTCCCTGAGTAGCGCATAGCCTTGGCGCGCATGCCGCCATCATTTCCTGATAAGTATATATTTGCGTCAAGGTAACCCACTGCATACAGGTTCTTTTTCCAACCATCCAATAGTAGTACCAATATTATATTACATTATATTATATTACATTATATTGTGTACTATTTATATGTATATATCATATTATGCCATTATATTATTAATGGGCGCGTGTAGCGCAGTCGGAGGAGGCGCGACTGTCGCGTGCACCCGATACCAGGTTCCTGGTTCGGATTTCCCGCCCAGGCTAACCAAGCCTTCCATCCCTCCGGGGTCGGTGAATTGGTACCAGACGTGTCTGGGAAGGATAAAGCGCTGACTTGTTCATCGGCTGGCCACCGCAAGTCATTGTATGGCCAAATACGCATTCATGTCGCCTCCACGACATCCCGTAGAAGTAGAATGCGCTGGCGCATCCCAGAAGGGATTGAGTAACGCCGTCCTTTATCCTTTATCCTTATCCTTATATTATTAATAGTATTATTACTATTAGTTCTATTAGTTTTACTGTCATATCATTCTACTTTACCAGCGTCCGTCGCCGGCTTCGCCGGCGCCGTAACCTAGCCCTAACGAAGGGATGCTTCCTCAGCCAGCGTCTGTCGCCGGCTTCGCCGGCGCCGTACGCTCGACGTGCGGGCCACGCCAGGCTTGCCGGCTTCGGATATGGCGGGAACGCTGGAAACTTAGCCCTAACGTAGCTGGGGATGCTTCCTCAGTCAGCGCCTGTCGCCGGCGCCGTACGCTGGACGTGCGGGCCACGCCAGGCTTGCCGGCTTCGGGTATGGCGGGAACGCTGGAAACTTAGCCCTAACGTAGCTGGGGATGCTTCCTCAGTCAGCGCCTGTCGCCGGCGCCGTACGCTGGACGTGCGGGCCACGCCAGGCTTGCCGGCTTCGGGTATAGCGAGCCACGCTGGGAACCTAGGGCAAACGTAGCTGGGGATGATTCCTCACTCAGCGTCGGTCGCCGGCTTCGCCGACAACCAACGCTGTGTAAGAAAGCATCGTCGACGTCTACATGTTGAAATGAACGCCTACTACAGATCAATTGCTGCCTTGCTGAACATCAGTCACATCCCAGTACAGCGCTTAGGAAAATGTCCGCAGTACTCTTGCTTCGTCTAAGGTTGTGTTCACAACCTATTGCAGCTCGTCAAGCCTAATCGAATTTCTGAAAAAATTCTGTCCAGTCGTCATGCTCTAAGCCACAAGGTGTGGTGAATTTCGAAAAGGTGACTTAAACAAAAAACTATCCTCCTCTGCATATAGTAGTATGGAAACTGGTCAAAGCACTGCCAAAAATGGAGGACCATGGAGAAAGGCTTGTTTAAAACCGTAGTCTAACCGAGCGTACGTCCTACGAACTTTATTCGCTGACCTCTCCTGGTCCACGCCTTAAAATTGGAGGACCAAGGCAGGTAGAAATAGCTTAATAATCCAGCGCGCGAAGTATGTAGGCTCTTTAGATCAAAGTAAACAATTTCCAAATCAAAAGAGGCCTCTTCCAAACCATGACATTGACCAATGAATAATATCGGTGGATATTGAATGCTTGATGAAAGATTCAACATGGTGGCTGATTACATGGTCGACCTTCCATCGGTCATCATAATCACCGAGCACCCACCTAGTTCGATCAAATCTGGAGAAAATCAATAACGCCGCTCAAGAATAGATAATATCGATCAATATAAGGTCTGAGAAGAATCCGATATCAGCGCTCAAAAAATCAATGGTATCGGTCGATGTTGATTGCCGTGTGAAACTTCATCATGGTGGCTGATTTCCTGATCGACCTTCCGTCGGCCATCATAATCACGGAGCACCCACCTAGATCGATCAAGTCTGGAGAGAACCAACAACGCCGCTCAAGAATAGATAATATCGATCGATATTGACTTTCTAAGCGACTAATAGGACCGACTTCCCGATCGAAACACCATCGGCCATCATAATATGCTGTTGCTAATGTTAGGGAGTCTTCTGCATCCCGACGCACCTTGGATGACAGTTGGGGCAAGTCTTCTGAATCCTGCCACCCGTTGAACGATGTCTGCGGCACAAGCTCTCAAGCACCAAAGTAATAAAAGTCAATAATTCTGTAGTCCCCTTCATGTGCCACCTCACCGCGGTGAAGGGGTGAACATCACTTTGTGATGGCTAACGGCACAAACGGTCACGCAGTACGCGATGCTTGTTGTGTATGGGCGGCTCTCCTGTATCCCTGGCCAGGAACATGTGAGTAACCAGACCACCGGTACGGCTCAAACAACTAAACCCGCGCCCCAGTCCTCCGCGCGCCGGAGGTGGACTTCTACGACGTCGGTTGCATCCACCTCCGGCGAGGGGCCATCTAATCTCGGAGTTAAACTATCAGGACGTCATTGGAATCGGACTACCGGAAACTCCCTCCCACCACGACACGGAAACTGCCTATTCGTCTGCACTTATAACTGTCGTTCGATCGCATCTGAGCAGGATCTTCGGACACTGCTTTATAGAAGCCGAAACATCAAATACGACGTTATCGCCCTGCAGGAAACGAAAGGCAGAACGGAAACCATAAGAAGGACCGACCACAACGAGCTTCTCATTATCGGAGCAAAGGTGGACAGAAAGAATATTGGCGGAGTTGGATTTCTCGTCAATTCGACAGTGCACCACCTAGTAGACTCTTACAAGATCATCAGTCCGCGAGTAGCTGTTCTTCGTCTGGAAACCAAAGATCAAGGAACCATCTCCATCATAAATGGATATGCTCCAACATCTGCGGCCACAGATGAAGAAAAGGAGGAATTCTACAAGCTGCTCGAAAGGACTGTCAACGACGAGAAGAGCTACTACAAAGTTGTCGTTGGTGACTTTAACGCTATCGTCGGTACGAATGATCACGACGAATGGAGGCTAGGACCACATGGAACTTCCTCAGGGAACGAAAACGGAGAGCGCCTGATAGACTTCCTATCCGCGTGCCGTCTCTACCATGGAAATTCTATGTTTAAGAAGCCTTCAAACCGACGATGGACCTGGGAAAGCCCAAATGGAGAAACACGTTCGGAGATCGACCATGTTCTTACGAACAGACGCTGGAGTCTGTTCGACGTCTCCGTGCTGCCTTCATTTGACACCGGCTCGGATCACCGTCTTGTCCGTGCGAAGCTGACTCTCAAAAAGAGGATGTTCAAGCGTGACACTCATAAACCGGCACCGGTGAGGATCCCCACATTCAAGTCTGAGGAGTTGGAATATGCGATAAAGTCGTATGATTGGAATCTTCTTGAAGATCCATCGGAAGACTACGACCTTCTCTCCAAAGGACTGCTGAAATGTGCTAGCAGCTCTTGCGAAGCCACATCGCCGTCTGCTTCAAGACTCAACGCACATGCGATTAAACTCTTGGAGCAAAGAAGAGCTGTTAAACTGGATCCTAATGCTTCCCATCTGGAAAAAGTCACCATCTCAAAGGCCTGTCGAATTGCAGTGAAGGAGTCCATTCAAGCCTACAGAAGATTGAAGCTGTTAGAAGCCGCTGGGAAAGGTTCAAGCATAAAGCGCTGCAAACGAGATCTCTGCGATCAGAAGGCAATAATGTCAGCCCTTGTGGATAAGGATGGAACAACGCAAACGTCTCGAAGAGCGATGGAGGGCATCGTTCAAGAATTCTACACAGATCTGTTCCGTTCTTCCATCACTGTCCCAAAATGCTTGATGCCACCAGCTGAGGAAGTACCTCCCATTCTGGAATCAGAAGTTGCTCATGCCATCAGAAGGATGAAGCCGGGCACTGCTCCCGGACCGGACGGCATTTCTGCTGATCTCCTTCGTGCGGGTGGCAGTGCCCTCTGCTCACTTCTTGCCAAGCACTTCAACCACTACCTTCGACTTGGTAGGATTCCGGACTCATGGAAGGAGTCGAAAACAGTTTTAATCTTCAAAAAAGGTCAGCAGGAGGATATCAACAACTATCGACCCATCAGTCTTCTCTCGGTTGTGTACAAGATCTTCACCAAGATACTGCTTAACCGCATGGAGCGTTGCTTGGATGAATATCAGCCAGTGGAGCAAGCAGGGTTTCGCAAGGATTTCTCCTGCATGGACCATATTCAGACTGTCTCACAGCTCATCGAGAAGAGCCGCGAGTACCACCTCCCACTTATCCTTGTCTTCGTGGATTACCGGAAAGCGTTCGACTCTGTGGAAATCAACGCCATTCTGAACGCCCTTGTGCACGCTGGTATACCATCGTCCTACATCCGACTTCTCGACGAATGCTTCTCGAACACATCGACTACCATCCAGCTGTTCGATCGAAAGCTTAAAATTCCTATCGGGAAAGGAGTACGGCAGGGAGACACGATTTCTCCCAAGCTATTCACAGCGGCACTTCAGGATGCCATGAAAGACTTGAACTGGGACGATAAAGGCTACCTTGTCGACGGTAAACGGATCAGCAACCTTCGCTTCGCCGACGATATTGTTCTGATCTCTACCAGCACGGCAGAAGCCGAGGAAATGCTGAACGAGCTCAATGTGGCAGGTATGAAGATTGGATTGGACATGAATATGTCCAAGACACAATTTATGGTCAACCAGTGTTGTGACACGGGACTCGTAAGGTTAAATGGAGTCGCTCTGCAACAGGTCGACTCCTACGTCTATCTGGGAAGAGAGCTGAACATGGATAACGACCTCGCTCCTGAAATCGCCCGCAGAGACGCGCAGCATGGGCAGCCTTCAGTTCGATTCGCGAAGTCACCGATCAGGTCAAGGATCCCGGCCTCAGGGCCTCGATATTCAACGCCTCTGTACTGCCTGCGATGTGTTACGCGACGGAAACCTGGCCCGACAACAAGACAATCGCTAGAGCGATGCAAACTACGCATCGTGCACTGGAGAGATGTCTTCTAAGGACAAGCCTTCGTCAGCAATGGCAAGAAGGCCTACGAAGCTCGGAGCTACGGGAGAAGTCGCAATTAGCAGACCCGCTGCAGTACATGAAGAAGTCCAAATATCGCTGGGCCGGACACCTGCTTCGACGAAAGGACGATAGATGGAGTCTCCGTGTCACAGAATGGCTCCCGAGAGACCATAAGAGACCACTGGGACGACCGCCAACGCGATGGGCAGACTCATTCTCAAGATCTTTCAGAGAGCGGAGTCTGCCTCACTGGATGCAAGCAGCCAGAGATCGAGCGGTCTGGAAGAGTTGTGGTCCCCGCTGAGAAGACCTCCAGCCGACAAAGGACCATCAAAGTATCAAAGTAAGTAGTAAGTATTCTGTAGTTTTATAAAAATTTCTGTCAGAGCCCACAAAGTGAATAAAAATGATCAGCCGTAAGGTGTGGAAACTTCAGTAAAGATCGAATGCGAAAATTAAGGGGAAATGAAGTGTAAAGGTGGATAAACCCGTACCGAGCGCAAACGTACACCCAACCGATACGTCTTTCGAAACCTCATGGAGTGTTCTTTGATTTCCATCCTCTGGTAGTTGGTCGATAAACACCCCAGATGTGATCAACATGCCGCGTCTACAGTTCATGTGTCGTCGGCAGCAAACACAAGCTGGCGCGGCGGGCTTAGGATAGCGTAATGATGGTAATGATCTTCTTCTTCTTCTTCTTCTTCTGCGTTTGTCCCGCTTCGTGGCGGGGTCCGCTATTCTGGTGCCATGACGCCACCTTTCCCGATCCAGCGCTAGATCGGGGTGGACACCAGCTACTTTCAAGGCCGTATGTAACGTATCAGCCCAGCGCTGCTTCGGGCGCCCTCTAGGCCGCTTTCCTATTACCTCGAAGTTAAGGCCTATCTTGCGGACGCTGTCTTCTTCTCCACGCAGAACGTGGCCGTACCATCGTAAGCGAGCTTCGCGCATCTTGTCAGTTATCGGCGCGACACCGAACTTCTGCCGAATAGCATCGTTTCGGATGCGGTCCATGCGCGTGACTCCTGCCGTCCAGCGCAACATCTTCGTCTCCATGACGCTGAGGCGCGTTTCAACTTCCCTGGTCGCAGGCCAACACTCAGCGCAGTACATTGCTACCGGCCAGACGACTGCTCTGTAGATCTTCGACTTAAAGCGCTCTGGTATCTTCTTGTCGCAGAGCACGCCAGTCAACGAGCGCCACTTGGACCAAGCTGCACTCACGCGTGAATTCACTTCGACCATCAGTTTGCCGTCAGACGCGACTGCTGATCCCAGGTACTTAAAGACCGCAGTGCGTGGAAGCTCGATGCCGTTAACCTTGATGGAGCTGGACTCGGTAACGTCCGTCGTTAAATACTCGGTCTTCTTCACGTTTAATCTGACCAGGATACTATCTCAACGGTAGGTCGGGACGGCGCAAATGTTGTATATGGGCAGAACCGCCTCTCCCTGGGAAGTAATAAACTGCAGGTATCTCGACCCCAATACAACTCTGCGCAGAGTTAGGGCGACGGAAGCCGCGTGTTGGCGCCATGTTGATTCACGTGCTCCACAGCTGACGGGCGCGCGCGGGATGAGGGCTCGTATCGCGCCTCCGGCCAGTGCACAGGTGGCGTAGTAAGGAAGAGCTTGGGCTCGTGAACATGGGGTCTGGGGTTTGGATCCCGCAGAGTGCGTTTGTTTTGCACTTTAGCAAAATCCATGTTTATCATATAGGTAATCCACCTAGGGGTATTATAGTGTGTTATAGAGCATGTTTACATATAACATACCACCCATACCGTTAACAAGGGTGGTCCAGGCAGGGTCACCGATTTCGCTGAAACTTCGTCTAGGGGGGTTATTTGGGGTGCTGATCACGAATCTGATATCCGTTTTTCACGATTCTGTCTCTACCTGCCGTCTCCGGCAGAAATTTTAAGAATGTAATCCTGTGCCTTCCTGAGTCTATATTATCCAGCCGCATCGTGAAAAACGGATGTCAGATTCGTGATCGGCACCCCAAATAACCCCCCTAGACGAAGTTTCAGCGAAAAAATGTTTTTGACCGAAGTCTTGTCAGTGGAATCGGAACTTTCAACTAGTGCCACAAAATATATATCGTTACATAACTATAGCTTCACACAAAACAGGCTTAAAATAAGTGACACACAGAAGTGAACATTTAAGCTGATCTGTAGTTTGAAGCATATTTTATATGTAAACATGCTCTATAACACACTATAATGCCTCTAGGTGGATTACCTATATGATAAACGTGGACTTTGCAAAAGTGCAAAACAAGCACAGTCTGCGGGATCCAAACTTCCGACCCCTCGCTCACGAACCCGAGGCTCTTCCCCACTACGCCACCTGTGCGCTGGCCAGAGACGCGATACGAGCCCTCATCCCGCGCGCGCCCGTCAGCTGTGGAGCACGTGAATCAACATGGCGCCAACACGCGGCTTCCGTCGCCCCTAACTTTGCGCAGAGTGGTATTGGGGTCGAGATACCTGCAGTTTGTTACTTCCCGGGGAGAGGCGGTTCTGCCCATATACAACACTTGCGCCGTTCCGACCTACCGCTGAGATAGTATCCTGGTGAGTCCAAACCGCTCCAAGCGATCACGCCAAGCTTGCAACTCTCGCTCGAGTTCTCCTTTATCTTCGCTAGCGAGCATCACGTCATCGGCATAAGCAACGTCCAAGGGACGGGCTTCTGAAGATCTCGTGTGATGGCATCCATGACGACAACAAAGAGGAGTGGGGAAAGCGCAGAACCCTGGTGTACTCCGACAGAGATGGGGAACTCCATCGAGGTCCCAGCTGCAGCTTGAACTCGACTCTTTGGACAAGAGTAGAGAATTCGCACCCACTCTATGAGCTCTTCAGGAACTCCATGTTGTCACAGGGCGTACCATATCACTTCACGCGGTACGCGGTCAAAGGCCTTCTCCAAGTCGAGAAAGGCGATATGCACCTACTTATGTTTCTCGCGATGCTTCTCTATCAGGAGGCGGGCGGCGTGTATGGCATCAATGGTGCCACAACCAGCCACGAAGCCGCACTGATTGCTGGAAAGCTGGACGATGTCACGAATTCGTCCGTCGACAATTCGCTCAAAGATCTTCATGCTGTGCGAAAGCAAGCGAATCGGACGGTAATTGGAGCAGTCTGCAGGACTGCCCTTCTTCTTCCAAATCGGAATCGTCGTACTTTGGCGCCAACACTCAGGCACTTTTTTCTCCGCCACAACCTGATCAAAGAACTTCGCCAACCACTCAGCAGGGTACCAAAACTTCGACTTCCACAGTTCTGCTGCCACGTCATCGGGCCCAGTCGTTTTGCCTGGCCTCATCTTCTTCAAAGCCGCTTCAATCTTCTCCACGGTGATCTTCTGAACGGGGCCGTGGGTTGGAGCCGTGGAAGGGATGGCTGGATGAGGAAATTCTACTGTAGAGATTTCCTCAAAGTAGTCGCGCCATCGCTTCAATGCCTTCTTGCGGTCCGTAAGAAGATGGCCGTTCTCATCATTGATGCCGAAAAACTTCTCAATATCTGCCGATGGTGATTCTTAGCAAGCCGATACAGATACCGCTCGCCATCGCGTGACTCGAGCTTCTCGTTGACATCTCCATAATGAGTGGCTTTTGCAACAGCCACGGCCTTCTTTGCAGCTTTCCTCGCTTCTTGGTACTTCCGCCAGTTATCGGCCGTCTTTTCGCCGAGAAACACGTGATAAAGCGACTTCTTCTCTCGCACTTTTGCTTTCACGTCATCTGTTCACAGCCATGCCTGCTTGTCGACCTTCCGTCGCCCAGGCTTCGTAATGCCGAGTTCCGACTGTGCAGCTTGACGAATCGCGTCGGTCACCTTACTCCAAGTTTCGTCGACAGTCGTGACTGTCGGTAACCGCACGCGAGAAATCACAGCTGCTTCCTTCTCTCTCATTCGCCACCACTTATTTCTTGCAGCACCTGCTTCAGCCTACGAGGGGCGATCTTCAAAGTGCAGATCAGCGGTCGGTGCTGTGGGGCGACCGTCTCATACGGCACGATCTTCGCGTCTATGACAAGACTCCGGTCGCGATCTCTCACAAGGGCAAAGTCTATCTGAGACTTGGAGCTCCCACTGTAGTATGAGATAAGGTGCGAGTCGCGTTTTCGGAAGACGGTGTTCACTGTGGTGAGGCTATGCGATTCCGCATACTCAAGAATGCGCTCACCATCGGCGTTACGTGATCCGTACCCGAAACCACCATGACAGCTGTACTCGTCTTTCGTAGCACCTACGTGCCCATTAAGGTCACCAGCGACTATGATGACATCTTTCGACGGTACCTCTGCTGTCTTCTCATCCAGCAGGTTCCAAAACTCATCCTTGGCTTGATCGGAGCAGCCAGTCTGCGGAGCATACGCAGAGAAGAAGTGATAGAGTCGCTCCTTCGCGGCGACAACGATCCTCATCAATCGATCGTCAAAGCGCTCAACGCTTACAATCGAGTCACGAAATCGTTCGGAGACGATTATTCCGACACCACTGGTGGTCCTGGGACTTCCACATAGAACGGCCTTGAAGCCTCGTCCTATGTCCCTTGACTTGCGGCAGGACCACCTCGTCTCCTGCACCGCACAGAAATCAACTCTTCTACACTCCAGTGCTTCAACCAACTCGCACGAGCGGCCCGTCAACGTACCCACATTCAGCGTTGCCACGCGGGTCCTGCTTACGTTACGGGACTTTCGGACTAGCTCAGTTGCCCCCCGATGCCGTCCTCGCATCAGGGACCCTCGCATACTTCTCACACTCGCCAGGCTCTGCGAGTGCACGTCGGCTCCCGCGGACGCCGTAGCACTATCTCGAAACACTTGAGCTGTCATACACCATGTGATGTGACATGGGTGTTCGTAGGCCGTCCTGTCACAAGGGCCTGTCGCCTGCAATCGAATGTCCGTGTTCGGCTTAGCTCGCAGAGCGGGCAGTTTCCAGTGGCACCACGTGGAGGAACGGACATCGCCACCATGGTAATGATAATGATAAGTATGATAATGATGACTCCGTAAACAGCTTAGATGCAATGAACCGATCAACATCTTCCATCAACCACTAATGTGTCGTCAGCAGGCCTCCCCCGCTGTCGCCGCGGGCCTCTTACAGCGCGGTGGGCTCCAGAATGATAGTATGATGATGATTATTATCACCTGTATCACCTGTCGTCCCGTTGATCATCGACTTCTTCGAGCGGGCGCCAGCAGCGTCTCCATTCGTCCCTGTCGCGTGCCAGAGTGTTCCAATGGATCATCCTCGCTCGAGGGACACGAAGAGCGTCATAGCGGTCGTTCAGGGCTTTCACGAAGAAGTCCGACCAACGCGTTGGTGGGCGTCCTGCTGTTCTCTTGACATCCCGCGGAATCCAGTCGGTGACGGCTCTCGTCCAGCGGGTGTCTGCGAAGAGCACTGCGCAGTCGGCCCACCTAATTTTCGACAACTTGGCCCACGCGACAGCGTCTCTGATCTTCGAACGTCGGCGAAGCTCGGAACTCCGGAGGCCCTCCCTCACTTGCGTGAGTCGCGTCACTCCGAGCATCGTCCTCTTGATTCCACGCTGCGCGACGCTGATGGCGTGTTCGTCCTGCTTTCGTATAGCCCAGGTCTCTGAGGCGTATGATATGGCAGGAAGAACAGTGGAGTCGAAAAGGTGGGCTCGGAGCGGACGTTCTTCGTCTTCCTCGCAACTTCTTCGATGCTCTTGAAACCTACCCAAGCCGCTCGTTTCCTCCTGCTCAGCTCCGGAGCTAGGTCGTTGGCCATATTGACTTCGCGAACCAGATACACGTAGCTGGAGCATTCGGAGATGTTCGCTCCGTTGAGCGAGAATGGGGCATCAGAAACTTGTCCGTTCCTCATGAACATCGTCTTCGTAAGATTCAGCTGCAGTACAACGTTCCCACATACACGATCGAAGTCGGTCAGCATTCGCTCCGCCTGGCTGATGCTCGGCGTTATGAGCACGATGTCGTCAGCGAAGCGAAGATGATGTAGTTGCCGGCCTTCACTCCCATGTCTTCCCATTCTAGTTCGCGCATGACGTTTTCGAGGGTGGCGCTGAAGAGCTTCGGGATATGGTATCCCCCTGCCGAACCCCTCTCTTTACGTCGATGAGGACTTCGTTGTAGAATGGTGAGATCTTGGTCGTGAATCCACTGTGCAGCTCTCGAAGGACTCTGAGGAACTGAGTAGGAACACCCTGAGTGAGCAGGGCGTCGATGACCGCTTCAGTTTCGACGGAGTCGAATGCCTTCTTCAGGTCGCTGAACGTAAGGCACAGCGGCAGCTTGTACTCTCGCGACACTTCGATGAGCTTCGTAATGGTGTGTATGTGGTCGATCGTGCTGAATCCTCTCCGAAATCCTGCCTGCTGGCATGCTGTCCTTCGTCCAGCGTTCTGCTAATCCTATTCACGATTACACGAGTGAACAGCTTGTAGGCTACGGACAGCATGCAGATCGGGCTATAGTTGCCAATGTCGTGCACGTCTCCCTTCTCACACAGCAAGACGATCTTGCTGGTCTTCCACTGGGATGGAACCTTGCACTCGGACGGGTAGCGTGTGAAGAGCCGCGCCAGGGTGTTGAGCGTTGGCGGGAGGTTCTTCAGGTGTTTGGGTCTGATCCTGTCGGGACCGGGTGCAGTACGTTTCTTCACGGACGAGATGGCGTGTCGGATCTTGGAAGGGAGAACAGAGGGGGCGACGTATCCATCCTGCGGAAGATGGCGTGGGGGCAGGTGGACGTGGCTATCGAAGAGATCGGAGTAGTAAGTCGAAGAGATCGGAGTAGTAAGTCGTGGATGACCTTCTCCATGGTCCTTCTGGAAGAGGTGACGGTTCCGTCGGGACGTCGGAGAGCGGTCATCTTGGTCTTGAAGTTGGCGAAGTTCCGGCGGGCATTGTGGATGCTCAGCCCTTCTTCTGCAGCTTCAGCCAACACTTCCGCCCTTCTCTCCTTGAGATCCCCCTTTATCGCCGCTCTGCATAGCTTTGCAAACTCGGACGTCAGTTGGTAGTTGCCTGACGCTCGTGCTGCTCCACGATGGCGTATCAGCTTGAGAGTTTCCGGAGACAGGCGTCTCTTGGTGGTCTTCAAGCTCTCGGCTCCCTTAGCACTATCGCAGAGATGGTGCACGAAGTGGTCGTATTCCTCGTCGATGTTGTCCATAACGGTGTCCCAAAGGCCGGCAAGAGAGGTGTAAAGGTCTCAGTTGATGGTCGTTCTGGGATTCCTCTTCCTGAACTTCGCGGCCTTCTCTCCTTGACGCGAAAAGCGAAACCTCGTGCGAAGGAGGCGGTGGTCCGATCCCGTGTAGAACTTGGGGACAACGGAGACGTTGGTCAGGCAATACCTGCGAGGATGATATGGGTGAAGATAAAGATGATGTGGTCGATCTCGTTGTGGAACTGGCCACCGGAGGATTCCCAGGTCCATCGCAGAGAGGGACGCTTCTGGAACTGTGAGTTTCCATGGATGGTGTTGGTCGACATGATAAACTCAGACAGCCTTTCACCTTGCTCGTTCCACTCCAAACCGTGGGTTCCGATGTGAAGTTCTTCCGGCGACCTTCGCGGTCCGATCTTGGCGTTGAAGTCGCCGACGATCACCTTGCAGAAGGTGTGATCTTCCTTATAGAACTTCTCCAGCTCCATGTAGAGGCTTCGACCTCTTCGTCGTCGTAGTCGAATGTTGGGGCATACGCGACGAATACAGTCAACGCTGCACGGAGCCACATCGCTTTAGTCGCAGACGTCCGATTCGGGTTGTCAGAGACTCGTACGAATCGATGTTCATGTCCAAGTGCGTGTTGACGAGGACACCAACGCCCCTGCTGTCGCATGTTCCGAGGAACAGTTCTTCTCCATCAGAGACTCGTACGGATCGATGTTCATGTCCAAGTGCGTGTTGACGAGGACACCAACGCCCCTGCTGTCGCATGTTCCAAGGAACAGTTCTTCTCCAGAGTCGTAGGCGGCGTGTAGGGGGTGGTGTCTTCTCGTCTCGGTCAGTCCGATGACGTCGTACTTGATCTTCCTGGCTTGCATCATTAGGTCCTCGACGGATACTTCCGATGCGAGCGTGCGGGCGTTGTAAGTACAGATCGTCATCCTAGTCCTTCTCAATTTGCGCAGCCTGGTTAGGCCCTGAGATTTTAGCAGCCTCTCCGTACTCGTCCTTCCCATCGCTGCAGAAATGGGGGCTCTTTCGGGGTCAGGGGAATGAGGCTCTTTAGTGCTGCTGTTTTTGACTTCCATACAACACGGGTAGCTAGACGGGCTCTGTCGTGCGAGCGAAGAACTCCGGGCAGCCAGCCAGACTACCCGATGGGACGGGGCGAGACTTAAGGCGGCCTCGAATCGCCTTACATGTACATCCAGTCTACCGAGTGCAAGCTTTTGGCCGAGCCGACACAGTTACAATCCGCACAGTCACGGACACATCCACGCACACTGTGCATGAACATGCCGCTCCCACGCACAAGGAACGCGTCGATCCGACACAGCAGGAGCAAGGAGTCCATCCCCTGCATCTCACCTGCGTCTCTGGGCAGTACACGGTCGCATTTGGTTCGCGTTTAATCCCCCTATCCACCACCCGGGGACGTGCCCCTGCGACAAGCGGCCCGAGATCCCTCTTAACAGGAGAGCCCGAAGGCTCTCTATAGAGGGAGATCCGTGGAATGACAATTATAATTGTGATAATGATGACTCCGCAAACACAGTAGATGCTATGAGCCGATCAACATCTCCCGTCAACACCTTAAATTTTGTCAGCAGGGTAGACCCGCTGTCGCCGCGAGCCTCGAACAGCGCGGCGAAGCTTCAGACATAACTCATGCCTCTCCCGATTATATATATATATATATATATATATATATAGAATCTTCACGAGATTGCCACAAGTCCACCTCATACCAGACCACTGCAATGGACGAATGGAAATACCATAAAACGTACCTGGACATGACCTGCAATGAGAAAAAATAAGCAGAATAGCAGCAGTGAATATTTAACGAAATAGTTGATTGGAGCGGACAATGGCAGGAAGGGATATATATATATATATATATATATATATATATATATATCCCTTCCGAGCATTCTCTGCTATTCCCTGGCAGGAAGGGATATATATATATATATATATATATATATATATATATCCCTTCCGAGCATTCTCTGCTATTCCCTGCCATTGTCCGCTCCAATCAACTATTTCGTTAAATATTCACTGCTGCTATTCTGCTTATTTTTTCTCATTGCAGGTCATGTCCAGGTACGTTTTATGGTATTTCCATTCGTCCATTGCAGTGGTCTGGTATGAGGTGGACTTGTGGCAATCTCGTGAAGATTCTCGCCCATTTCTCCCTTATACTGGCTCATATTGCAGACTGTTTACTGCTTGCTGACTAACGATGTGTGGTTTCAACATTGGGAGATGACATCTGGGAGTCATGGGTTGGAAGACGGTGAAATCTGAGAGTCGTGAGTTGAGGATGGTAAAATCTGGAAGGAGTCAGGATTCATGGCTTGAGGGGCTATCTCATTTCACTAGTGCAGAGTCTGAACACGACGTACCTTCCAGACACTGGTCCACTCATCAATAAGCTCATGGAGCTGTCAAATCCTTTGGTGTTATTCTTTCCCCGGAACTTTACTTACCACATCCTTTTTTACAATACCTATGCAAAACCTCCTATGCTTCTTTGCTAATATTCCTAAGTTCTCTATTTCTTTGTTTTTTATTTTTTCTGATCGAGCATGCTTTCTTGCTTAGATATACCCACATTTTTGTGTCGTTTCGGGTCGCCAGCATCCAGTTTCCAATCCATGGATCGAGATGAGCCTCATAGTGTGTGTTCTTTGGGTAGGCAGCCATGATTAGATGGCGCTTCGACTTACTCGTTATAGCTTTAGCAGTACCAGCATGGAGCAGTCTGATGTTCTTCTAGAGGATTCGGAGGTGTGACATGGCACCAGCCTTGATTATAGTCGTTTAGGTTCTAGACTGTCTTCCGGTAATCCACTCTATGCTTTAGGAGGCGGTGTCGCAGCTAGAACCCGGAAATGTGTGCACAGTTGCGTGTTTGCAAGTATGCAATGGTGCGTAATCGGGGATCGCGTCGTCGGCTGTTCGGAGTGCTCGTCGTGCGAAACAACGCGATGCGATTTGCCACATCGCGCCGTTCGAATCGCGTCGCCCGGCGATGGAAGTATAAACGGGACCTGGTGCGTACCGCCGACGAATGGCTGGTGACGTCGCGCATGCGGCGGCCGGAGCGGCCAAAAGTGAGTAAAAGTTCCGTCCTCTCTGCCGGCAGCGCAGGTTCAACCCTACTTAATCTCGCTCTCCTGTGATTGGCCCGCTCTTATTGTTAGAGGGCAAAGGAGCTGCTGTGAAAATGGTCCATAACTCCGTTCACAGATGCGCACAGCAGAAACAGAACACATATTTGGAATCAGCGTGGAACCGCATCCAGTGATATACGTCTCGTCTCAAAGTCCCATGGTCACCTAGTATCCTTCCCTTGTCAGTAAATTTATTACATTTACCCTTATCGTTAGTAGTCTCTAATGTTGCAGGTCCAGATTATGACTGTTCCTGAAAAAAAACTTGAAGTTAGCAATATTTCAGTGTTTTCATGAATTTGGAACTTTTGGGAATAATGCATTTTGTGGGCACATGTAATGCAGTCGCAGGAGGTGCAGGCTGTCGCGTGCACCCTATACCGAGCTTCTTGCCCTTTTTTAGGAACTTCCCGCCCAGGCCAGCCAAGCCTTCGATCCCTCCGGGGTCAGTCGAACTCCCATGGAACTTCAAGTTAAGACCATGGTCATTAGAAAGCGCTCGGAATGCTGATTACGAATATAGGTGTCAAAATCGCAAAATGAAATTTCTGAGGGAGTTATGTCCTGCCGAAATCGGGGACCTCATCACTGGCTGACTGCGCGACACACCTGGCGCGAGAGTGATGAGTCATCGGGGCTCCGTAAGCCCTAGGTTACACTTGTGCCGCTGCCTGCGCGGCACGATCGAGATAGATATCGACCGGGCGGCGCGAAAAATCGATATCTATGGCGGTCGTGGTGCCGCGCCGCGTGACGGTGCAAGTATAAACTAGGGCTAAGAAGGGCTCGCCAGCTGCGGTGATGGCGCAGGGGTAGTGCTTCCGCTCGTCAGGGAAAACTACCATACACGTTTGTAAAAATGCTTGAAGGCAAAAAACTTGGTTCTAATTTCAACCTGTAGACTTTTTTCTTCAGCCCGCTGGAAAACGTTATGAAACGAGTCAGGTCGTTTGCCATGGCAAATAGCGTGGAGTTTAACATGACCCAGAGAGACAGCCTTCTGAAGGTTCTATTCAAAGTTACAGCTTTGGTTTTATTTTGTTTTGTGCCCCTAGGTTTCCCATCTTCTTGGAATACTCATGGCATAAGGCAGGTTGCATTAGTGATCACTCAGGTGTGTTTGTCACTCCTGGTGAATATTTGTTTGATCTTGCTACAATTGACTGTTTTATTGCAGGTTGTAGAGAGGCTACATGCATAAGATGTGCACTGTGTGAACGTGTGCAGTAGTGTCTGCTTCACACCTTTTTTTGCCTTGTTCCATAAATGTCAATGTTGTTAGAAACACCTCCATTTGTTCAATATATTTGGATCTATTTGTGCAAAATAGTAAACATAAATGTCACCACCGCAGTTCTTGCCTTCAAGCATTTTTACAAACGTGTGCAGTAGTTTTCGCGGATATTAAATCAAACACGTGTCATAATTCGGAACAAAAGGTCATTTCGAGGATAAACTATGATTTGAAAAAAACCCGCAGCAACGGCAGCCGAACTAATGACGTCGCACCTGACGAGCATGAGCACTACCCTTGCGTTACCGCCGCAGCTGGCGGGCCCTTCTTGCGGAGCCCCGATGACTCACCACTCTCGCGCCAGGCGTGTCGCACGGTCTCCGGGCTACTCGCCCCCGTGACGTCACATTCGGCGCGCGAACGAGGTTTCGCACGACGTCTGGCGTCTCTCGCTGCGAACCGAATCTCTTACTCGCAGCTCAGTCGTACAACACGAGGCGCTGTCCTACAGGGTGAGCCTCACTCCTTCATTATACGGAAGATCCTACTGTTGCGGATGAGGTGTTCATGAGCTCATTGAGAGCAAACGGGCACATATGACCAACATTCGGCACTAGTTAAAAGTTCCGACTCCACCGACAAGACTTCGGTCGAAAAAAAAAATTTCGCCGAAACTTTGTCAGGAGGGTTATTTGGGGTGCTGACCACGAACCTGATATCCGTTTTTCACGATTCCATCGGGGACCGCCCATACCGTTAACATGGGTGGTCCAGGCAGGGTCGCCGATTTCGCTGAAACTTTGTCTAGGGGGTTACTTGGGGTGCTGATCACGAATCAGACATCCGCTTTTCGTTTTTCGCTGAAGTACGGTAGGTTACGGAAGGTACCGGAGACTAAGGTAAGGCCTATGTTATACTTCGGCGACGCGTCGCCGACGCTGCGACACGTCAGCGACGGCCCGTCACCGACGTCGGCCGACGCTGACGTCACCAGCGACGTCGCCGACGTCGCCACAGACGTCGCCGACGTCGCCACAGACGCAGCCGACGTCGCCACAGACGGCGACGGCCTATTTTCATTCACGGCCATAAACCTGCTCCGCTGACATGAGATGAGTAGCGGAAAGGCTTGACGGGCACACCAGTCCCGATTTTTTCGAAGGACAGAGTGGGCTGAAGAAAAGAAAATGATACAAGAAGACGAAAAACTTATGGCCCACTTCATCGACTCCACCATTCTTTCAGGGAAGAACTACGACCCAAAACCCTCGATACTACGAAGCCGGCCGAACGAGTAAATAGAGTTGCGCAGATAGGGACCAAGAGCAGGATCCTCGGAGCAGATCAATTCATACAAGTGAGAAAGCACCCTTGGAGCTACGAGCCTTCCTGAAGCTCAGAGACGAGAAGCACTGCTACATGAGCCAGGTGGGTAGGTTACGTAAAGCGCCTCGCTGGCCCTCATTGGAGGAGAGCTGGATTCCTCAGAAAGAGAAAAAAGAAAGTGTTGGTCAGTAGCTGAGATGCCATTCGGAAGACCGAACGCGTTGGGCTTATTTTCTTACTCCACCTAAATGAACGAGGAAGTAAAGCCAAGAACTTTGGTGTAGAACGCAGATTCATGACGAAATCGGGCAATGATTATAGCGTGAATGTGTCGATCACTAGGACCAAGCCTTCTCCTGGCAGCAGGGTTTCGAACTTGCTCTGAAGGGCGTGATAAGTGCAGCAGAGATTCAATTGAAGAAGGGCATCGCTACCACGCAGCCAGTCAACAACAGAGCGAATCGAGCCGTCCGATGCTCAAACGGAGCAATAGTGCCCTATTTCGGGGTTTTTTTCGGAAACCACAACTCGGAAGTGGGAGAAGATCAGCGGGGGTTACCGGTTTCAGAGCGTCGGTCGCTGGGGACTGCATTGGCGATAGCGGCGCTGCTCACGTCCGCATCAGATGATAGCGTCGGGCACTCGGCCGTGGAACGGGCGGACTTTGAATGCCGAGCGCGAACGCCATCTGACTAAATGGACATGAAGAGTAAAAAAGGCACCATTTGTGCCCGCAAGATGGGCGTTTTTGCACTTTCGATTTCGTAATTCGAGGTCCGCCGAGGATGTTGACAGTGCCGGGAACGAAGAACCCACCCACAAACAAAATACTCCCTCTGAGCGCATTTTTTCCCAGCCTTGAATGAGGCCGGCGACGGCCCGTCGCCGTGCACAGCGCGGCGACCGACCCACGGACGACGTCGCCACCGACGTCGGCGGCGGAAGTATAACACCCCCCTGCGGAGCTCTCGGCGACGTCGTCGGCGACGCTGTGTTGGGCGGGCTGCCACGCAGTGCGTAGCTGCGTGGCAGCCCGCCCAACACAGCGTCGCGGCCGACGCGTCGCCGAAGTATAACATTGGCCTAATGGTCACCGATTTCGCCCAAACTCCGGCGTAAAACGAAAAACGGATGTCAGATTCGCCCCAAATAACCCCTCTAGGCGAGGGGGGCTAGACAAAGTTTCAGCGAAATCGGTGACCCTGCCTGGACCATCCATGTTAACGGTATGGGTGGTCCCCGATCGAATCGTGAAAAACGGATATCAGATTCGTGATCAGCACCCCAAATAACCCCCCCCCCGACAAAGTTTCAGCGAAAAAAAATTTTCGACCGAAGTCTTGTCGGTGGAGTCGGAACTTTTACTAGTGCCCAACATTCTTATCCCTCTTTAGCTTTTCGAACAGCTGTCCTAGATTATCTACACTGACTGTGTATATGTCGACCCATGCTCTTGTTAGACCTCAAAAGTCTTAGAAAGAGGGAGAAAGACCTTTGGTTCATCCTTATGCAGCTCTGGAGTGTGGTTAGAGAAGTTATCTGCTTTAGAATTACTCGCAAATGCTTCAATGTGACCTCACAAACGTGCCAACGCAACCGGCCTTTGCGTGATGTGGTCGGTCTCAGTCCCTATAGATTTCGTAATCCGTCATCGGGCTTGGCGACCCCTTCAGCGCGGCCGTGAGCTCATGATTCACACATGGAACAACTATGGAGACATTCGCGCCCGTGTGCACCCTTCCGTCTGGAATCTGCTCTGCCGCGCTCGCAACCGCGGTCGCGGATGCGAGTAGCCCCGAAACCGTGTCGCACTGCCAGCCTGTGGTGAGGTCCCCGATTTCGGCAGGCCATAACTCACCCAGGAATTTCTTTTTGCAATTAGAGATAGATTGCGATTGAACTGCGATTGAATTGAACTGCGATTTTGCGGCTTTTGCGTCTTTTTGATATAGCTCGTCTAAAATTCATTCGTTTCAAAAACTAAAGACATATTTGAGCTCAGGAGCTCGAGCTCTTGGTATACATTGTTCATATGGAGCCATGGAAATGTTCGAAATTGAAAACTTTCGCGAAGGGCGGTCGCGGACGAGTTGTCGGTCGCAAGCCGTCGAAAACCGTTGGGTGCTCACAATTCCTCTAGTTTGAGGTTTTTTGAGGAACGGTTGGAGCCATTCAATTCGTCTCTTCGAGATTTACACAAACATGCATACAACTTCGCCAGACCATCGAGTTTTCGAAGTGGTGGTCATAAATGACTTTTGCGACTGGAGAAGCTTATATTCCAGGACTTGCATGTTCTCGGAGTATCTCAAGCATGGCGTATAGTGTTCTGTCATGCCAGGAATCCTCTGACAATGCGCCGTGCACAATGCATGTAGGATCGATTCTATCAATCAAGGGGGGACAGCTCGTAGAGTGAGCATTTAGGGAGTTTAATGAGAAATTCTCAGCCGCCCTACTCAGGAATTGCTGTACTCTGTCCCGGCGAGACTTTGGAGTGTGCTGTGCACAATGTATAACAGGATCGAACCTATCAATCGCCTGGGCGTGACAGCTCGCAAATTGCACCGCGGGCGTGTTCTGAGCGCAACAACTCTGTCATGTTTGAATCTTTCCGGCTGCAACTAATGGATTTTGTAAACAGTAGAAAGTTCAATAGGTGCGTTGAAACACAGTAGCGTAGCTTATGATTGGACAACGTTAGAGCGGTGCGAAAATGCAGGTAAGCCTTGTATGACACGATTTTTTTTCCGAGTTCAGTCGACTACTGCAGAAAGACAAGGAGAACTAACGGCATGCATATCCGTGGGCGAGCACGAGAACGACAGCACTTTACGACTACGTGCTCGCAGCTTTCCAGATGCTTCAACTACCTTAGTCTCAGCTGCCATTTTAGAGCTGCGGAGGGCAGCGGTGAAGTCTCTTCCGCCTCAATTGAATTTTGACACTCCCAATAGTACCGTTCTGTTCAGCTCGAAAGCCTCTATTGAACGGTATCAATCTCAGCCAATTTCGGGAAAACTGATTTTTTTGACAATTTCCCATCGAGGACGAGGGCGCTTTTTGCCCAAGCCTGCGCAGACGATGACGTCATCGAAAGTCGATGATTTCGAAATTTGCCAAATGTCCTCGTCCGAAATAATCTAAGGGGTTATTTGGAGAGCCGATTACGAATCCGACGTCCGTTTTTGAAAATTCCACCGATATTGGCATGCTACAGCCATTTAAGGTTGGTAGGGTCAGGACCATTGACCACCCTCAGTTATCGGTATGGGTGGTCTCCTGCCATAATCGGCCAAATGGACTACGGCATCGTATTCGGCACCCTGAATAACCCCTGCCCTCAGACGAAGTTTGAGCAAAATCGGTGTTCCTCACCCGACCACTGTCAATTATCCGGACGAAAGTCCAAAACCTATCGAAATCGGCAGAATTTTCAAAAACGGACGTCGAGTTCGTAATCAGCGCCCCAAATAACCCCTAGGTGATTTTGGATGAGGACATCTTGCCAGTTTCGAAAATACCGATTTTCGATGACGTCATCGTCCCTCCTCGGTGGGAAATTGTCAAAAAATCAAATTTCCCAGAACTTTCCGAGATTGACACCGTTCGATAGAGCTTTTCAAGCTGAACAGAACAGTACCATCTCGTGTGTCAAAAACTCAAACTTCGGCGAGTAAGGGCGGAAATAACTTCGCCGCTGCCCCCGCAGCTTTAAAATGGTAGCTGCGGCTAAGGCAGATTAGGCAGCTGGAGAGTCATGGGGATTTCATCGTAAAGTACCTTATCTAGTTTGCTTGGCTGTACATTTGTAGGCCGTCAGCTCATCACGTCTTCCCACAGTGGTCGACTGAATTTGGAAAAAATCGTGTCACACAAGGTTAACCTGCACTTTCGCACCGCTATAACATTGTCAAATTATACGTTGCTGTGTTTCAGCGCACCTGTTTAACTTTTTACTGCTTAGAAAATCCACAATTTGCAACAGGAAAAATCCAAAATTGACAGAGTTATTGCGCTCAAAGTCTAGTTAATTGATAGGTTCGATCCTATATACGTTGTGCACTGCGCACTCCAAAGCTTTGCCAGGACGGAGTACAGCAATTCCTGAGTAGGGCGACTGGGAATTTCTGTAAAACTACCCAAACGCGCACTCTACAAGCTGTCGCGCCCACTCGATTGATAGGTCCACTCGCGCATGCATTGTGCGCGGTGCACTCCAAACTCTCGCCGGGACAGAGTACAGCGATTCCTGAGATGGACAACTGGAAATTTCTGATAAAACTCTTCAAATGCCCACTCTACAAGCTGTCCCCCCTCTCAATTGATAGGTTCGATTCTATATGCATTGTTTCGGTTCACTCCAAAGGCTAGCTGGACAGTCCTAGATCAATTCCTAAGTAGGGTGGCTGAGAATTTCTCATAAGACTCCCTAAATGCTCACTCGACGAGCTGTCCCCCCTCGATTGATAGGTTCGGTCCTATATGCACTGTGCACGGCACACTCTCAGAGGATTCGTGACATGACAGAACACTTTACGCCATGCTTGAGATACTACGAGAATATGCAAGTCCTGGAATATAAGCTTCTTCAATCGCAAATAGCCTGCTCCAATCATTTTTGGCCACCCCTGCGAAAACGCGGTGGCCTGGCTAAGTTGTATACATGATTGTGTAGATCTCGAAGAGACGAATCGAACGATAACAAGCGTTTCTCAAAATACCTCAAATTAGAGGAATTGCGAGCACCCAACCGTGTTCAACGGCTTGCCACCGACAACTCTTCCGCGACCGCTCTTCGCAATGGAGCGCAAGTTTCCAATTTCGAACATTTTAATGAGTCCCTATATGAACACTGTATACCAAACGATAGAGCTTGAGCTCCTGACCTCAAATATATCCTTTGTTTTTGAAAAGAATGAATTTTAGGCGAGTTATATCAAAAAGACGTTTTTGCAGTGTCTATTCAAAAGACGGGTCCGTACTGTATTTCTAACGATTTTAGAAAAACGCTAGTAACAAAAATTAGGAAAGCTACTCATTCCGAACGTCCGACGATGTGTCACACCTTTTCGGCAGTGTGGGACCGTGTGACACGATGCCGCATCACGGTCCCGACGTTGCAAAAAATGGATTGCTCTACGCACCAGGCACTTGAAAATCGTGCGTTCGACGTGTTAACATTCCACTAATAGGATTACAAGTGTATTCTCAATACTTTCTGTACCTAACGGGCTCATGCCCTTATCGAGATTGCATATGCTCGTAGAACAGTCAGACAAAAGAACAAGGAAAAGGGGAAACTCTGAGTATCTGCCTGATCGCACATTTTAAGGTGCCTTATCGGTGATCATCCTGAATAATAATTCTATAAAGGATAAAGGACGGCGTTACTCAATCCCTGGGATGCGAAACGCATTCTACTTCTACGGGATATCGTGGAGGCGATTTGATCGCGTATTTGGCCATAAAACGACTTGCGGTGGCCAACTGGTAAGCAAGTTATCCTTCCCAGACAAGTCTGGTACCAATTCACCGACCCCGGTTTGGTGGTTCACCACGGCTGTGTCTATTGCGACTTGCAATAATTTATTTATTACGATATCACGTTAAGAGCACGACAAATATTACAGAACACGGCGGTATATATGCAGAAATTCCTTGGGTGGAGCCTATAAACAGGGTACGTATTTGCCAATAGGTGAGATCTCAAAAGGATATACCGCGTCTAGAGTGTATTGCATATGCGCAACCTCGATTGCTTACTTACGGTACCGCTAGGTCATGCCTGTGGAGTTGTTTGATGTTACTTATCTTATGGTGCTAGTCTAAATGTCTAAACATTTATTATTCAAATTCATGTTGCCCTACATGGCATTACGTTTATACATCCTCATGTAGGTTATGTACTCACAACACCCGGATGGATGGAAGGATTGGTTAGTATGGGCGGGAAATCCGAACCAGGAACCTGCAGGCGACAGTAGGTGCCTCCTCCGACTGCGCTACATGCGCCCAATGACTCTGTACCTGTTCTTACCTATTTCACACCCTGTAGATGATTTGCTGCTGAAGGCTAGTTTATTTTTCCGTGTTTGTTGATGTTGAATTGTTTAATTTACATTGCAGCGTTACACTCCTCACTATGTCTACACCTTTCAAGCTTTTTGCCACGTATGTAAGACCACTTTTAGAATATTGTACACCACTATGGTCGCCTAAGATTGCTTACAATGAAAAAATCGAAAAAGTGCAGAAAAAATTCACCAACGCAGTTTTCTCAGGAAATGGTTTGTATCATGTCAGCTACAAAGAACGACTTGCAACGCTTGGTTAAAACTCACTTAAAATAAGAAGAATTTTGTATGATCAAAATCTCGTGTTCAAGATTCTCTTTGGCTGTTTTGATATTGATAAAAGAGAAATATTCGATTTCTTAGATATTGCTGAAAGAACAAGAGGTCATCCATTTCGCATATTCATAGGAAGAGTTCGTTCCCAACAGTTCCTTGGCTCTTTTCTAGTAAGAATCACAAAAACGTGGAATAGCTTGCCTAATACAATAGTTTCTTCGTCAACCCCAGCTAATTTTAATCATAAACCTGAAGCGCATCTCAAACAAAACGGTTTTTTCTGACATTTCTTTTCTCTAAATCCCAGATAACGATTTAATGCAAGCATTCACATTCTGAGAAAATCTTCAACAACAGGTCAAAAACTTCCTTAAACACACAGGACATAAAAAAAATAACTTAAGTTAATTTACAAACGAATCAGCTATATTTTGATAAAGTACCTTTTTTCAGTGAGTCAACTGCTAGTTTCTTTGAAAAACAAAACACTTTTTGCGGTACTATGGAAGAAATCCTTTCCTGCAAATCTTCAAAAGAAATCTTTTGCAGCAATATTTTGTGATCAAATAATTTTGTATCTCTTTTGGTACGATAACTGCTCTTCACTTTTGCTGGTGTTTGAAGAGCCAACTTTTGCAGTGCTTTTTGTGTTTGTGAAGAGCCAACTTTTGCAGTGCTTTTTGTGTTCAACTTGTTTTGCACCACTTTTGGCTCAATAAATGTTCTGTTCTGTTCTGTTCTGTTCCATTCCTTGAACTTTAGCTGTTGCTGTTCTTGAAGATGAAAACGTAGGTTTGCAGCTAACTGTATTTTTTGACGAAATTTAACGATTTACCGGAAATTCAACGAAAATTTTCCGTCAAAAAATTTCGTTAAAGAATTTAACGCACAGAATTTTGTGTGCACCCTTGATGGTGACACGGCGTATTGGCGATGCTCAACGATTGATGATGGCCCGGTCGAGGTTGTTGAACACGAATCTGAAGTTCGTTTTCGAAGTATCATCGCCGTCAATTGATATTGATCAAATTATCGATTTTTGTGGATGCTGTTCAAGCGGTCCCAAACTTCAACCCTGGGGGTTATCGAGGTCGCTGAACGCAAATCTGAAGTTCGTTATTGAAGTATCTACTGCTATCAATCGACAGTGATTAAATTATCGACTTTGGTGGATGTCGTTCAGCCTTTCTAATTCTTTCTAGCTTGCCCCATCGACGTAGTTACGGTGTTCTTCCTGCGGAAGCCATGACATAGAATTCAGCTACATTGATGAAGAGAAGGCGGCCGAAAGGCCGTTCTGACGGCTGATAATATAATAAATACATAAATATTTAAAAAGGTATATAAATGTTTATCGTTTTTAGTGTGTTTAATTTCAATTGTAAAGCTTGGTTGTTAGTACAAGGGTGAAAGTACACTAATGCATTACCCTGTGCTGTACTAATGACTAAGCTAATTAGTTACCCTCTTCACTGAAGAGCCTCGGGGTAACTAATTTTAAACATGTTTTGTAAGAAGGTAGAGGATAAACAAAACATGCTTACCAGGGAAAGATCTCAGGCGTAGGTCTGAACGGGGAAATGGATAGTACTGCGAGAATCTCCACCATTAATGTAGTAAAAAAGCATGTTTCGTTTTTGCTGAGTCCTTGAACCCAAAGAGCTACGGGCCCTCGAAAGGGGGGGGGGGGGGGGGTAAAGTAGCGCTGGTCAGTACGTGCCCACGTGAATGCGTGTGCGCGCGCTGTTGTATGGGACGCGGCGAAAGGGCATGCGGCGAGCGAGTTGGTGGTTTAGCAGGGTACGGGGTTTCACAGGCGCTAGGTCAGGTGTTCGACCCAGTATGCATGCAGTATTTTTGCATTTTTCATGATTGCCGTCTTCTTTACCAATCTGTCTTCCTACACATCTCCTACATATTTTTTTACATTTTTTCCTCCTTTATTTCACTCTAAATTGTCAAATAAGGATCAGATTCGTACTCAATGTGAAGTTTGGGCGACGACCTGACCATTAATCACCATTACCTACTGAAATTTAACATACTCCAGGGTAATACGGAAAACCGATGTCAGATTTGTGATCCCCATCCCAAATAACCACCCTGGAAGAAGTTTGGGCGAAATCGGTGATTATGACTTCGACGGCCCTAGTCACCCGTACCTACCGTAACCAGGGATGAGCGGATTAATCGTTATCCGTTATCCGTTATCCGTTATCCTGTTTCCGGAGGTTTTGGGTTGTCCGTTTTGTTGTTCGTTATCCGGCGATTTTGGACGGGATAACGAACAACAAATTAGCTGAATCTTAGCTTTGGACGTGGTGATGGCTGGACTATGTACAGGATCCTTCATGATCGTAAGAGTGGTCGTCAAAAACAACAGAAGTATTCAAATCTAAAAGGGTTAATTGAGGTTTCCTCACTTGGGAACTGGCTACATAGCTTTAAAGATATCAACTTCCAGCCTTATAGAAAGCCTGTACCATGCTTACATGAGGCCTACTTACCACAGCACTGTTCATTCGTCTCAAGTCGTGCTGACCAAGAAGGCATGCAAACTGCTACTAGAAATCGTCAAAATTGGAGAGCCGCATCGTGGAAAGAATTTTTTACCGCCGATCTTTCCACAGTATCATTTGTGGTTGCACGATTGCAGTATGCTCGATTTGATTGCAGGCGGTAATAGTATCTTTTTAGCCATATGCTGTCGTGAAGTATCAAGAAATACTGCAGTACAGCAATGAATACTAGCAAAAGAAATAGGATTAATCCAAATACATAGAGTAAGCAACTTCTCCATTAAAATTTTAGGCGACCAATAAACTGCTAAACAAACATCATCGTGGATGCTGAAGGCATGTAGATTTGTTTTAATTTGCGCGTTTTTGTTTTTGTGAAACTTATCTGCAACATAGGGAACACCTCCATTTTGGTGCTGGGTCGGATATTGTTCCTCTGCTCCAGAAGGGATGGGTCGGATATTCTTCCTCAGATCCAGAAAGTCTGGATGTCATAAGTCTTTGAGCTTGTATTTGCCGTACAGAATTGCTTGCAGCTACTACCCAAAAGTTAGTATTTTATCCATCCCAGATAATTCCACGTTGAAGTACCTTGGATCTTGGGATGCTCTCGAGCAGCAACAACAGTGACGGTTCATAGCATGTGTAGGACAAGATCGTTATGTGAAGTTTCTGTCGCTGGATGTCTTCTGCCTTCTTCTTCTTTCCAGAGACATCGGAAGAATTGCTCTTCCAAGGAATATTCTATTTTTCAACGGCTCTAATTGAAAAAAGAGTTAAGCGCAGAGTAAGGCTGATAAATAAGACAATCAAACGAACCCCTTGGAAACAGGTGAAAGGCGGATATGTTGCTGAGCGTTTGTCTTCCTACGGATGGGCAGAAGACCCCATAGAGCATCTTAATGCGGCGACTACAAAACGTTTAAAAAACACTACTAAAATGTCAAGAAATGGCTTATAAATTAACAGTGCTTTAAGCGTGATCTGTTGTTGAATTAGTGCAATTTAAAGCCAGTTTTAATTGTTGTTGTTTGTTCGTTATCCGTGTTTCCGTTATCCGGCCATTTTCGGGCAAAATTATCCGTTGTCCGTTATCCGGTTTTCAAAATTTCATTATCCGCTCATCCCTGACCGTAACCTACCGTAGTCGGCCGAAAATTGAAAAACGGATGTCAGATTCGTGATCAGCACCCCACATATCCTCCCTGGGCAAAGTTTGGGCGAAGTCGGTGATTATGACCTCGACAGCCCTAGTCACCCGTACTTGCTGGAACCCCTGCCTGTTGTAAGGTGACTGTTCAACACAAAAACGTGTTCGCTGAAAAACACAAAACATTGCGTAAATCAGGAACTGAGAAAAGTGAGTGAAGCACAGCTCACAGAAACCTTTATTTGACAATTAAGAGTGGAATAAATGTGTAGGAGATGTGTAAGAAGTAAGCTGATTGCCATAAGGCACGACTTTCACAACACTCACGACTCCAGAGGTCGAGAAAAATTTCGCCCAAACCTCGCCCAAGGGGATTATTTGGGGTGCTGATCACGAATCTGACATCCGTTTTTCAAATTTCGGCCGACTACGGTAGGTTATGGTGGGTACACGGTGCAATACTGTACCCCCAATTTCGAGGGCACGTAGCTCTTTGGGTTCAAGGACTCAGCAAAAACGAAACATGCTTTTCTACTACATTAAGGGTGGAGATTCTCGCAGTACTATCCATTTCTCCCATTCAGACCTACGCCTGAGACCCTTCCCTGATTAATGTTGCTGTTAGTTGTCAGTGTTTTCATTGTTATTGCAATTTAGTTATGATTGTTGTGTCGTTGAGTTTTGTGATGTTGAAGAGCTAAGAGATGTTACATATATTACGTATAGATTTGCATCTAATTCTATTGATGGGCTAGACTAGTAAAGCGGGACCACGAGGGAGGGGAGGACCAGAGGAATGACCAGGTACGAGGGACCTGGAGGTGAGACCAGGACGGGGAACCAGCAAGAATGGAGCTGTGAGGGGATTAATACGTGGAACAAAGAGTCTGCAACCTGCGCAGCCTCTCCCTGCTTGACACAGCGCAAATATGTGTGTTTCTAAGCTTCCACGTTCAGAAGACATGTCACCGATGTCGCGCAATGTTCATACAGATTCCAAAGGCGCGTTGCATGAGGGTCCGAATACAGAAATCGGTCACGTGGTCATACCCACATGCAACGAGCGTCTGAATTTAAGAAAAAATGGCACCGACGTTGCGTAACGAACGGAAGACGTGACAACGGCGTCCTGTAACGAATGCTGTTGAGCATGAGAACGGCTGCGGAGCAACCTGAGGGCAGAAGTACTGAGCAGCACAAACCGGTGACGTTACTGGACAGTCTGGAGAGAATGCCCATAATAAACCTTCGGTAGTGGAGAACAGCTTTATGCCGTAAAAGTGCACAGCAGAGCCTAGATATTAGCAGATTTTAAGTTTCACAAAAACTGCTTTCCCTAGGTTAATGACGTTGCAAGCTCGCGCGAAGCGTACAAGTGGGAGCGGAAAAATGCGCGGAAACCGGCTGAAACTGAGTAAGCGTCATGAGCCCTAAAATCCCAACCTGTCAGTTTAAAATGCAAATGCAAGAATACCGTAACACAGGAGGGCCGAACCCCGACCTCCCTCACATGAAGCAACGTCATTATCCACTGCGCCACGATCCGCTTGCGGGCAGTGGCATCGCGGCTGTACTAGAGACCCCATCGCTCGTGAGGCGCCGATCATGATAACTTCATGGACCACTTACTCCTTGGGTTTAACGACTTGGCAAAAAGGAACACATTTTTTGGACTAATGGAGGGGTGGGGACTCTTCCTATATGACTCGCTCTCCCCGTTCAGACATACGCTTCAGACCCTTCCCTTGTAAGTGAGACCTAGTCGTCTCGGACGTGGCGTAGTCAGTGCCACAAAATGCAGGGGAATGGCCCTTCCCGGCCGGATGGCGATGCGCTGCCTCAACGGCCTCCGGGCACTCCATGCCGTCCCCTCCGTCGCAACGCGAAGCGATGTCTCGCGGACGCCCGCGACGAGGAGTTCGCGCGCGGCCGGGAGCCGCCGCGCGCGAATTCTGCGGTCCGACCCGCCGATGTGCGTGCTGCGGCGTAAACGGCGCGACGTCAGTCGGTGGGGTCGGCGGACAGCGTCGACTTCGTTCTCGCGTTCGCTCCTTACTCGGGAGTGTCCGGATCGGAGTAGGCGCCGTGCTCGTGCTTCGCTCGCAGCGCTCGGTTCCGGCTTGGACGCAGGACGTGTCGCGCACAGCGTCGGCCGCGTGGTTCGTGTGAGCGTGCGACGTGCATCCCCGACTCGGCCTTTCTCCGCGGACGAGCCGGATGAGCTCCTCTACCCCTGTCGTCGGTCAGTTGGTCGGTTTAGGACCGAGTGAGGTGCGCATTCACCGCATGGCTGCTGAGCCGCACTGCTTCCAGTTGATGCTGCCGATTCGTCTGTTGGAGACGTCGCAGAGAACTGGGAGAATGACGAGGCAACCGAGAGCATGGAGAAACAGCTCAGTGAACGATTCAAGCAGGTGACTCTTTCTAAGATCGACGTGAGCTCCTCTGTCCACTAGAATTTGCTTACAATCGATTCGTCTAATCTCTCAAGTCCCCGGCACCCTTGCGTTTAAAATAACGGATTCTCACTATGGCGCTTAGGCTGAAGTCAAGGTCCGCAAATCATCCACCGCTCCTAGATTGCGTTTTGATTCCTGTCCCATTTCGAGACCTAGTGGGCACTCACTCGAGTTTCCGTAGTAGTGGTCTCACCTTGTGCCACCGGGACGCTTTCTAATCGCCTTGAAGTAAGAGAACGTAGTTGCTTCTCACTTCGATGTTATATTCAGCGGTACTAAGCGGGCTGGTACCCGCTGCATCCGGCAGGGTATGTACAACCGGTAAGCTAGATCAGCCACACCCCGGAGTTTCTTCCCCTGCCGAGTTCTATGCGTGTTCCAAGTCCATGTGCAATTCGGGAGCGGACACCAGCTTGCTGAGTACCTATTCTGCTGACTTTCTGATAGTGAGAATGCGACTGCGCAGCAGCTTCAGCGCGCATCTTGATTCTGCGTCTGGCTGTTGGATGAGGCGCAGTTTCGGGATGGCTGCGAACTTCCACGAATCAGTGGGCGGGGCCAACAGCTGTGAGAGCGCGCGACCGCCGTTTTGGACGAGTCGCCATGCTAGTGCGCATCGGTCGCCCGATTAGCAATGGCACAGTGGCTATGCTCCTGATCGGCATTACGTATGAGGAGGAAGATACGACGAATGATCGGGCTGATTTAGAAAATAGCTACAAACGGCTCCCGTTTCCTAAGGATCCGTACGCACGTGCGGTTTCTATAGAAGCAATGCGTGAAAAATAGAGCTGATATAAAGTATAAGGATAAAGGACGGCGTTACTCAATCCCTTCTGGGATGCGCCAGCGCATTTTACTTCTACGGGATGTCGTGGAGGCGACATGAATGCGTATTTGGCCATACAATGACTTGTGGTGGCCAGACGATGAACAAGTCAGCGTCTTATCCTTCCCAGACAAGTCTGGTACCAATTCACCGACCCCGGAGGGATGGAAGGCTTGATTGGCCTGGGCGGGAAATCCGGACCAGGAACCTGGTATCGGGTGCACGCGACAGTCGCGCCTCCTCCGACTGCGTTACACGCGCCCTGGTATACGTATAGTGCTGGTATACTATAATTTAATGTTAATTCATTCATTTGCTTCGAAGACTAAGCGTGTGTCGCAAGTGAGTAGAAGAAGAGGAGATTGGAAGAGGAAACTGCACACTGTCAATAATGCAGAATGTAGACCACAACGTTCAAGAGGCATTTGCTCTTCTAGGGCCTTCTGCTACATTGTCCTCACGGTATTGCACTTATCGAGCAAACTGAGAGGATCTAATAGGTTGGGAAAACTTTTAATTTCCGATTTTTCCAGTGGTACACGCTATTTTAGCCGTCTAATTGATGGTTCTCATCAGTATTTCCTCAACAACAAAAAACGCGGTGAAATTGCCGATTTTGAGCGTGAATCTCGGACACCATAACAATATGCTCTTTCCACAACGGGCAACTTATCAAAAAGCTTAGATGGTTGAAACCAGTTGGTGCGATATTATGCTCATCAAAAAGAACCATCGAAATGGAAGTGCTTCGGGATAGCATGAGGCTTGAAGTGCATCACTTGCCTGGGGAAATTGGTACAAAGTGTGATAGGGTATTTCCATAGCAAGAATTGGGTTGGGCTAATGGCTAGTTCTGGAAGCAATTGCCAAGTTGCCATCAGGCTGCACATAATGGGCTAGGGGGACTAATCATGCTGAAATCCTGGAATACAACGAAAGCACAGAGCTGTTAGGCATTCCATGTTCTCTGAATTGATAATGAATTTTCCATGCAAAAAAGGAAGGTGAGAGTGTGCGTAGTATAGGATCGAAGATGATGTAGAACTCACACTATTCGCTGGACAGACGAAAAGTTACATGAAGTTAAGGCAGTAAATATGGTCAAGAGAGGATTTTCCCTTACTGATGAAACATCCCCAGGGAGCCTCTAATGTTCCAGCCATCTTTTCGGCAGACTCTTCATCGTATCACATTGTGCGGCGAATTTGCTACATAGGATTCGTTGCAGCTTTACTACATTGCTTGCTATGACTGGAAACTTACTACTGCACTACTACACAAGCCATATTCTCGAAAGAACTTTTGTGGGTATTTGAGGGATAGTTTCCGTGACTCCCGACACATTTCCTTCGATATTTGGGCCTATTATCAAACCTTGCAAACAGGGTGCCAGGGATTAATAAATCTTCGAGCCCTAGCTGTCCCTGATCCTGGAACTGCAGAATGTGACTAGTCTTGGCTGTAGCGCATTTCGGACTTCTTTGACGCGCAAGTGTCGACATCTAGTGACGCCTCTTTTCTAAAGACTGCTTCTCTATTCTTTCATGAAGGTCTCCCATGTCTCTCAGTTTTATGCCTGCAACAGAGTCTGTCGCCATTATTCGGCACCGGTGACTGCCACATAGCGACGTCACGCTGCGGCGTCGCGCTTGCTGTGCTGCGGACTCTGTTCATAGCATGGTCGCTTCAAAACCGTAGAATCTGCCGCAAAGATATGCTGCAATCTAAAGATCCCACAGGGAAGGGTAACAGGTCGCCCGCCAGGAGGCTTTGAGATGAAGTGCGTATCATCGTATGCAGCTGTGAATACTGCGGAAGCATATTTCGTATCTGTAACGAAGACTGGGAAAAGGAATTACGAATTCTACATCCGCGGGCTTTGGTGTCCTTTTCAGCCTATGCCTAGACTTGAGTGGTCAGCCCACCGAAGAGTCACTTCTCTATTCTTCCCAAACAAATCTGATACCAATTCACCGTCCCAGAGGCGGACTAGGTTTGCCTGGGTTGGTCACGAATGTTGAATCGAACTGGGATACATGTGATAGCCAGCGTTCCCTTCCACCCTGCTTCACGCGCCTTTATACCAGGAATATTGGTTATGATCACGCTTCTTTGTATATTCAAACCACACATATCCCTGCCAAGTATCGCCGGGACCTAAGGCCAGATTCATCAACCGCTCACTGGCCGGTAACGGTATATCGCTTATCGTACCTGTATTTCTCCATCACTTACTACGTAGGTCGATATGGTGAATCCGCCCTAGGCGATACTGGCGGTATTGTGGGTGAACATGACCCCTGGTGTGCTCTCTAGTACAAATATAGTAGGTGTTTATAGTCTGATTTCCAGTATCCGCTGACGATCTTGAGACGTTCCGCGGTTATGCGTTCTTACCAGTTACGCGCAATCCCTTCGAAAAGGCGATTAGTTGTTCATAGACCCAAAATCACTCATTATCTGACCTTGACTACAACTATTTTCCCAAGACAATACACTTCCCACCATACTTCGAGCCCTAACGGGCTAACATCTCGCCCTTCAGTTGTCGACGCCCATCATTCAGCCAGCAAAGATGGCGGTGATCACCATTCTGACAGCCGTTGGTGGAGATGTGTAATATTTCGTGCAATTTCCATCAATGGGGTAATGTCCAATGTCGCGCAATCTACCGACCCGAGGGTCAGAGTACTCGCGGGTCGGTGGATCACGCGCGCGAAAGAGAAGTTATAGCGCGGCGCGGTTGCGTCGCGGCGGTTGTTGGTGTCAAATAATTGGGACCAACAGAGTTGCGGCGCGGCACTGGGATCTGTTCCTTTTCCTTCCTATCGTCTCATGCCTTCGTTGTAGTGGAGCCGAGGAACAGTTGTCGCCATGCCGCATGTCGCTCCGTGGCTCGCAAATGTAGCCGCAGTTCCCGACGTCAATCTGCTGCAGTGGATTGCACTACAGCAGATTGCCGATTTGATCTGCGGCTACATTAACTTTGGCCATAAACATTCGAAAATTGCTCCTGCCGAGGGATGCGGTTGACGCCTCACTAATGGCGGCAAGACAGCATGCCATAATACTCTGTTGTGGCCTAACGGCTCGACAACTATGCCCCTCAGCGGGAGCGCGCTGCACAGGAGCTGGGTTGAATTTCTGTCCTCTTTCTGGTTTCTGGGAAAGCTACTAAAATTTGTTAGAAAACATTGCAGCTCAGAAAATTTTATCAAAGAAATCTGGCAACCGGTATTCAAAAACTATCCTAAAATCATGAGCTTCATGGCAAACGAGCGTTTTCTCGAGTATTTTAGTTGTTAGAATTAATTTTGAAATGTGTGACCTTTAGATGCGTCCATGTAGAAGCTGCGACATGCACACATCAACTAGCCAGTTTTGTTTGTTTATTCAATGCTGTATGTGCCGTTGATAAGGGATCTCTTCATAGCACTTTTCTCGCCCTTCATAATTTGGCTTCGTCTTCTTCCCAATTTCAGCAGTTCTCTCGATCATATAAGGTTACTTACAACTTTGTATTAAGCCTACAAAGCAAGTGCCTCGAAGTGTATTTATTATTGGGGGATCACATGATTTCCCAACGTAGAAGGACGTCTAGACTGAGGCTGTTTCAAAGGCCTTGCATCAGAGCTGAGTCGTGCACATGTGTCCAAAGCCGAGTCATTAACCCCAGACTGCTAATATACTCATCCTTTACTAGTTTCTTTGAATGTGGAGCGGAATCATAGATCTGTTTCGAAAACGATAACCACGTGAAATAAAAAAATAAGCACTAAGCGGTGTTGCACGAAAATAAAAATACTACACAACGATGCTGTGTTCTACCCCAGTGCAGGTAGACCATTTCTGATGTAATTCATGTGTCTTTCTACCAAGGCGGATAACCACTCAGTACAAGGTGACCACCAACTTCTCCACTCGTTCCTGCGTGTGACAAAGTAACTCAGTTGTTTGTTTGAGGAACATGAAGTGCATGTCGTTCGACTCAGCCCAGGCGCTAGCGTATCGTATCTATCGTTTCGAACGTCTGTTGACAATAAAGAAATCACTTTCACCCTGTCTTGCTGGCACCTTCAGTCAGGATAGTATTAGTCTGTGAACTGCCAAGTTATTTTATAATTTTTTTTGGTCTACTTAGAATCTGTTACTCATAGGTCTTCTAAGGTTCTGTTAGAACCTAGCTGTTGCTTAGAGCATTGGTGAGTTGACCTGAAAGCTTTCAGCTATACACAAACACTGGGTCACTTACTGGGAACGGTGGTCTCCAAGAGCGAGTCGGATCTGGCACTTTGGTCGGAGCAGTTGGTAGTGTCCGATGAATTATACTCACCGTTAGAGCATGTTGCGACAGTGTCTGTCTGAACTCCCGCAAATGGCCGGAATGGGTTCAAACATGCAAACCGTGATCAACGAACCTTCAAAATGCTCAGTACTCTAAAAGGCCGGTTAATACCATTTCGCTATATTAATGGTGGCACCTTTGGTATGGCGAATTGTTAATATGCCCTGATTTTGGACTGTTCCAGCGATGTTTAAGCCGCTGTATTTTCATTTTGCACGCTCCAACTTATGAGAGCAAGAATTACATTGTGACTGATAGTAATAGTGATATACTTCAACTCAAACCTAGTAGTTCTCGTCTTATAATTATCTTCTGCAACACGTGGTAAGTTCTATATCAGTATACAAAATTAGTTTAGCCTATTACTTTTCCAAATAAAAAAATAAAATAAAATAAAACACATAATAAATAAATAAAATAATTAAAATTTTGGTACAACATCTATTTATAATTTTTATTCATTACATAGTAATATGCAATTTTGTAAAATTACACATTTATTTTGTCATCATTTATATATAAAAATAATTAGTTAAAAATAAATAAATAAATAAAGGGCCAATTAGTTGTGATTAGTTGGTGTGTAATTGGTGTTGATCTAACACAGTTGTATTGTGTTTGCTTTATTTCATTTGTAAAATTTAGTTGTTAGTGCATAAGTAATAACACAATAATATATTACCCTGTACTAATAACTAAGTTAATTAGTTACCTTCTTCACTGATGAGCCTCGGGGTAACTAATTTTAGACATGTTTTATATGAAAATAGGGGCGAAACGAAACATGTTTAATGTTATGGTTGTCATTGTTCTGGCTGTTGTTGTCCTTTGCGTGTGATTTTGTGACATGGAGTTTATGTTGTTGAGGAATTATAGAATTGGGTATATTTATGCACCTGATTCTATCTCATCCTATTCGATTCTTGTGGCATTAAGTTTTAAACTTTTAAACTGTTAAAGAACTGTGAGAATATTTTTACATATCGATTTGTAACTGATTCTATTTATGAAGAACCAACGCATTTATTTTACCCGAGGAGGCTCGCAGCAACAACTTAAATGATGGTTTCGAAAGTTTCTGATTTTCTGTTTTCTGGCTTTTCTGTCTTGTGTTTTCTGAAAACTGCGGCTACATTTGCGGAACAGAGCAGCAGTTCGCATCGCAATAACTGTTCCTCGCGATCCTACCAAGGTTAGGCATGGATCCCACCACCTCAGGAACAGATTCGATCCGCAAATCTGAGATGGCGGTCTGTAACCCTATTGTTCTGATTGCTCTTATAGGATTGCGGGAAACGTACCTCTCGTATTGAATGAATGCGATTCGCTTAGGTACGAATACTCCAAAGAGCCCAAGCGGATAAGGAGGCGCGCAAGGAAAAGGCTGTCAGATGCCAAGAAGAAGCCAAATTCAAGTATTTTAGTTTTCTTTGTTGGTTTTATAATGAGCCACTGTAAGGCATGTTCATTTGCAGCCCAAACCTGATTCCCACGTCGTCCGTGACTCCAGCCGGACCTGGAGGAGCTCCTTCTGCCCCTGTCAGAATCCTCCGCCGTCCTGAAAGCAGTGATAAAATCAGAGAGGAGAAGTATCAGGCGCAACGGGCGAGGGCTGAGGAAGCAGCGAGAAATCAGTTGACACCTGAGGTCCGTATCACTTTTTCCCTTAAATAATTTTCCATGATTTATCCGTGGTGGTTTCTAGCAAAAGGAGGCGCTATATGTAAAAGCTCGAGATCGGATCATGGGACCCGAATACAAACCTGACAACTCTCAAAACGCACAAAATGTTGCTATTGTTAGCAGGTGAGATGCTGATGTGATTTTCGGTAATGTTTGTCATTGTACTTGTTCACTCCGTCTGCTGACTTTTTTCTAGAATTGGTTACTACGTCTTTGTAAAATCTAACAATTGTAGCCCGCCTGCTGTGAAAGTATGAACCTGAGATCAAAAATGGGGTCTATCCTAGACGAGCGGGACAAATCTGATATGACAGTTGTGTCTGCATTAAGGCCCCCACAGACTTCTGCGGCAACGCCGCTCGCCGCTGTGGTTAAGGATAGGGCAAGGACGCCGCTGGCGGCGAGCTCTGCGTCCCTGCCCTATGATGAAGGATAGGGCAGCGGCAACGCCGCAGAAGTCTGGGAGGGCCTTTATCATGCCACACCACTTCGCCTGAATCTACCCAAGAGCCCTTACAACTAGGATAAATCCTAAGAATCGACTCAAATTACCCAGTTTAGCATAATGCTTTACATGATCATAGTCTTAAAATAGGACGTTACGTTATCTTTATCTACAAGTAAATACAAATGCAGACGGATATGTGACTCTATTCTATGGGATGGTTGAAGTCCATAAGCTACATATCCCTCATCGATAAATCATTAGTTTCCTGGGCGCCATGTGATGTTGTCGCCTGTGGATCTTTGAACAGGTGAGGGTTTCGTTCATCTGCAGTGCTGTGACAAGTTCTAAGCCTTACTACATCGTCCGGTATTATACGTATCGTACTGGACCTTTGGAGTGACCCGAGTATCTTATAAGAAGCTTGGAATACTGCAAATGATTTCCTAGTCTCCCTAAAAGGATACTAAAAGGATATTTTGAGGAAGCTGTAGCTTCTGTGTGGAATTTTCTTGTGTGTGTTTCTAAGCGCTTCTTTCTGATCCCTGTATCTGTTGTTTTGTTACTGTGCTAGGCTACAACAGCACATATTATGCTGCTTTCATGTAGTTTTCGTCGCAGTGTAGTGGTTGCTCTACCCATTTTTAAATGCGTAAGTGCAAGTTATCATTTTTAAAGTAAGGATTGGCTAGAGTTTCAGTGAAACCTGTGTCGAAGTTGCCTTGTGTGGTACAATGGCGCTTGTCGACCTGGCGAATTAGCATTACGGCTTCAGCCTTTGTTTCATGTTCGAAGCATGACGGGCCTTTTTCCGTGTTGCTTAGAGCGGGCAGTCTCGCCTGAGGTCATAAATAGTGTGGAAAGCAAGGTTAAAACATGTGCCGAACCAATAGTGGGCGAGGCTGGTAAAATTACGTGCATCGTGCTCTCTTAGTGACTTATCTATGTTATCTAATCTTTTAGTGATTTGTCTATGTTCAGGTGCAAGTCCCCGGAACAGATTCGAGTGCCTCGCTTTACTGATCTACCTCTGGCTGGAGCAATGAGCGGTTCAGCTCTCGAAGGAGCCATCGGTGGCCCCCTAATAATGCCGTCCATGGGTAATGTTCAAGGTGTGCCTTCGCCGTCTGGTGCGGCTCCCTCAGTTGGGTCCACACAGCAGTCCACACAACAGAAGCCAGCTTCTCTGCTGTCAATGGCGTCCCCGTCATTGGGTATGCCCATGCAACAAATGAATGCCATCGCCCAGCAAGCGAGAAATCAGCAGCTGGGAATGATGGCTCAGCAGCAAGCACCGTTGGTAACTGCCGCTCAGACGCCGCAGTACGTCATGGCTCAACCTCAGCAACACATTCCCTACTCTATGGCCATGGGTTCCAAACAGGTGAGCTCCTGGGTTTGCATATGACTTTAAATCCTTGTGAGCGATACTCCTTATTTAACTATTTGCCTGCTATGGGAACATTAAAGCTACTTTCTAAAAAGGATACAATAATTTTTTTCGAGAAAAATTTTAGTATAACTTTCTTTTAAATTTTAACACGCTTATCTAATAAGTGAGCAGATTGAAATTTTGTAAAATGCTCATTTTTTTGAGGAAAAATTATGGTTTAATGTTTGTTTTACGGAGCAGGAAGGCGGCTGTTTTTAGTGCGAAAAGAAAAGATTGCGCCACACCCTCCTCGAGAAATCCTCAATCCCAATGTCAAAAGCACCGCAAAAAATTTGCCTGTATTTTTCAGCCACCCTGCATTTACCATTTTCACTTCAAACATCTTTTTTGGACACTTTTAGGCAAGCTTGACGCTCATGTAATCAAACTGAACACCTTCAAAATCAAAACGAGCATCTTCCAGGTTAAACTAGAGACCTTTCAGCGCGGTCAGAATAACTTTGATGAGGGAAATTTTATTTATTTATTTATTTATACGTCAAATAGACGTGCACAAAACGCCAGAAAGCAAGATCGAAACAAGCCATGCAATGAAAAAAGACAATACTAAAACAACGAGAACAACAAATCACCCGGCAGTTGCAACCCTTTGGCAACCAATTTTGAACTAGGGGAACAAGTGGCACAACTTGCAGCTGAGCCGGAAGAAAAGAGCATTTAGCGTATCATTCTTTGATATTTTTTGATTCTCCTGCTCATGAAGCGAACGCTGTGCTGAAAAAAATAAGAAGTCAAACGTTGTTTTAAAGTGCGATAAGGCAGCAGTCATATAGTGTACTAGAACAGTAGTGTAATGCGCCATGCACTCGAGATCGTCATGATTTTTATTCGGTTGATATCAAAATTCTGTTTATTTGAAGTAACAGAGATGTAAATAGTATTATAACTTACAAGTGCTCCGTCACGCCTATCGGCGGGCCTCGCACTTGCGCGCTTCGCGCGATGTTGCAGTATCAGTAAGCTAAGGACAATCACATCGAGCTAGCTGCTCTACTTGTACAACTTTTACAGCTTTTTTCCCTACCTAGGAGTACGAGAGGCTCGCAGTACGTACAGTATATAGTAGGACCAGCGTATAGTACGTAACCGACGCTGGTCCCGGGCCACGCTACCCTAGCCGGCTTCGCCGAAGTCGGGTATGGTGAGTCACGTGGGGTCAGAAACCCATCCTAACCTCGAGACCGCTAGGAATGCTTCCTTACCCAGCGACGGTTGCCGGCTTCGCCGTCAACCGACGCTAAGTAAGGAAGCATCCCTAGCGCTGATAACAAAAGAGTGCAGAAAACAGTAACCGGCTGACATTGTGCACAATGGAGAGATTCGGTATTTGAGGCCAGATTCGTCAACATTTTACCTGCCCATAACGGTGAAAAGTACTGTCAAACCCCCTGATATGAGATTCATCAGCAGCAGGTCTGGCGTGCTTTTCACCATCACCGACCGGTAAGCGGTTGATGAAACAGGCCCTGGAGTCGTAGCTTCGCTGGCAGTGGGGTAGTGGTCACTGTAGGGCGGTAGACATAGAGGACAATTGGATGCAAGTTGACGAATCTAGCCCTGGAGTCGTATCTTTCCTGGTAGCGGGATAATGGCCAAGGTAAGGCTGTGGACATAGAGGAAATTGTACGCAAGAAATGCCATCTGCGATGCAAAATAATAGTAAAAAAGTGCAAAAAAGAGTAGCCGGTTGTCATACTGCACAGTGCAAAAGGATTCAATTTATTATGGAGTCGAAGCTTCCCTGGCAGTGGGTTAGTGTTAAAAGTATGGCGGCAAACATGGAGGTAAATTGAAATAAAAAACGGCTTATGTGAGGCAAAATAGCAACAAAGGTGCAGAACGGAGCAACCGGTTGCCATACTGAACATTGGAAAAGGATTCAATTTCTGTAGTAGGAGCAACCCTGGTAGAGGGGTAGTGGTAAGAGTATGGCGGTAAAAATAGTGGAAAGTTGCACCACACAGTAGAGCTGGGAAGGGACACTGAGGTATGACCACTAGACACGTGTTGGGAAGAGACCTCTTTCGAAATCACCCTACGTCGGGCAGTCGATGGTAAACAACAGTATTGGACAACTGTCAAGCGTCTTCGTGTTGGACAACTGGCAACCGTACCGCAAACTTGGGTGATTAAACAGGCTAGCTAGGCAGTATACGAATTGCGGGTGGCTAACATCGGACAAAAAACCCTTCCTCTTTCATATATGGGGGATATATGGGGGATAGGGCGATCTATTGATTCCTCACTACTGGTCCTCCCCTAGTGGTCCCCATTACTGGTACCGGCCCCCTCAATGATCCACCCTTAGCGGACGACGTCTTCGGCACGCCTTCTGAGTCCATAGGCACTTTGGATGACGTCTTCGGCACGTCTACCCGAATTCTCAAACACGTTGAGCGAAGTCTTTGGCACGTCCTTTGACTCCCAGGCACGTCATGCGACGTATTCCGCACGTCTTCTAAATCCCCTGGCACGTAGAGGACGTCTGGGTATTTTCCGCTCTTCCGCTTTTTTCGCGCCCCGCAACTTGATCAGTATCAATTGATGGCGATCGAAACTTCAAAAACGAGCTTCAGATTCGTGTTGAGCGACCTCGACTACCTCCAGGGCTTAAGTTTTGACCGCCTAGACGACACCCATAAAAATCGATAATTTGGTCAATATCGATTGATGGCGATCGATACTTCACAAACGAACTTTATGTTGATGTTCAGCGACCGCGATTACCCCAGGGCTGATGTTTTTAGGCAGGTAGAAGAAGTCTGGGTATTCTCCGCTATTTTCGTGACCCGTAATTTGGCCAACATCGATTGGTGGCGATCTTCGAAAACGAACTTTAGATTCGTGTTCATCGACCTCGATTGCCCAAAGGCTGAAATTCCCAGGCAGGGAGAAGACATCTGGGTATTTTTCGCTATTTTCGTGCCGTAGTTCCCCTCCCCCCCCCCCCCCCCCCCGATTTCCTCCCTTCCCCTATTTTATGACTAATTTCTGCGGCGGCGGCGCCGATCGATAGTATGACTCAGCGCTTAGCGCGTTACTATGGAGTATGATATGATAAAAATACGTTTATCATCATCTCTCTATTTGAAGTAAAAAGCATTTCCACTGTCAATCAAATAAAAGTCGCGACGACCTGGTCGATTGCATGACGTGATCTCTTTATTCAATCCATTAAATAATTGCTGCCTTTGTGCTCTTTAAAGAAAATTGAATTCCTTTTTCTTTGAAAAGAAAATTTTTATAAAGTTTCAAAATGTATTCACATATCGGGGCAGCTGAATATAAAAACATTACAAAGAAAGCTATACTCGATTTTCCCTAATTAAAACAACTATTTTAATTGTGTTGGAGAGTCTCTAGCTTAAGATGCTCAGTCTGATTTCAAAAGCCAAGCTTGCTTGGAAGACTATCCTAAGTGATTTGAAAAATGTCCAATGTGATTTGAAAATTCCAATTTAATTTCAAAAAGTGTTCTGCTTGATTTTAAAAGTGTCTTATTTGAAGCGAAAATGGTGCGTATGGACCCAAAACCTCATTTACTGCGCAGCGCTTAGGCCTATGTTATACTCCCGCGGGAGCATCCGCGGGACGTCCGCAGACGGAAGGTGCACCCACCGCGGACGGTTGTCGTCGTCCCGGCGCGGCTAGCATTGCATTGGAGCGCGTTTTTGGCGCTGGATTCCGCGGGACGACAGCAGTCCGCGGTGCAGTGGGCGGGAAGTATAAAGGCCCACAGAGTTCTGCGGCAGCGCCGCGGCCCTATGCTTAACCATAGGGCAGAGACGCAAAGCTCGCCGCCAGCGGCGTCCCTGCCCTATCCTTAACCATGGCGGCGAGCGGCGCTGCCGCAGCACTCTGTGGGGACCTTAACAGCCCTCTCGTCGTCTGTCGGCGGCGATCCGCGGACGGCGGACGTGACGGGGCGCGGCGATTGGCCAGCTCAGGGATCCCGGCGCGATTCCCGCCCTTCCGCAGATGCTCCCGTGGGAGTATAACATAGGCCTTAGGCCAGCAGCAGAGTCTTGCGGGTGCCGCGGACCCGCCATGACACCGGCGGGTGGTGCGGCGCTGCGAGTGTCACTATACGCAATACTGCGTACTTTTGCCGGCAGTTGCGACCTCTGGGAATGTCAAAGATGTAGTAAGCAAGACGCTTTTTCTTTTGTGAAGAAGCGTTTTTTAAGTCAAGTTAGGAGCTCTTGAATTTAAGCCCCGAAATCTAATAGATCACTTCTTATAACTCAACAGTTCTGTGCCATTTTGCCCTTGCTTTTGTCGATCTACTTTCTCTAAAAGTTCCTCGCTTGTCAAGCAGCTCGAAGATAATGTGGTAGCCCTTGTGATGACAGCATTCCCTCCGATGCCTTGTTGAGTCCGGGAGATCTGTCCGGCACAGTTATAGCTCACACTAAAAAGAACTGTCTGCTTTGTTGTTGCATTTCTGTGCAAAGGTTTTCCTTAAGCCTCAGACGCCTAACTTGTGACTTTAAGGCCACGGAGATTTTCAGTGCACTTAAGGTTACCTAATATCGTACTAAGGTTTTCTTGCGTTACGTTTTGAGTGCAGGATTCCATACGCTTCCATTTGTCGACACTACCGGTGATTATATTGTTGGTTGTCAAGCTCCTTTATGGATAGAAATTATGCACCAACCTACTATATCCCTAGCATGTAGATTCATTTTAAAAAATGTTTAGAATAGATGAACCATAATGGACACCCATCTATCACGCCCTCCAGCGGGTGAGAGCCGCCGTGAACTGCGGCAGCCCTCGGGAACCTTTGCGTGCGGCGGCTCCGCAACAAGTCGTCCGCGCCGCGGCTTCCACCACAGTGGCAGCATGGGTCCCACTGCGGCGGGAGCGATATGGACGAGTTCTCGGCGGATGGCACGTAAAAACACCCCCACGTGCAATCGATTGGGTCAGTCTCTCGCGATGGGGCGCGCTCGCGCACGGTGCAGTGGAGCCGATCACGCGGCATAGTCCACTGGCTTAGCAGCTTCGAGGGGAACAGGAGTTTACATTATGGAAGACAGTGGCGACTTAACGTAATTCGAAATTACATTCACGACCGCCGTATTTCACAGTAAACGCTAATTAAAAGCACTTTGCAAGAGCTGTTGCGAAACTGAGGCACGGTAGATGCTAAACAAATGCACTTTAGAACTGCTCTTACGATTCGTGGTTGTAAATGCAGTTGCTTACTGAGTGTATGCGTCACACACTCAGTTTTGCTCATACAGACCTCTTGAAATCCACGTTTTTTAAAAGAATCGCATCAATTTCGACGTTATTGTATGAGTTTGGTCCAAAATGCCTGATTTAAACAGTTACCCCTGCTCAGAATTAATCTTAATGAGAGCTGAAAGAATCTACATGCCCTTTGTGATAATGTCAAATGTTGGAGTTCCACGGTTATCAAATGGAAGGCTTCCAGGGATGAAACATGGTAGTTTGAGTTGGCTTCATAACTTTGGCCTTAGGTTTAGGGTCTCCGCTCTTCACTACTGGTCTTACATATGTTTTATATGCGTGCACTAAACGTTGTTTATCGTCTATTCCAAGACATCGAAGGATAAGGTACGTGAACTGCAACGCTTAACGAGCAGAGCACTCCGACCCTCTCAATTTCATGTGTACCTTTTTCTTGGAAGCAAAAGGTAACTTCCAGATTTGACCACTCATAAAACTTTTCCAATGCACGGTGTATTCTCTCCACATTCAATTTTCCTATAGATCTTGATATCATTTGCAAACTGCTTACAAGAACGCCGCTTTCCTCAAGAATTAATGTCAGCTCAGCTACGTAGACAGCGAAGAGAACTGAAGAAAGGACCCCTCCCTGGGGAACTCTGCTTTTCACTAGCTTACAGACTAAAAAAGTAGCTCCTATCTTGACTTGCACACTACGTTCTGAAAGTTAATTCTGTATCCATTTACACACCAAGGGGTGGAATTATAGATGTTCAGGGTTTTGCATAAGTCTAGAATGGTCGATCCTATCGACCACAACACCCTTTAGAAAGATCAAATTGAATTACATCACTTGTATCAATGTACATGGACATGTACATTATCAAAGTAAATTACATCACATACTACATGATACTACGCGTTATCCGTTGCTCGCACGTTGCGCGGGTTATTCAGTCTTCAGTAGTACTGCCGTGTGCTCATAAATACTGCACCAAGTGTTGTAATCGATTCCAGTTCCATCGAAGCTGCTAAGCCAGTTGACTATGCCGCGTCGTCGGCTCCACTGCACTGCTCGGTGCGCGCGCTCCATCGCGAAGGCCTGACCCAATCGATTGCACGTGGGGGTGTTTTTACGTGCCATCGTTCTCGGCGTGCTGCCGCGAGACTCTGTAGAGGCCCTTACCCACTTTGAATTTCTTCTCTGATTCCTCCACAGAATCCAACCTCTATGATTTATTTGTGGCCTGCTTATTCTTAAGACGTTGATCTCCATGTTTCCCCTGCTCGAGAACTGATCTTTTTCCATTTGCTGGAGGTGACCGATTGGATTGCGCGATCAGTTACCTAAGTTGCTGTTCGCTCTTCCGAACTCTTTTCCCGATTTTTATTTCTCAGAGACTTTCTTCCCAGCATTGGAAATTTCCGAATCTTCTGGAACGGTATGCGGCCAATCATTAGAGCAACATCTGCACTTGCAAATCATGTGGTATGTGCGGTGCGCTTTGGAAAAGCTCCTAGCTATAGCCGGCTGAATGATGGGCACCGGAGCCCGCCGCTGTCTAGACGAATTCGGTTCTTCGTGTAAATAGTGAAAATGTTTTCACAAGACAAGACGGTGGTACCTGGGCATCCGCATCATATTCATTCACCGTTTTCTCATCTACCTATTTTCCATGGTCTTTTCAAATCAACGCATTTGTTTCGTACACTACCGATTATGTGTAGGCTGATTAAAATCTGCACGCATTGTGTATAAGAAGCACAATAGCCCTCCTGTCTTGGGGTGCCGCGAATGAGTATAATGTAACTTATGGTTAGGTATTATGTAATAAGTATGGTGGTGCATTATCTGCTCAATGTAAATAAAGTGGCTCTTCTTTCAGTCAGTGGTCCCGTACATTGACACGACGCGCCCTCCACCAGCCATGACGATACCGTCCATGTCTGCTCATGTGAATCCTCAGCAGATGCCGACGGCGATAACTGTCGCTCTTACCGGCGGAATGGGGCAGAGCTACTTCAGTCCGCAGAACATCATGCAGAATGCGCCGCATCATCAGTTGCGACAGAACGTGCCTCAACACCACCAGCAACAACAACAACAGCAGGCGGGTGTTCAATATGGGTGAGTGCTACTGTGCTTCCTGTCCCTTACGAAGTATACAGTCGAGATTCTCTCACAACTCGAATGGTCATATTCGCCCTCAGAGAGTTCAGCACAGCTCTTTGGTAGCCGTTTTCTTCAAGCGTCGTGGTATCAGACCATTTCTCAGGCGCCTCCCACAATGGAACTGTCTCGCCTACCTATCTAAAGTAAGGGTTATTCAAAGGTATTAGCCGTCTGCAACTTACAGCTGCCACGTCGAGGAGAGACAGGAGTTACCGGAGGTCTGCCTTCAAGGTGTTTGCGGATCTGTGAGATGGGCCCGTGAGCCCGAGTGGTTTAGCAGTGGAGACAGGCCCGTAGGCGGACTGGGGAAGCTTTGGTTTCCAATGTTAGTGGCTTCTTGCAATTTGTCCAGTTTTGCCCCAGAAAGCATATCTGTTTTCGTTAATTTTAGAGCTAGTTTTCCTGTAGGATGTGCCATACGCATTCATTGTTAGAGGCGAATTTGTGTTGTAAATATTTTGGCAAAGTTGTGAGTGGTTCTCGAGTGACCCTGTAAGCATATTTTAAAGTACTGATGGGAAATTTTGGGGAAGTGCATGGAACATGCACGCTCATCGACTTCAATTCCAACTAGCTTTCATGTGTGTTATGAGGATAAACTTATGCTTTGTCTACAGCGGTGGTTTGGGCTGGAACAATTTCAACAAGGCCAGTGTTCATGCTTTTTGCACCTATAATGCCATGCTTATGATGGAGCCTGGGAAGTGTAACGATCTTGCTCCATTGGCGGAAATGCTAAGCACTTTTGTACCCCTCCTCGAGACTGATTTAAAGCGGATAGAACGAATGTGATAAAACGGTAGGCGGCTGCTTTGCCATCAACATGTTTACCCCGGACATTTTTTGGAAGCTTTCGACCAGTATTGAAAAAAAGGCTTGCACCTTCAGTTATGAATCGCTGAGAACCTCGATAAAGGGTAAAAACATCATCATCTACAGCAAAATGTGTCTAGCACGTCCACTAGTGACTAGGGTAAATTTGTACCACTAGGACGTTCGCGCTCTCAGTGCAGCCCATCTTACGGATCCTACATGCAAACGCGTTGAACTTGACCTCCTGGAGCTCTACCCATATCCCTTTCTCGTTGTAGCTATGCACGTCACTATCAGCTTCCAACAATCTTCGACTTGGACCCCGGTATCACTTCAACGGCATGTGTTTTAATTTGGCACCACTTCTCAGAGCTATTTGCATTCGAAGTGGTAGACTCGACGGATTTCGCAGTTCATGTTAAAACTTTCGCAGGTCTAGTGGCCTTTGCCTCCCGTGAGCGTATTAAGCAAGGTTTGGACTCCCCTGTAACTGTAGAACACTTTTGATGCGCCGAACATTTTCACGTTCGCGCACCATTCTAATGGTGAACAATTCCATGATTGTCCATCTTCTTCAAAATTGGTTCTGAACACTGCTGCAGGCCACCGGTATGTCATAAAAGAATATTGTTATGCAACAAAAAGTGTCATATGCTCAGTAGACTCCTGCTTTTCTCTTATGCAAACCTCGGCGTTATAAGTTGTCCTTAACCAATGTATGTTGTGCCACACGGTTTTTGGCGGATCTTTATTAGACGGGACCTCAAGTTTCGACTGCACATCGTCTTCAGAGGCCTGAACGTGGTGCGTAGGTTTGCCTTGCGCTCTACTCCATCAAGCGCCTTAACTGCCCTAGCATTTTCGACCTACACCAGCTATCACAACGTGAGTCTATATGGATGGACCCACCAGTTGGAACCACCGCAAGGACTGATTCGCTCCTTGTAGTTGATCAGTAAAGGCGAATGAGACACGCTGTATATCACTGTCACTGACCAGTATTCTACAGTACGCAATGAGACCCAAAAGAAATCAGTGTAACAGAAAGACACTCATTCCGGTTGGTCGTCACTGGATTTCTTGTGAAAATCACGAAAGCCTCTAACGCTTTCCTCGCGGGAACGTCTCCATCAATGACCAAAATTGTGCATTCAGCTCGTAATAATTACCGTAATGTGCATCTGTTTTCCAAGTGGACTGGTTAGCAATACACGCCGTTTGCCAGAATAATGTGCCCTAAGGCGTATCTCCAGTGCTCTTCCCATCTCTCCCATATATGTTCAATCTGATCACCTGTATCACCTGCCGTCCCGTTTATCATCGACTTGTTCGAGCGGGCGCCAGCAGCGTCTCCATTCGTCCCTGCCATGTGCCAAAGTTCTCCGATGGATCCTCCTCGCTCGAGGAACACAAAGAACGTCATATCGTTCGTTCATGGTTTAATGAAGACGTCCAACGCGTTGGTGGGCGTCCTGCTGTTCTCTTGACATCCCGCGGAATCCAGTCGGTGACGGCTCTCGTCCAGCGGGTGCCTTCGAAACGCATTACGAAGCCGGCCCAACTAATTTTCAACGACTTGGACCAAGCGACAGCGTCTCTGATCCTCTAAGCTCGGAACATCGGAGGCCTTCTCTCATTTGCATGAGTCGTGTCACTCCGAGCATCGTCCTCTCGATTCCACCCAGCGCGACGCTGATCGCGTGTTCATCCTGCTTTCGCATAGGCCAGGTCTCTGTGTATGTCAGGGCAGGAAGAACAGTGGAGTCGATTAGGCCACGGAATCGGGGGTTCATCGTCGCCTTCACAACTTCTTGGACGCCGTTGAAAGCTCCCTAAGTCGCTCGTTTCCTCCTGCTCAGCTCCGGAGCTAGGTCGTTGGCCATATTGACTTCGCGAACCAGATACACGTAGCTGGAGCATTCGGAGATGTTCGCTCCGTTGAGCGAGAATGGGGCATCAGAAACTTGTCCGTTCCTCATGAACATCGTCTTCGTAAGATTCAGCTGCAGTACAACGTTCCCACATACACGATCGAAGTCGGTCAGCATTCGCTCCGCCTGGCTGATGCTCGGCGTTATGAGCACGATGTCGTCAGCGAAGCGAAGATGATGTAGTTGCCGGCCGTCGACCTTCACTCCCATGTCTTTCCATTCTAGTTCGCGCACGACGTTTTCGAGGGTGGCGCTGAAGAGTTTCGGGGATATGGTATCCCCTTGCCGAACCCCTCCCTTCACGTCGATGACGACGTCATTGTAGAATGGTGAGATCTTGGTCATGAATCCACTGTACAGCTCTCGAAGTACTTTGATGTACTGAGTAGGAGCGCCCTGAGTGAGCAGGGCTTCGATGTCCGCTTCAGTTCCAACAAGTCGAATGCCTTCTTCAGGTCGGAGAACGTAGGGCACAGCGGCAGCTTGTACTCTCGCGACACTTCGGTGAGCTTCGTAATGGTGTGCATGTGGTCGATCGTGCTGAATCCTCTCCGAAATCCTGCTTGCTCGCATGGCTGTCCTCCGTCCAGCGTTCTGCTAATGCTATTCACGATTACACGAGTGAACACCTTGTAGACTACGGACAGCAGGCAGATCGGGCGATAGTTGCCAATGTCGTGCACGTCTCCCTTCTCACACAGCAAGACGATCTTGCTGGTCTTCCACTGGGATGGAACCTTGCACTCGGACGGGTAGCGTGTGAAGAGCCGCGCCAGGGTGTTGAGCGTTGGCGGGAGGTTCTTCAGGTGTTCGGGTCTGATCCTGTCAGGGCCGGGTGCTGTACGTTTCTTCACCGACGAGATGGTGTGTCGGATCTCGGAAGAAAGAACAGAGGGGACGACGCATCCATCCTGTGAAAGCGACATGGGTGCAGGTTTATGTGGCTATCGAGGAGATGGGAGTAGAAGTCGTGGATGTCCTTCTTCGTGGTCCTTCTGGAAGAGGTGAGGTACCGTCAGCATGTCGGAGAGTGGTCATTTTGGTCTTAAAGTTGGCGAAGGTCCGGCAGGCGTTGCGAATGCTCAAACCTACCTCTGCAGCTTCAGCCATCACTTCCGCCCTTCTCTCCTTTAGATCTTACTTTACCGCTGCTCTGCATTCAGCTTCGCAAGCTCGGACCTCAGTTGGTAGTTGCCTGACGCTCGTGTTGCTCCACGCTGGCGTATCAGCTCGAGAGTTTCCGGAGACAGACGTCTCTTGTGGTCTTCAAGCTCTCGGTTCCCTTAGAACTATCGCGAGGAGGTGCACGAAGCGGTCGTATTTCTCGTCGATGAATATTTGCGGTTGAAGATGATGTGGTCGATCTCGTTGTGGAACTGGCCACCGCGGGATTCCCAGGTCCATCGTAGGGAGGGAGGCTTCTGGAACTGTGAGTTTCCATGGATGGTCTTGGTCGACATGATAAACTCAGACAGCCTTTCACCTTGCTCGTTCCACTCCATACCGTGGGTTCCGATGTGAAGTTCTTCCGGCGGCCTTTGTGGCCAGATCCTGGCGTTGAAGTCGGTGACGATCACCTTGTAGAAGGGGTGATCTTCCTTACAGAACTTCTGCAGCTTCACGTTGAAGGCTTGATCTCTTCGTCGTTGTAGTCGGATGTTGGGGCATACGCAACGAACACAGTCAAAGCTGGCACGGAGTCGCTTCCCTCAGTCGCAGACGTCCGATTCGGCTTGTCAGAGACTCGTACGATTCGATGTTCATGACCAAGTGCGTGTTGACGATGGCACCAACGGACCCAATCTGATAACTTCATCTATAAATTGATAACGAGGATATTATATGCATTTTACGATGACGCCCGTTCTCCCTCGCGGCCGGTATTTCCCTGCAAAGCTTTGATGCCAATGCGCAACTTCTCAGGGTTTCCATGTTGGACATTATTTCTTTCCTTCCGTGATGTAGGGTGGAAACTGTTGAGCCAGGATTGTTATGAGAGCTTTATTCGGCTTACGTTTTGGCATAACCGCTTTCAGAGTCTGGGAAAGACAAAAGGAGTTTCAGAAATTGCTCGCCCAGGGATGCTTTCAAGTTGCTTGAGGCTCGAAAATCAGTGAGTGAATGAGACCAAGGGAGAGTAAAGTAACCCGACTGACCTTATGGAGATAGCCGAAATGCGAGTTCACCGCCCCAGAGATGGTGCCTTCCCTACCGCACGAGCAGACCATGCAACATGGAGGTAAAGCGCAGCGTTGTCGTAGAGACGATTTCTAACAAATTGCATCTTGGCGGGATATCTCAACGGCCCTCACGAGTTCGACTAGCCCAACTGGATGGTAAGTGCATCTGTGATAGAGCACGCTGAGAGGGAAAACCTTGTTACGTCCTCGATCCCTGCGTATCGGTGCTGTTGGCGGTCTTAGACCGCTTTCGTCCATGTTGTCGAGCACATGCCAATTTGCTATGCAGAGTGAGACGCCATTTCCATTGGAGAACACTTCAAGTGGTCACTGTGAGACACCGAATCGGGGGATATCTTTTAAAACGATTATCGTCGCGTTTGCGGCGATGGATGCCGAACAGCGCGGCAGAGCAGAGCGGCAATCATAACGCGACGACCGACGGTCTATGTTGTCTGCAGCTGGCTGCGAGTTGAGCCGAGGAATCGGTATATGGCTGTAATTTATTTTTTGTCTATTTATTCATTTATTGTACGTGGTAATCCACGAAAAAAAATCAACAAAGAATACAGAGAATATAAGCAGGAAATAGGAGAATGCAATTAGTACAACATCATAATCGACCAAGCCAAACTGCTAAGGAACTTCCTGCAAATACCTGTCAATGAGGATTTTGCATTGCCCTATAGAATTTGGTAGTCCATTTTTCTTAAAGAATTTCATGAATTCATTGGCAGCTTGATTTATGATAAATGAAGACCTTATGCTGCTACTAGCGCTGGAAACTAGGATCTTCCATTGAACGCCTCTTGTGTTGGAAAGAGACATTGTAAAGAATTCGTTAAGGGGAAACCCACCATGCCATTCATCATCTTATAAACCGTTATCAAAGCGAACTTTTTTCGGCGACAAGCAAGAGTGCGTAAATTGAAGAATTTGTTCTTTCCAGACGCCGGAGGAATGCTGTTATAGTCACACACATGTACTCTGATCCGGAGCCTTCTTGTAAAACTGTTTTCCACCGATTCCAATCTTGCGTTTTCTCTCTTAGTATTAGAACTATACACCGTAGTACCATGCTCTAGCATGGGCCTCACATAGGCCTTGTATACGGCTAATAAATGTCCTATTGAATTAGTTTTCAGAGGTTTAAATATATTATGCACAGCTATTTCAGCTCTCTTAGCAGTATAATCACAGTGTTGACTGAAGGAGATTTTAGTGTCTAGAATAAATCCTAGGTCACTCCAGCTGGTAGATCAGTTTATTTAATGGAACCTTATCAAAAGCTTTCATAAAATCGAAATAAACGACGTCCACGTCTATTTTTTGATCAAGCACCTTTGTCCAATCATTTAATGCTGACAGATTAATGTTTCCGCGATGGCCTATACCGCTGCGAAAACCGTGCTGGTTTCTCGGAACTAGAGAATTCGACTCAAGATAATTAACGAGCGCAGCCTTGAGTTTCCTTTAAAAAATAGATTTGATACTGATGGGGCGATAGTTGGTAACAAGATTGTAGGGCGCTTTCTTGGGTATCGCAATAACGAACGCATGCTTCCAACGTAGCGTGTAGCTAGCATTAAATATGTGCTCCAACGGATAAGAGATGGCTATGGCGATTTTTTTTTGAATATGGCGGTGCTTTATTCGAGGTAACGGTGAAGGCTGCAGGTATCGCACATAAAGCATTGTAGATTTCTTCTTTGTGAAACCAAAGCTTTCCATACTCCGAGCAGAGCTCACAGTATCGAGAGCATCACGTTAGAAGACGACTTTGAAAAAGACTTTTGAAAGTGTTGCGCTAGCATAGAAGCTTTAGACTCATCAATTAACAAAATTAACAAATTAACTTAACAGGGTATAAAGGGGAGATTTTCCAGGTTTTTCAATAATTTTCCCTTCAACATACTTATGGTATATATGTATTCAGAAGTCGGTCAAACTTGTCACTTGAAGCTTTAAAACTATTCAGGTTGTTCACGGTTAGGTAAATTTGACAGTTCATCCACCTCATCTGTCTTTGTTCAAAAGGCCTGACCAAATTGGATGGTAGCTTACCATAATTCGTAGTTTGCCTTTCTGTAGGTACGAAACCTTCGATACATTCATGTAAATGGGCCCTGAAGAGCTCATATTTGTCACCTACAGAAGGATATCCCTCAAGGGGCGTTCTCCAATCCAACGACAACAGAAACTGACAAATGGCGTCATTGTTAGCCTTATGAAATGATCTTCTGAGACGGAAAAAATGGGACGGAAAGTGGGCATATGAATATAAAAATAAATACTTGAGTGATCACTAGATCAAATAGGTAGTAAGATCTCAATATTCTTAACAAGATGCAAGTGACTGGTAAGGAAGAGATCCAACACGCTGTCATACGGAGTTGGCTTCGAAACGTTTTGCTGGAGCCTGCGTGATGTGCACATCTCCACAGAGTTTCGATCCCATGTTTATACTGGAGGTTGAACTTTTGGACCAGTCAATATCAGGTAAGTTGAAGTCTCTCATAATAACACACTGTGCTTTACAAGAACAGGGGACGCTTATTGCCTTTATCAGTTGAATAGTGTTGCTAATAGAGCCACTAGGCGTCCTGTGGACAGCAATTGATCTCAAGGTACTTTGGAGAAGCTTCAAATCTTAACGAAGTAGTTCGAAGCCATCCGACAGCGATTCACTCCATATATATTCAAATCTAATTGGAAGCCTCATAAGCATAAGTACTCTGTCACCTCTTTTACTAGTCGTATCACATCTACATTCTCCCATGCAACAGTCTCCCGTGCGGTCTGTTTATTTCCTGCTCTGTTCCGTCCTTCGTATCAGCAACTAAGACAAGCTCCGCGTTCACCGGGTTAAATTCTCTGCTTCATCGGTCAGCAAGGAACCTAGTGGCGTGTTCTAATTCATCGACTTTAGAACTAACCCCCACGAAACGTAAATCTGGTGGACGGATTTGCTCCTAATCGATCATCATTTCCTCTGCGTTACTACCTCCCACAATGGCACCCGCAAGGACCACCGCACAGAAAGCAAACAGAGGCGTGGCCACTGACGGTGATGGAGGCGTTGTGGGATTCGACTCGAAGTGTCCACAGCAATGGAAGCAGATCCAGGCAGATAAGAAGACTCCAGAGTTTTAGAAAACTCTTATTGGCCACATGTTTAGCGTTCGGAAGCAACTCTGTACGGTACTGGCGAGGAACCAAGAGTTGCAAGAACAGATTTCGTGTTTGCGAGAGGAGAACATTGCCTTGAAGGCAGCATTGGCTGATGAAGGAACAAGAGAAGTACCGCAACCTCTTCCTGAAGATGCAGCCAGTGTCTTATCCTCTTGTTTGACGTACCAGGTAGATTTAAGGATGTAATTCTACCATTTCGGTACGTCCTTCGGTGTTTTCTCATAGTTCCAGGAGAAAACGACTAATGTGTGTTGCCTTTTCTTTTTGAAGAGAAGAGCTGTCAAAACTTCGTCTTGCACTCATGTCTACACTCTTGTATGTATTTGTGCCTTATTATGTTCATTTAGAGGCGCTAAGAACCTCAGCCGGGGTCACACTGTATTCACTGGCTATCCTCTTCTTTGGTAAGAAACCCATTAAATCAGCAGTAAGCTCAGTTCAACACAGAGATAGAACACACCGCTGCTGCACATTTTTAATTTGGTGTAACACATAATGTCGTGGGTGGCTGCCTTATATGCGTGTGATTTCCCTGAGCGCCCATCTTGTATTCAGGTTATTCGGCCAGGCAACCATTTTCTCCTCATCCTCATTTGGCACGTTTTCTCATCGCAATATACACTATAATACATTTTTCCTCCTTACATTGAATGATTTCCAGACGTCAGGTTTTTATTAATTTGCATCATCATTTTTCACTTTCATTTTTAAACTTTCTCATGCTAACAGTCTGAGTTGTGGAGGGATCATCAAAATTAATGTTGCTGTGAAAGACAAATCGGATACTAACGTCTTCCGATGACAAAAATCTGGTAAGTATGAAAAGAAAATGTGCCTGCCAAGATAGCCTCACTCATGATGTGGTTCCTAACCGTCTGTTGATTTCTTTCCTATCGATCTGTCCGCTTTCTATGCTAGGCATCAGTAATTCACCTTTTGGACCCTCCATTGCTCGCTAAATAGCCGTCGGTCTCTTGCAATGATGAGTTCGCAAAACGCGACTCTTAACAGAATCGATAGATCGTGTGTAGGGAAACTATAGCATAAGTGGACAAAGAATCTTTTGTTCAAGAACAGAACAGAAGTAAGACCTAGCTCCTACCGCTTTTCTGGAAAGTTGGAGCGGAATATAGCCACTGTTCAGCTTGAGATTCTGCACGCAACTCTAGAAATAGCCAATCTATGCTTTCGTACATTCGCTGCGTGCTCTATTGCTAACTGCTGATATTCCTGAGGTCAAGCACATCAAATTGTTGCGGTATTTTAGCAATGGAAGAAACACAAAATGAGATAGAATGCTAACCGTTCTATCTTCTTAAAATACATAACTAACTAACTATACGGCAGAAAGGCATGTAAAAGTGCTGCCATTTTTCGAATATTTGTAGGGAAAAGATGGGTTTCCTAGTACATATCTCAATCAGATCGTTCTAAGGTAGCATGCCAAATTAAATCAACAGTTCCTCACTTCCCACATTTGGATATACGTCCGTCCCTATTTCCTAAAACGTTTTGTCAAGTTCTTAATAACAGCTCCTAATTCATTGAGGTCTCAAATACTTCACGACCTGCTGGGTGTTTCGAACTGCCCACCATAGATTTCGTCCTTTTGTTGTTGTTCTTTCGCAAACATAGGATCGGCACGTCCGCAGACGCCCTTGCAAGTTTAATCTGTGAATATAGTATTCCGACATTCCGACGTGTAAGCAAACGACTCCAGTTAGGAGTCGTTAGAATTTTATACCACTGGCTGCTTCAATTTGCTGACCATGGGTCCGTGTGTCCTCAAGCAAAGGCGATTCCACACTTCAGGCTTCGCAAAGTACCTCCCTAAACAAACCACTGTCGCAGTGACATTGGACTACTGCGGTTCTATTATGGCAGCTTTACTGGTTCTGCTACCTTCATTAATTTCCTCAGTTTTCCCCGGCTCCTTCTAGAATAGTTGAATAAAATGCAGCAAAGTAGACCTCCCGTCGCGGTCGCGGTGGCGGTCGCCGCCGCGACCGCGGATCGTTTTAACAGTAGCGCACTCCACCAAATCAACTATAGATCGGTATTTATAGTATCTCCTCATTGTTATACTGCCTCGAGGTCATCGGGTCCTTCTCATCTTTACGCACATTAACAGGCTTCAGGCCACGTCCTGGTAGCGGGAATATTTCCATTCGAACTGGGGAAGCTTTCCCGGAGATCGAGCACTCAGATTGAGGTAGAAGCAGAGCGCTTGTTTCGGCCAACGCCTGCATCGTCATCCTCTTCTGTATACCACAGGGCAACTTGCAAGAAATTTTTCTTCATTCCTATGGAGTCCAAATTAGCGTTGTATTGTCATCCTCATTCGTATTCTCGAGTTTCATAATGAGCACTGTGAGTAATAAATCACCAAACTGAGATGAGCCTGCGAGAGTGAAATGTAGACTTTCTGCTGCAGTATAACTTGGGTGCGACGAACCTTCACGAGCTTGTCTTGCTTTAGTGGACGACTTCATCTCGTGTTTAAAGTTCATTCCACATCGCTGCCTTCCACTAAGCCAGCTTTCATAGGCGTGGCCAACCAGACTTGAACTGCCCCTGTTTTCGATGGGTTGAAGGTGTTCGCTTTTGCTCAGCTGCTCTGCAGTGGTTCTTTTGTTTTCTCTTCAAGGGATCAATATTTCTACTAGCCTTTAACGATCTAAGAGCCTTGACCTTGTTTCGCATGCGATGTCGTGTGGTAGCTACAGCTTAGAGAGCACTCAGGAAAAGATTAGTTTCTTTCGCTGTGACCAGAGAAGGTTCACTCAGCATCTACATTTTGCATATAAATAAATAAATACGCCAATATCGTCTTTTAAATCGACGGATCGACGAGACTCGGTCCTAACAGCTGGGATGTATCTGTTTCTCCGTGCAACTGCCTATCAGGTCTTCCTTGACTTCCAAGTTCTCATTTGCCATTCTTCAGTGCCAAACGTCTCCAAACAAGTACCAACCGTTTAAGGTTCGTCCTCCAATTCTCCAGTTGCATCCATCAATTCCATTGTGTGCTAACCGAACAACTTCAGAATTTCTTCGCTTTCAGGCCTCCTGCGATGTCGATCTACCCACCAGGGAGCCTGTCAGCAGCGATGCGAGGAGATCCGTCGGGAGCTGCTTCCGTTTTAGTAGGCAACCCACAGCATCAAAGAAAAGGCAGGAGGAGTCGGAACAAACGAGACAACCAGTAGCCATCGGTGCTTCCTCATCCACCGTCTTGAATCTGCACCTAATCTTCATCCGAATCTCGTTTATTACTTCTTTGGTCAGTTATCTATAACCCTGCGAGCGTTGCACTCTTTCAGAGTCGTTGTCCTGTCTTCTGATATTCGTTTTCATCCGACAACCAAATTAGATGCGGGTGCGACGTCTTTCGTCTTTTGACTTTTCGATGTTTAACTATGAACGGGAGGGGCGGTCGACTGCTAGTGGACCTATGGCCGGCCTATCAACGGGAGTAGTGAGACGCTTCGGGCCCGCTTTCCGAACCACTCGGCGCCGCCGCTGAGCATTTGCCCGGGCCGGGGCCTAGTTGTCGACCGTCGACGCTGCCCCTCTCACTGTAACAGTTGTTGTTTGCTTCCGTGAGTAATGAGTGACATGTCTGCCTCTGTGTAAGGGAAAGGAGGATCGGTAGAATCAGATCGCTATGAGAATTCGGTTCCTAGAAACTGTGATACGAGAAGCGTTGCATGGTCATGTTTGTCGTTTGCCTTGCTCTTGTAGGGGACCGCCTGTGGCCCTCGACAAGGTTACCTCCGGACGTTCCGTGTTGTGTAGATGTTCCGATGCTTACTGTTCATATAAACAAATGTTTGATAATTACAGATGCACCCAGTGATGGATACATTCAGGAGTATTTATATAACTTTATTTTCTCTAATAAATAATGCGTTAATCGATTGACCGTGTATTCGTAACTGGCAAATGCGTGAGCTGGGAGAGAGTTCAACGGAGAAGCCGAAGGCGAGAGATTCTGGCACATGCGGGAATCGTGGATGAAAGACTGCTTGAAAGAGGGAGGTACGTGAGGTCGCGCTGGCCGTCTGCGCTAGATGATCGACTCGTTCCGTCGGGAGTTTGAGTGGTGGTTCTGGTTGGAAATTAGCACTGATATGTACGAGGTGATGAGGTCGTCCATCTTGTAGCCCTGAAACGAGTGCGTCATGGCGCTCATCTGGTGGTGAACTGCTGAAACACTCACCATGGTGGTGTCGAGGAGCAGCTTCTTGCCCTCGTTGCCCCTTATTCCGTTTCCGACAGTCATGTTGAAGTAGGTGTTGCCACTTGTCCAGTTGCAGATCACATTGAACGGATACTAGAACGAGTCTCAGGCTTTTACTGCCAACCCTCTGACCGATTCGCAGCCTTCGTCACCTATTCAACACATGTATGTGCTAAGTTGGGATATACTGTCAATTTTGATAGTGATTTGTAATATAAGGTCCTTTTGTTTCAGTCAACATCAAATAGTCTGCGCTGTAAACAGCATGTGTTTATGAACTTCATGCACGTGTTTCTGCTAGAATTCCTCTCTTAAATTCCACGAGATACCCTGGAGGAGGACATCCAACCTTCACGCTAAGTCTTTCTTACTGGACGCAGAAGATTCTTGACGAACCAAAAAGTGAAGGTCGGAAGGAGGCTGGTCTGGGCACTGCACTCTGTAGAACACCTAACTATTGTCATGAATATAGTTCCCTTTTGCAGAGCTGCGATGGTTGCCTGCTCCTCATTTATTTATTCATTTAAACACGCGAGTTACTGTCGCAAGCGTAAATTATCTGATAAAGAAGGAAATAGTGCTACTGAACAACAAATACAACTCCATTATTACTAAAAATTCCATCAATACATCCTTTGTAGCCGGTTTTGAGATAATAAAGTCTTGAAAACTTGAGACCCAGCAGGCGTTCATTGTCCTTCAACAACGAGTTTAGCTGCTTAATGCTAACGTGTGTAAGGAAATTAGCCACAATCTTGCCATGGGACTCGCAGCACGAGCTTTGATCTCACGATCCTGTTATATGTAGTTAGCGGAACACCGAAAAGGTCTATTGGCCTTATTGGTCGCCTACCGAAAGTATCCTGAACGTCATCACAAGATCTGCCCTTCTCCTCCTGCTAGAGAGAGACGATAGTCCGAGTAGCTTGGCCCTCTCAGCTCCACTAGGAAATTGAGTGGAATTTAATCCAGAACATCGCATTACTAGCCAACCGGTAAAACTGTTGTGAACTCCTTCTAGAAGGTCAATGCCTTTCTTCTTGAGCGGATTAAATATAATACGATGCTTCCACTTTCAACCACGGAACGCACGTAACTCTTGTGCGCTCGCACGCAGATAGATTTGGGATCTCCCTTTCCGTATGCAAATTGCCGGATTACCTACCGTTACCTACATACAACTAGTAACAGTACAGCAAACAGTACAACTTTGAGTAAGTTGTAGATCCGGTAATTAGCTTTTTTGTATATTTTTGTAGAGGCTATCAAAACTTAGGTCATCAGAAACTATGAAACCTAAATCTCACACTTCCTTCATTGGGCTTAAGGTAAGTAATTAAACTTGTATTGCGGATTTTTACAATTGTTTCTGTATATTATCGACATTATCAATGAACGTTGGACGGTTAGATTCTGCCCGTATGTTGCCTTGTGCATCACACCAAAATTCGCACTTTAGCAGCGCTTTAAAAGATCAGTTTGGACGAAAATGTGGTCGTAAAAAAGTACAACGGTTGCAGCTAAGGATCCTACTTTTGTGGTTTGGGGGCGAAGCCGAACACCAGACAACAGGTGGGCCGCTGAACGTCTGGATAACAAGTATATGAACAACATCTTGAATTTGTCATGTAGGTTTTGGATAGCGCTTCTGTAGAATTTCTGGGGTTCCGAAGAGAAAACGTGTTTGATGCACTTTTTGAGTTTTTGCTTATCGTCAAACTTCCTGTCTTGTAAATTGTTGAATTGCGAACGAAATAGATGTCCAAGTCTGGTGAATACGGTGTGGCGTCTCCGCATTTGATTTACTTTAAAAAATCGTTTATGGCGAAGGAATCGAAGCTCTCGAGCCAAGCAAAATTCGGAAGTCAAGAGGTTTGTGCAGCATCTCTCCGCATCTATGCGCCAAATGTCCATGCTTTTTCAAGGCGGTGCAGGAGATCACCTATCCCGTACTGGAGTTCCTCTACCAGTTCACGGCTGTCATGCTGGGACTCCTTCTTCGGTCAGCTTCAGAAGGCGGTCGTCATTCACGGCAACCGGCCGGCTAGATCGTGGTTTGTCGCTCAAGTCGCCGTTTTTGAAATTGGGAAACCAAACTTTTTCCGTGTCGTACGGAACACTTGAATAGCCCGTCGCATCATATGCATTTTTTATCGCATCGCTTGCGTTGCTGTGCTTTCTGAATTTGTAAAGCGGGGGCAGTCCAGCTTGCATGGAGTCAAAGACGATTTCTCAGCCTTGCTCGCAGCGGAATACTAGGAAATTTTGAGCATATGTGGACTACTGGCCAACCTTTATCTACATCTTACACAGGAGGTCCAGAATACTTTTCAGAAACTTGGCAACGGCCAGAACTGAGTGGCTCGAGACTTTTCCGCCAATCTACAGTAGTAAACCCGTAAATCATGTAGTAAATCACGAATGCACGTGGGGAGTATGTTTCTCCCTTCTACATCGCATACCCCAGCTTGAATAGTTGATGAATTGGGCTTCTGCAGGAGGCTATCTCTTGGGACGAACTGGTGGATCCAGGGCGACTGTGGATCCGCTAGTACCCCCACGCACTTGTTATTGTCGGCGCATGTCGTGTACTGCTGTTTTGGAGGCGTTCGTAGAGGATCATAGCTTGAACTGATTGGTTGCCAATGTAAGATCCCAAACTCGCTCGGTCCAGCTGCACCGCGTGTGTTGTGTGAATGCACACAAACACCGCATTTGACGACACCGCCCTAGAAATGCACCTTGGGTTGCCAACCATCGCTAGATGAACTACTGCAGCGAGCACGCACGGCATTGTTGGGTAAAACCTTGGTGGATTCTGGAATGTTCTACTGTGGGACAGAATCCGCGCGCTCGTTTGGTTGTTTCATTTGGGCAAAATAAAGTAAAGGACGGCGCTACACAATCCCTTTTGAGAAGCGCCGCGCACTCTACTTCTACGGGATATCGTGGAGGTGATTTGAATGCGTGTTTGGCCATGCAATGCATTGCGGTCGCCAGAATGAACAAGTCAGCGCTTTATCCTTCCCAGACAAGTCTATTACCAATTCACCGACCCCTGAGAGATGGAAAGCTTGGATGGTCTTGGCCTGATATCCGAACTAGGAACCTGGTGTCCGGTGTACGCGACAGCCGGCACTTCCTCCGAGAGCGCAAGACGCGCCCAGGCCAAAGTATTAAATGAAAAATAAAATTGTACCAGTGTTTTTTTTGGAGATCCATTACACAACATTTGATCTCAGCTTTAATTCCTTTAACAAGCCTGGTAGCAAACGGGCTACATAAGGCATAACATATATAACTGTTCGAAAGCGCGGAGCATCAAAAGAAAAAGCTAAGAGGGACACGGACCATCGAGAAGGCATTCCGCAAGTGATCTAACCCCTCCTTGAAACACAAGCATTTTTCGATGCTCGTGGAGGTTCCATGATTTGTTTAAATCGTAACACATGTCTGTAGACTAACCTGCGTTATGAGCGCCTTGGATTCATTGTTGTAGAGCTGCACACCCTTCTGGTTTATGGCTATTAACAGTTTGTCGGGTAAGCTTAAATCGGAGTACTGCGATACCTGAAATAAGCGGTGGATGATTCTTGCCGTACTTCATGACCAGACTTCATGTTGAAGTAGGCTGCTGAGCAGCTGCTCAGTACGTAGTTGGGCTAGCTGAGCTTACCGGGAAGAATGCCGACCCAAATGAATCCTTCTTTGAGATCATCGCAAGGAACTCGATCTTCGCACGATCTGATGACAGATGCTCCACTTTCACGTAGGCGGATGAGATCACCTGAACGGGCGATTTTCCGAATAAAGCTTACAGTTATTTCCGAAATCACAGTAATAAGAATAAGGATAGTGATAAGGGACGGCGTTACTCAATCCCTTTGGGATGCGCCACGCACTCTAATTGTAGGCGATGTCGTGGAGGCGATTTGAATACATACATATTTGGTCAACCATTCAGCGCTTTGTTCTTCCCAGACTAGTCTTGTTGCAGTTCACCGACCTTGGTTTGTCTGCGCGAGAAATCCGAGCCAAAAACCTGGTATCGGGTGACCGCGACAGCTGGCACCTCCTCATTATTACTAGGACGCTACATGCGTCCTAGTAATAAAAATATAAGAACAAGTTCTGGATTGCTCTATCACTTGATCAGCTGGATCGTCCGGTATTCTGACCCCTGATATCGTTTCTGCGAACAGTTCCTACTAGCTGAAATAATGAACTGCTTGATCGGATCCTTTTTCAAGGTCATCGTTTTCCTTCCGGGTATTAAAATGTTTCGTAGAACCACCGCTGGCCTGAGGGTTAAGAATAGCAGATTACTCGCCTACATATTTATTCATATGCTTTCAAAGGTTTTCAATGGCAAGCTGTATAGGGCAGTGAAAGGGAAGCGCCAGCTCAAATTTCCTTTTTCACGCTTCCAATTAAGTTGAGTTTCCCATTCGTTTTGGAACCATACGTGTGCGGACCTACTGCCACCGTAATACTGCATTTCCATTCACAGCTTTTGTCTATATTGCTTTGCATTAAAAAAGCAGCGTAGGCAAGCTAATAAAAGCTAGAATTTTTCGTAGTCTTAAATTCTATTTTATGTGGAAACTATCGAATTTCAAGAGAACATTTCTAAGGCACCCGGCACTCTTTCCAATTGTAAAATCAGCCATCTGTTTAACTTCAAAGTCATGTAACTTGAAAAATTTACCAGGGAAGGGTTTCACAAGAAGAGCCTCCAAAGTGATGGTGAGCTTTTGCGATACAATTTTTACAGGATGAAGGGTCCCGTGTGGGGAGTCCAAAACCGTAATTGTTTTTTCGAAATGCCCTTTTGTGGAAGAAGAAAGGCATGTGGAAGATCGAGCGCGGTTAATCAGGTTAATCTCCCTCGATGGAGAGCCTTCGAGCTCTCTTGTTAAGAGGTATCTCGGGCCGCTTGTCGCAGGGTCACGTGACGCGTCCCCGAGTGGTGGACAGTGGAACGAAACGCGAACCAAATGCGACCGTGTACTGCCCAGAGACGCAGGTGGGATGCAGGCGATGGACTCCTTGCTCCTGCTGTGTCGGGTCGACGGGTTCCTTGTGCGTGGGAGCGGTATGTTCGTGCACAATGTGCATGGATGTGTCCGTGACTGTGCGGATTGTAACTGTGTCGGAAGCTTGCAGTCGGTAGACTGGAAGTACATCGTATGGCGATTCGAGGCCGCCTCAAAAGTCTCGCCCCGTCCCTTCGGGCCGTCTGGCTGGCTGCCCAGAGTTCTTCGCCCGCACGACAGAGACCGACTAGCTACCGTGTGTATTGGAGTCAAACACAGCAGCACTAAAGGGCCTCATTCCCCTGACCCCGAAAGAGCCCTCATTTCTGCAGCGATGGGAAAGACGAGTACGGAGAGGCTGCTAAAATCTCAAGGCCTAACTAGGCTGCGCAAATTGAGGACTAGGATGAGGATCTACACTTACAACGCCCGCTCGTATCGGAAGTATCCGTCGAGGACCTGATGATGCGAGCTAGAAAGATCAAGTACGACGTCATCGGACTGACCGAGACGAGAAGACACCATCCCCTACACGCCGCCTACGACACCGGAAAAGAACTGTTCCTCGGAACATGCGACAGCAGGGGAATAGGCGACGTTGGTGTCCTCGTCAACACGCACCTAGCCATGAACATCGATTCGTACGAGTCTCTGACAAGCCGAATCGGACGTCTGCGACTGAAGCGATGTGGTTTCGTGCCAGCTTTGGCTGTGTTCGTTGCGTATGCCCCAACATCCGACTACAACGACGAAGAGATCAAAGCCTTCAACGTGAAGCTGCAGAAGTTCTGTAAGGAAGATCACCCCTTCTACAAGGTGATTGTCGGCGACTTCAACGCCAAGATCGGGCCACGAAGGTCGCCGGAAGAACTTCACATCGGAACCCACGGTTTGGAGTGGAACGAGCAAGGTGAAAGGCTGTCTGAGTTTATCATGTCGACCAACACCATCCATGGAAACTCACAGTTCCAGAAGCGTCCCTCTCTGCGATGGACCTGGGAATCCTCCGGTGGCCAGTTCCACAACGAGATCGACCACATCATCTTTATCTTCAACCATATCATCCTCGCAGGTATTGCCTGACCGACGTCTCCGTTGTCCCCAAGTTCTACACGGGATCGGACCACCGCCTCCTTCGCGCGAGGTTTCGCTTTTCGCGTCAAGGAGAGAAGGCCGCGAAGTTCAAGAAGAGGAATCCCAGAATGACCCGCTTACCCGTAGCTACTCCAGCGTAGTTACAAAAACGGATATCTGGCTGAGCGAGACAGATAGTTCCTGGGCACTATTGTGTTAGGTTGGCCGGAAAGTTCTGGCGCTTTTTGTGCAACTGCATTTCGTTCGTTCATTGCTGAATCAATATTTCAACTTACTTCGCATTTTTATATAACGTCTAATACTGAATCAACTAGGACCTCTACACCTCTCTTGTCGGCCTTTGGGAAGATGCCGTCATGGACGTCGATGAGGAATACGACCGCTTCGTGCACCATCTCCACGATAGTGCTAAGGGAGCCGAGAGCTTGAAGGCCACCAAGAGACGCCTGTCTCCGGAAACACTCGAGCTGATACGCCAACGTGGAGCAGCGCGAGCGTCAGGCAACTACCAACTGACGTCCGAGCTTGCAAAGCTATGCAGAGCGGCGATAAAGGAAGATCTGAAGGAGAGAAGGGGGAAGTGTTGGCTGAAGCTGCAGAAGAAGGGCTGAGCATCCACAATGCCCACCGGAACTTCGCCAACTTCAAGACCAAGATGACCGCTCTCCGTCGGCCTGACGGAACCGTCACCTCTTCCAGAAGGACCATGGAGAAGGTCATTCACGACTTCTACTCCGATCTCTTCGATAGACACGTCCACCTGCCTCCATGCCATCCTCCGCAGGATGGATGTGTCGTTCCCTCTGTTCTCCCTTCTGAAATCCGACACACCATCTCGTCGGTGAAAAAGCGTACACCACCCGGTCCTGACAGGATCAGACCCGAACACCTGAAGAACCTCCCGCCAGCGCTCATCAACACCCTGGCGCGGCTTTTCACACGATACCTGGCGGAGTGCAAGTCTCCATCTCAGTGGAAGACCAGCAAGACCGTCTTGATGTACAAGAAGGGAGACGTGCACGACATTAGCAACTATTGCCAGATCTGCCTTCTGTCCGTAGTCTACAAGCTGTTCACTCGAGTCATCCTGAATAGGATCAGCAGAACGCTGGATGAAGGACAGCCATGCGAGCAAGCAGGATTTCGGAGAGGATTCAGCACGATTGACAACATACACGCCATTACGAAGCTCATCGAAGTCTCGCGAGAGTACAAGCTGCCGCTGTGCCTTACGTCCATCGACCTCGGGCCGGATTCATCAAAGTTACTGCAGTAACTTTAACGGAGAATTGTGAGCGAAAAGCTCAGATAACGTAGCTTATCGCTAGCCATACCGCTTGATAAGCCGCGTTATCTGAGCTCTTCGCTTACAATTCTCCGTTAAAGTTACTGCAGTAACTTTGATGAATCCGGCCCCTGATGAAGACATTCAACTCCGTTGAAACTGAAGCGGTCATCGAAGCCCTGCTCACTCAGGGCGATCCTACCCACTACATCAGAGTCCTTCGAGAGCTCTACAGTGGATTCATGACAGAGATCTCACCATTCTACAACGACGTCACCATCGACTTGAAGAGAGGGTTTCAGCAGGGGGATTCCGTATCCACGAAACTCTTTAGCGCCACCCTCGAAAACGTCATGCGCGAACTAGAATGGGAAAACATGGGAGTGAAGTTCGACGGCTGGCAACTACATCATCTTCGCTTCGCTGACGACATCGTGCTCATAACACCGAGCATCAGCCAGGCGGAGCGAATGCTGGCCGACTTCGATCGTGTATGTGGGAACGTTGAACTGCAGCTGAATCTTACGAAGACGATGTTCATGAGGAATGGACAAGCTTCTGATGTCCCATTCTCGCTCAACAGAACGAATATCTCCGAATGCTCCAGCTACGTGTATCTGGGTCGCGAAGTCAACATGGCCAACGACCTAACGCCAGAGCTGAGCAGGAGGAAACGAGCGGCTTGGGGAGCTTTCAAGAGCGTCGAAGAAGTCGCGAAGAAGACGAAGAACGTCCGACTTCGTGCCCACCTATTCGACTCCACTGTTCTTCCCGCCCTAACATACGCCTCAGAGACCTGGGCTATAGGAAAGCAGGATGAACACGCAGCAGCGTCGCGCAGCGTGGAATCGAGAGGACGATGCTCGGAATGACACGACTCACGCAAGTGAGAGAAGGCCTCCGGAGTTCCGAGCTTCGCCGACGTTTGAAGATCAGAGACGCTGTCGCGTGGTCCAAGTCATTGAAGATTAGGTGGGCCGGCCGCGTAATGCGCTTCGCAGACACCCACTGGACGAAAGCGGTCACCGGCAGGATGTCAAGAGAACACCAGGATGCCCACCAACGCGTTGGCCGGATTTCTTCGTGAAAGCCCCAAACGACCGATATGACGCTTTTCGTGTTCCTCGAGCAAAGAGGATCAACTGGAGCACTCTGACACACGACAGAGACGAATAGAGACACTGCTGGTGCCCGCTCGAGCAGGTCATCAGTTGTTGATATGATGCAGTGCAAATACGATCCATTGAGATATAACACAAATGAAAGCAGAAAAGGGCTACATTTACTTACTAAAAGCGTTAATCTTGCATAGATTGACTTCAGTGGTCACGCACGCCCATAATAATAACGACCCGATGTGTGCAAAAACTACTGCGACCCGGGGACGAATCATAACCCACTCGGTGCGGCCGAAAGGCGACATCGCTATCCACTGCGCCGGTGGACCACGTTAGGTTGGGGGGCAGCAAGGCGTGATGTAATTCGCGCTCACTCTTCCACGCGCCTTTTTTCGACCACAGAAGAGCATTCCAAAAAAAACTACGGGTTTGGTCTCTCCACACGGAACCCTACATCCTGTAAAAATGGCATCGCAAAAGCTCACCGCCACTCTGGAGGCTTTCCTTGTCAGGCTTAGGTTTGAGCGGGAGAAATGTATAGTGCTGCGAGAAGCTGCACCCTTCGTGTAGTAGGAAAACATGTTTCGTTTTTGCTGAGTGCTTGATCCAAAAAGGCTACGGGCCCTCGAAGGGGGGGGGGGGGGTACAATAGCGCATCGTCAGCGCCTGCCCACGTGCATACGTGCGCGCGCTGACATATGGGACGCGGCGAATGCCTGTGCGGCGAGCAAATCGCTGGCTCAGCAGGGTGCAGCGCTGCTTCAGAGGCAATAGGCCGGATGTTCGAGTCCCGTGCCATGCACAATTTTTGCGTTTCTTCATGATCGCTGCCTCGTTTACCAGTTTGCTTCCTACACACCTCCTACTTATTTATTTCACTCTAAAATGCCAAATAAGGGTTTACTTTGAGTTGTTTTTTAGTTATGTTTCTCTCACTTCTCTCAGTTTTTGTATTATACATCGTTTTGTGCTTTTCAGAGAATGTTAAAGCAGGTACGGGTTAGAGCAGATTCGGGTGACTAGAGCTGTCGAGGTCATAATCACCGAACTCGTCGACGCTTCGTCTATGGGGGTTATTTGGGGTGCTGATCACGAATCCAACATCCGTTTTTGGTATTACGCTGGAGTACGGAAAGTTACAGTAGGTATGGATGACTAATGGTAAGGTCATGGTCACCGTTTTTATCCAACTTTGTCTATAAGGATTATCTGGGGGTGTTGATCACGAATTTGACCCTTTTGACAATCTAGAGTGAAATAAATGTGTAGGAGGTGTGTAGGAAGCAAGTTGGTAAAGGACGCAGCGGTCATGAAAAAATGCAAAAAGGGTGCATACCACGGGAGTCGAACATCTGGCCTAGCACACGTGAAGCAGCGTCGCACCCTAATAAGCCACCGATTCGCTTGCCGCTGAGCCTTTCGCCACGTCCCACACGTCAGTGCGTGCGCACGCGCTGACAGTGTGATAATGTACCCCATCTTCGAGGACCCGTAGCTCTTTTGGTTTAAGACCTCAGCAAAAACGAAACATGATTTTATACTATATGAAGGGAGCAGCTTCTCGCAGTACTATACATTTCCCCCGTTCAGTCCTACGCCTGAGACCCTTCCCTGGTTAGGAAATACTTCGGATACTCATTACAGCTGGCCGTATATAGCACATTCATTGCGAGGTGGGAGAGCTAAAAGGTGACCTAGTATAGCGGAGGAAGAAGAACAGGAACCAACGACATTCTGCAGAGATGAAGATGGCGAAGATGTCTTGATAACACTTAGGGATGCCATTCTTCTAGTAGATGCGGGACTGAAAGCAGCTATCCCTGATCCTGCTGGTACCGTAAACAGTTCGCGAGATAGGACGAACCTGACGATTCCGCAAAGAGTGAAGAAACTTCGGGCGAAACAAAGGGAGGTACTAAGTAGATCGGAACTGCGTGTAGAGCGGTTCAAGTCCTGCCTGGCGCTTGAGTTTTGATCGCAGTAAAACATCGTTGTAATAGCTTACACCCTCGGTACCAGCAGCTTGAGGCTTGAAGAAAAAGAATTGATTCGTTTCTATTTAGACCTTCAGCTTAACTGGTTCCATGCTGATATCAGCGGCCGGTTCATCCCATATACGGGTGAGTGCTTATGGGTCCCACGAGGTGTGGATGTTGCGTTCGACCAAACAATGCCAGTGGTGTAATGACCTGGAGCATTTCCGCCGAGTTAGCAGGAAGTGCGACGGGTTCGAGTCCCGTCTGGCGCTAGAGTTTTGATTGCAACAAAACATCGTTGTAACAGTCTACATCCTAGGTACCAGGCACTTGAGGCTCAGAGAAAATGAGTTGAATCATTTCTAAGAATTGTTCTGGAATAGGGAGCGTGAAGAGGAAGGAGACCAACAAGGTGGCATAAAACGCAGCCAACCGAGCATCCAACAGCCTACAGGTGCTTCAAGGGGCTGGTGAAGACAGAAGAATCCGGACGAGTCATAGAGAAATTCGTCATCCCACTAGTCAGTATGTGCGATCGAGCTCGCCTCGGGGCACGCGAGACCCTCCCATTCTGGTCGCAAGTGGTGTGCCAGACATAGGAAAGGTCGGAGCCAATAGAGGTATGGAAGGTAATCGGGGACCATGATGTACAGTGGTTGGCAGAGTTTCTCAACACGGTCAGTTGGGGGTAAGATGTCGAATGATCGACGAAACGATGCCAGCCCTAGTTTTGAGCAGAAGGAAGGCACCTCGAAATGCACCACCGGTCTTCTAATGATGATAGACTCACGGCTCAGGGAGTCCTAGAACTAGTTCGGTTTCATGAGGCAAAGGTTCAGGTTCAGATGAGAGCCCATGCTCGATAGAAGATGGAAAGATAACAGGAAACGGGAAAGCTCGGGATCATGCATTCCTGGATTTGGAAGAGAGCGACACCCACATGGAGCTCTAGAGAGCTCTTTGAGAAAGGGGTGCTTCAAAACATCTGAGCAAGCTGAACTGCATGGTGAAGCATCTAGGGGACCATCCTCTACGCTTACGATATCGGCCTGGTAGCCGACAGTTACGACGAGTTGGAGGAGGAGCTGCTGCTGTGTGACAAAGCCCTCTCACCATCAGACTATGGTCCATAGTTGCACGTAAAGAAGGCCAATTTTTCCAGCTCTGAACAATCTCCTGGACTGTTGCGATCAAAACTCTTGCACCAGGCGTTTCTTGACTCTGCACCCTATGCTTTCTGGGCAAGATACTTAGCCCTACATCACCGGCGCTGAATAGAACACCAGTCAGGCTGTCCTCTATGGACCTACAGGCCTGGGTTAGGGGCATAAATGGTATCTGCCCGCTGTCGAGGCCAGAATGACCCAATGGAGTGCAGACTCACCGAGATGCGGTGTGGAATGAAGGTGTTAGGGCTTCAGGATAGTTTTGCGGCAATTAGCGGGACGCGACCACACCTCTCAGCGGGACAATTCTCGAGCGTTTATGGTTAAGGTTAATGTAGCCGCAGTTCCCGGCGCCAATGCTCTGCCACAAAATTTAGCCGAGAACTGCGCTACGACACGGAGTGACATCGCGGAAACTGTTTCTCGGCGTTGCTGCCACCATAGTGGAGGTATGGATCCCACCACGATAGAAAGAGGTCGCTTTTCGATGCCGCAGAACTGTGTCGCAGACTTAAGGTTAGTGATAGCTCGAGCGCGGTAGGGTAGATTCCAGACGGAAGAGCTGGTCTGTTTTGTGATAATTTCCTTGTCTAAACTCCTGGTTTCCACGGCAGCGGAGGAGAGCACAGAATTATGGCAAGCGAAGGAACTCTGGATTGTGCGACATGCGTCAGACGCGAAGCAAAACGGGGTTCGAGCGCAGAGGCTGCCACCGGGCGAGTTGCCCGGAGCCGGAGGGAAAAACGTCTAAGATGGTATATGCGCATCCTGGAAAGAACTTGGAATCATAGAATGAGCTTGGCCCTAGAGATGAATGTGTTCAAGAACCGTTCGCGCCTACAGAAAAAGTGGAGGAACCTTATCAAGATAGGCTCCGTAAAAGTCGGTGCTGTGGCGGAGAACACTTTCGGTAGAATGAGACGGCGACGAATATAAAGAGCGGCAAACTCTTTGACCGCGAGGTCTGAATGCTCATGAGGAAGAAGTGGGGTAGCGTACCTTCCGCCATTCGCTAGCTGACATCATTTTCATCATGTCGGCCGGCACCAACTCGCTGAGCAGTTGTGGCAGCTGTGCCAGTGGAGCATTCTAAAATGCACGTTCCTTCAAGGTAGCTGATAATTAATTATCAAACAGTCACCTTCGAGTCTTTGGTAATCGCCCTTAGAAGAAGAGCTGCGATGTCAATAGATTCTTGCTTCGTCACCCTGTGATAGCCGAGAAGATATTTCGGGCATTCCTTCAAAACAAAAACAAAAATGAACGTTTCGAGTTTCACCTACATGAAAATCATGTGTAACCGAATACTAGTTAGAGGCAAATGTACGCACCTGCTGGTAGTGGAAAATTAGATCGGCGTTCCTATCCTCCCCAGGCGTCACGTTCATCCATAGCTTTCGCATGAAGAAGACTTGGTAGTTGACAGGGACTATTGAGTTTTCCTAAAGGGTTAACGATAAGATTTTTCTCTCGTACGAGGGGATTATGCACATTACCTTTAAGGAGTGATTGTTCTGCACCCAGTCAGACAACTGACGTACAAAGTCGAAGAAGAACTCGTTTTCTGGCACTGCGAGGACTAAATATGTAACGTGAACATGAATCAAGGAGGAATTCTCTCGTTGCTCATTGTTTGTTTTTTTTTCCCAAATTTTTTCTGTGCATTTAATACAATAGTGGGCACATGAGAATACCAACTTCTCAAGTGTAGTTGTGAAAATGTCTACGCTTTTCTCATATTTTAACAAGAAGCCACTCTACGAAATTTAGTCAGAATCAGTGGTAATTTTGTAAGGATTTTTCCGATTATTCAGCGGTAATGGTAACGATATGGCGGCGCAGGAAAGCAGAAAACGATAGTGTGAACAGCGACATAAGCGAGGTGACTAATATAGAAGGCAGAGCTGCTCAGAATCAGATGACCTAAGCGAAGAATGACTCATGAATTTATATGGCAAGAGAGTCGAATTGTGGAGCGTAGACAGGGGAAGCGAAATTTAGAAGAGCTCGCGTTGGACGCACCTTTCTCTTTAATTTTCACGAAGAGTGAGAAGCCATCGCGCTTCTTCAGCCCCAGACGTTGGGCTATCCGTTGACAAAAGTCTCGTGCTCTCGTAGACGAAAGCACCTCGATTGCTTCGTCCGACTGGTCGGGGAAATAAACCTGAATGTAGAAGTTGCACTGTTTAAGAAGGACGTTGGTGGTCAAACGGTTTGTTAGCCAGTCAGCTAAAGAGAGAAACTTCACGAATGCGCTAACGAGAGAAGTAATGACGTATTGACTACTACAGATAGAAGACTTCCTAAATCCATAAAAGTTTGGAGAAAAGTCTTGGAATAGAAAGGTAAGCGCTGTTAGAAGTGAGGGTAACAATCGACCTAAAACTCACTTTGTGGAAGATTTGCGTAGTTTTGTGCTGAATAGCCTCCACTTCGACAAGGTGAGGTGGGAATTTCCGAGAGCATCCTCTGAAATAGGCTGGAAGGCAATGAGCAGAGCTAGCCAGGCTTACACTGGGTAAGCTATTTCTTTAATCTCTACTTCAAGCATCACAGCGACAGCTGGCTTATGGCATAGAGATTTTTGACGACTGCGCTATGATTACACGTTCAATTTAAAATGCAATTCAAACAAACTTGTTCATCCTCATAATTCGCACGAGACAATCGTGGGCTATAGGTTGATGTCTCGACTTCAAGAAATGTACAACCTGAACGAGTAACATTTTGAAGTCTCTGTTAAATTTTATACAATCCACGCAGACCGGACTGCTTTTTCATAAAACTAAATAATAGAAATTTGGTTTCTTACTTCCTTTAGAACGCTTGTGCTGGGAGAGAAAAGGCCCGTGGTCAACCAAGCGAGCTCCCAACCCCTCTCTTCAGACAATACTGAAGGATTCATTGTCAACTGACGAAGCAGTTGACAGTAGAGCTCATCGCGGAGGATCTCCTGCAGCAGAGAATGCACGTTTCTCGGGAGGAAATGCCCCTCGCACAGACAGGAGCATCATCAGAAAATGACTCACGTGCGCAATGGCCGGCTTGAAAATGCTGTCGGTGAGATCGGTGCCCAGTCTGCTTCGTCGCGACGGCTGATCTCCCATGTACTTCATCACGCAGACGAACATCGCTATCGCGTCTCGACACTGCTCGTCCCTGCAATATTAAGTAGGATGGAGAGAGAGTGAGTCGGCAAGCAGTTTTACCAGGAAAATCTGACCTTCCTTCGAGCTTTTTCAGCAGTGGTGCTTCCAGCGCCTCGCGGCAGAATCGCCATTGAGGCATGGGAGCGACGTCACGTCGTCGTAACGCCATCAGGGAGCGCTGTGACACCAACGGACGTGACGGAGCCCTGAATGGAAACCTATTCAGCTCATTGAGGAAGATCTGAACAACAGTGAAAGTGGGAGCAAGAGTGAGCGGCAGCAGACGCATTACGTACCTGAAATTGCTGAGGGCGAACTGCTCCAGAGTGTGCGGTCGACCGAGCGTCTGCAGAGCAACAACTTGGTTGTTGTTCAGCACATCGAGCGCCGTTTGCTCGCCTTTCGAGAACAACTGCTGGAAAGGACTACGTGTGACGGCGTGATCTTGAAAAAGGGTTGACCCCTAATAAGCCGTAGGAACAGAGATTCTTATCTTGCCACTAATCAACATTTCTTCTCGGCCCAGCTTGTTCAGGTGAGACCCACGGATATTTCTGTCACTGTTGACGTACACCAGAACACAACCGACAGTACAGTTCCCTAATGTGCACTTCGCAGCGGGACATGCGCCAGTTCTACTGGGCTGCCGCGAACAGCATCTGATGACATTCCCTAACAACAAAATGGACGAAGACTGCAACTCATAAAGGGCTGACCTCAATCCTCGACGAAAACAGCTCTGATTTTTTATCTCCCTCATGATCAAAACAACGCCTACTGCGTCAGCATGTGCTTGCGTTACTAATACATCCTTAAATTTCTCAAGGCTGTCGCTCCATTTTCTAAGAGGATGAGTTCCAGGTTCTGAGCTTCTTACAGCGTACTCATCGAAGAATTTATAGGTCTACCAATGTCCAAGTTCGACGCTCTTGAAACCTGGGCATTTTGTAACTATGTTTTGCTGTTCTTTGCCTGACAGGTTTGAAATGAATTCCTTTATCACGACCGAGGTTTCGACGAACTCGTCTTTCTCAAGGTCTGAAAGAAGCTTGAAATGTTTGGTTCTGCAGAGTTCATTGGGTCAGAAACGTCGCGTCTACCCTTGCACGAACAACATGCCCTTAAGAGTGTTAAGAAGAAAGACCACATGTGCACCCAACTAACTCACCGATATCTCACCAGCGCCAAGAAATCGGCTCAGCTGGTCGCCATGGGCAGGTGAGACATACTGGTCCGGTCAGATGTTGTGCTCCGAACACGGTGGTGTTGAGAATGTATGCGAAGCAGTATACGACATCTCACGGCTCAGATTCACTGTCATTGGAGATGCACGAGTTTCTACGAAGGCGTTGGATTTTCTTAGCCTAGGTTCTTCGTTTTCAGTGACGCAAGAGATGTGTCGAGACACATTTCGGAAAGTTGTGGGCGCGTTGCATAAGCTTAGAGACCAACTTAGAGCAAGGGCAAGGGAAGAATCTGAACGCGATAAAATTGATAAATCGTTACACGCTGCACTAGCGCCGATCCCATTTCCAAAGTCATTTTACAAAGAATCTCAATCTTTTCCGGAAATCGATGTTAGGTTCAGAACTCTGTCTTCACAGATCCTGCGTGTTTTCCACATTCATAGGCATGACAGAACAACTAAACCGACAAGGGACCAATGGGAAGGGTTCAAAGAGATTCGTGACCTAATTAAACGTAATGAAATACGGCTTTCCGTTAGCGACAGGGGAGGTGAATTCATGATTTGTTCACAGGTTTTGTAAAAGGAAATCACGGAATTCAACCTTGCTGATTCCAGCGTTTAGATGGTGACCCAGCCAACAACGGGAGCCTGTAGGTCGACCAGATTTGGTGTGAATCGATAGAGGGATAGGAGGCTCAGCCGGCTTGCATTGGCAGTCCAGAAATTGGGATTGATCTGGACCCTACCATCTTCCATATTAGAATTTCGACATCTATCGAATGAGCCAGGAAAGAATCTTGTCTCGACAACCCTTACAACAATTTTTCTAAGGCGCTGTTTAACTTTCGTTAAACATCAGTTTTTATTTATATCGGAATTAACTACGAGCATGCTTCCAGGCTATTGGTGTGGACTCTACCATCTCCTATATTAGAATTTCGATCTCTATCGAATGACCTAGAAATTATCCTGTTTAAATAACCCTTAAGGCGGCTTTTAGGCGTTGTTTATTCCCGTTAAATATCGGTGTTTATTTATACCAGAATTAATTGCGAGGCATGCTTCCAGGCTGAAATTGCGCGAGGAATATAACTAGATAGATGAGAGACCTTCTAAGAGCACCCCAAGTGCTGAACATTCTTGAAAACAACATTATGATCCTTCAGTGCGTAGAGCACGTTCCCAGTTTTAAATTGCACGATGAATTCAATTTGATAGTCGGTAAACCCTCCTAAGAACACCGAAGTATTCCAGTTTTTTTCAAAGCATTTCATGAGTGTTTCCTAACTCGGTAATTGGTGGAGGAGACATTGGCTATGCAGGTACATTGCCTGTGGGACGCGAGCTCAAAATGCTGCTAGAAGCCACAAACGACTGGACGAGCAATTTGAAGTATTGTGTGATGAAATTTATTCTCGGTGAACATTAGATTTGATGAAGCACCTATTCAGTCTCAGTCTTGATATATATGGCGTGTGCATTATAAAGTTCCGTAGAAAAATCAGTTGCGAATTGGTAAGGAGATGTCATGTTGAAACTAACGCTTTAAACTTCTGTTAAAATATATCTCGTCTATCTAATTGGAATCCTTGTGCAATTTTAGCCTGAAAGCATGCCTCGCATTTAATCCTGATATATGTGAATAGAAACCGATATTTAGCGAAAAATAAACAGCGCCTGAAAAAAATCGCTTTAGTCGGTTATTGAGGCAGGATTCTTTTCTGGATCACTCGATAGAGTTCAAAATTCTAGTACAGGGTATGGTAGGGTCTACATCAGTAGTATGGAAGCATGCCTCGCAAAAAAGTTGAAAGAAAGTTAAACAGCGCCTTAGAAAAATTGTTGTAAGGGTTGTCGAGACAAGATTCTTTCCTGTCTCATTCGACAGAGCTCGAAATTCTGATATAGGAGATGGTAGGGTTCAGATCAATTCGAGTTTCTGGACTGCCAATTCAAGCCGTCTGGGCCTCCTATCCCTCTATCGACTGTAATCAGACCAAATCTGGTCGACCTACAGGCTCCCGTAGTCGGCCGGGCCAGCATCGCCTTCGCGGCGAGGGCTGTATGGCTGAGTGCGAAGCGGCGGGTGTCACTGCATGAGTCGACGCTAATTGGCTCCGCAGGCACTGTCCCGCGTCTTTGCCCGCGCCGCTTTCAGGCAGAACGCCCCTCACTCATAGATAAGCGCCTTATAGGCCTTTGTCATACCATCGCTCACCCTGAGCGACGCCCAATGCTATGCACCCATATCGATTCCATCGCGCCGCCCGATCGATATGGGAGCATATCATTAGGCGTCGCTCGGGGTGAGCGATGGTATGACAAAGGCCATAAAGAGACTAACGCTGAGTACGTCGACGTGCCTTGTGTTCCATCGCTTGCTTAAAGCGCACAAATTGTCTTAAGAAGACACACCTCACTGACTGCAGGAACGTACAAAATACGGCCTATAATAAGTTGTGTAGATGGACCAACAGACCGGATATCTTGGTTGCTTAACAAGATTGTTGGTCAGCTTCTCAACTTTGTACCATCACACTTGGAAAACACGGAGAAGCTACTGGAACACTTGCGCTCTTGCAGATTCCAGTGAGGTTGCGTAATTGAATCGTTTGATGTGACTGCCTTATATATCAACGTTGATAATACTGCAGCTCTACAACCACTCTCAGAAATGCTTGACGAGCACGAGTGTAATATTACTATGTTCGGTTTAAGAAAGTCTGTCAAGTCCAGGTCAAGCGTCCATTGGATCCCCCAGGCCGATCGGTGTCGATATCTCTCTTACCGTCGGCACCCTCCTCTGTCAGAGTACTCTCTCTTCGGACCTTGCCTCCTGTCATAGCCGGGGCCCGTCCGAACATGGTCAAGGGGGTTGATCCACATGGATCGGACACCGCGGGAGCCGCGCCGCATCGGACCATGCGCAGCGGCCGGGTCCCCAGAACATTAGTCTCCGTTCCCTGCTGCGAAGCAGCCGGTCCGGCCTTGAGAGCCGCATTCTTCTCGTTTTCTTCATTTCGTTTTATCCTCTAACCGTTTTCAAGTGGGAAAAGGGGTCCAACATCTCACCCGGAGACATTCGGAGTGTAACGAGCACAACATTACGGGTTAGGTTTTGCATCGTCGGTTAGACCCGGCGCCGTCACACTAGCTTCGCCTCTCGTAGCCCCGGGACGCTAACAGGTGTTCCCCGGATAAGGCAGCGGTGGGGTTAGGCATACTCCCCTTCCGCTGAGAGTGAGTGTCTCGCTGAACGTGGCGACCAGGAGCCTTAGAGCTCTTGATTTCTTCTGTGCTCCACTCCCCACGGTCCCCTCATCCTCTCCCACTGTTTCAGCTGACATTATTAAATTACCTCTCCTACCAACCGTGTGCCCAGCCATAGGCGTCACAGCCGGCTCCGGGCTATTCGTGGCTAACACTTGTTAGTCCAATTCCCCTTCTTTGCGTAGTAGGCCAAAACTTGAGCCTCCGCAGTAGGGGTATTCATTGGGTGGAGACCCACTAAGTCAGGGGAAGAGTCTAGGTAGCTCTTTTAAGGGCCTTCGCACCCGGCTCCTCCGTAGTGTAGGCTCCCCAGTGAATCTCGGCAGGAGTTGCGCGTCCGCCTCCTAGCCTGGTCGGGACGAGTGTAGTCAGCCTGAATTTTAGTAGGCGCTAGTACCTGTGAGAAATAAAGGGGGTGCTTCTCGGGCGTAGCTCCATCTAGTAGAGAGAGTCTAACTATTTAGCAGTCGGCTAGCGACTCCTAGTGGTGTTGCCTCAGCCTGACCCTCCTAGGTGGGCTTTTCACTGGTACTTCACGTACCCTCTTCGCCCCGCATTTTCCCCGGGCTTGGGCTACGCAGCTACCGCTGCATGGTAGTCGGCCTCACTGCTAAGTGAGATTTGTCCTTGAGGATTAGGTAAGTACCTAACTCAGTTGGTCTCCACCTGGTGGCCTATCCCTGCTCCTCCCTTATCCCATCCGTCCTAGTTGCGTGAGTGGAGCCTAGAGGGAGTTAAGAGCGAGACAGCCGGTCGGATTCCAAACCTCAACAATCGGACGAGCCCCAGCTAATTCTCACATACTAACCAAGTCTTGCTGGCATACATTTGATCATCTTGAGTTCATTTAACCCGGTCGAGCCTAATTAGTTCCCGTTGAACTCATTCACATCTTTTAGATCAATTGATTTCATTTTCATACTATTTCACTTCGCTGTCGTTTCCGCGTTCGAAGTTGTTGTTGTTGTGAACCGTTGCATTTGTGTTTGAAGTTTTTACTTTGTTATATAAACTTTATAAAACCTACGGTGTCATCACCGTCTGACAAACGGTTCAGCCGTCTGGTATCTAGAGGGGAGATAAAAGAAACACTAGGGGACCTTAGGTGACCTTCTCTGAGTTGTCAAGTCGGATTAGGTACCGGTAGCTTCGGAAGAGTTCACTTAACGAAGAAGAACATAATGTCGGTAGACCTGCACAGTTTAAGTGCTTCTAGAAGCCCTTCTGCCTGTTCGCCTAGCGACGGCGCAGAAGGACACCGACTAAGTTCTCCGGGTGGAGAAGCGGGAAGGCCAGACGGCAAGGATAACCCCGCACCCACCTGCGGACTGAGTCGGGAGTTGACAAGTATTTCGTGTACAACTTTATACACTATGCCAACGTTAACAATAACACAATCGGCATCATCCATACTTCCTCCCGCAACTCAATCAAATACTAGTCCGCCACAAAACTTGACAAGTCATATATAAAACGATACTTGTCAAGGAGTGCATGGGCTGCAATATCTTCATATGGTCCGGCAAATACCTCTCGCAACTTCGAGGACTTGCAATGGGACATCGTTTAGCCTCGGTTCTAGCAATTTGCTTATGAGCAAAGTTGAAGGACCGGTAATAGAACGGCCACCTATAATGTACTGCCGATACATAGATAATTGCTGTTAACAACAAGTTCGAAATGGATGAGCTGGTCAACATTCTCAACACACAATCACACTACATAAAGTTCATGCGAGAGGTTCAGTTCTGTGTGAAGGCTGGTTACCCTTTTTGAACGCAAAGATTAGGGTGAGAAACGGTCAGTGTAGTGAGAAATGGTACCGCAAAGGCAGTTCCAAGAATATCATCATCCACGCAAGGTCGGCCCATCCTTCAGCTGTAAAGAGAGCTGTACCCCGCAACATGATGAGTTAGGATGAGTACGGGTGATGAGGAGCGCGAAGAGTCCTGAATGTTAGCGTGCAAAATAGCTAACCTCAATGGGTACGAAGTGCGATGAAGCTGTGTGCAACACAGGCGCTACGCTAACGCGTTTAGCAATAAAATTTGCCGTTCACTGCCTTTCATTTCGGATAAGGTCACTGCAGCTGTACGTCAATGCCTGTTGCGAGCGGGCTTGGATGTTGTGTTGTAAATATTCCGAGAGACAATATTAAACGTCAGCTTGTTTGCAATCGGTTATATGACCGCGTATCAGGGATGAGCGGATTAACCGTTATCCGTTATCCGTTATCCGGTTTCCGGGGGGTTTTGGCCTATCCGTTTTGTTGTTCGTTATCCGGCGATTTTTTGCCGGATAACGAACAACAAATTAGCTGAATCTTAGCTTTGGACGTGGTGATGGGTGGACTATGTACAGGATCCTTCACGATCGTAAGAGTGGTCGTCAGAAACAACAGAAGTATTCAAATATAGAAGGGTTAATTGAAGTTTCCTCTTGGGAACTGGCTACATCGTTTTAAAGATATCCAACTTCCAGCCTTCCAGAAGGCGCGCTAAGCCTGTACCATACTTATGTGAGGCCTACTTAGCACAGCATTGTTCATTCGTCTCAAGTCTTGTGCTGACCAAGAAGGCATATAAGCTGCTCCTAGTAATCGCCAAAAGTGGAGAGCCGCATCCTGGGAAGAATTTTTTGACGCAGATCTTTCCATCGTATCATTTGTGGTTGCACGACTGCAGTATGCTCGATTTGATTGCAGGTGGTAATGGTACGTTTTTAGCCATATGCTGTCGTGAATTATCACAAAATACCGCAGTACAGCAATGAATACTAGCAAAAGAAATAGGATTAATCCAAATACATAGAGTAAGCAACTTCTCTATTAAAAATTTCAGGGGAGCAATAAACTACTAAACAAACTTATCATCGTGGGTGCTGAAGACATGTAGATTTGTTTTAATTTCTGAGTTTTTTTTTGTGAAACTTATCTGCAACATGGAGAACACGTTCGTTTTGGGGCTGGGTCGGGTATTCTTCCTCTGCTCCGGACGGAATGGGTCGGATATTCTTTCTCACATCCAGAAGGTCTGGATGTCATAACTCTTTGAGTGTGTGTTTGCCATACGCAATTGCTTGCAGTTACTACCCAAAAGTTAGTATTTTATCCATCCCAGATAATTCCACGTTCAACTACCTTTGATCTTGTGATGCTATCGAGCAACAACAACAGTAACGGCTCAGAGCATGTGTAGGATCAAGACGTTATGTGAAGTTTGTTGGGCTGGATGTCTCCTGCCTTCTTCTTCTTTCCAGAGACATCGGAAGAATAGCTCATTCAAGGACTATTCTATTTTTCAACAGCTCCAATTGAAAAAAAGAGCTAAGCGCAGAGCAAGGCTGATAAATAAGACAATCCAGGTCAAGGGCGGGTATGTTGCTGTGCGTTTGTCTTCATTCGGATGGGCAGAAAACACCATAGAGCGTTGTTAATGGCGATTGCAAAACGTTTGAAAAACACTGCGAAAATGTCTAGAAATGGCTTATAAATTAACAGTCTTTAAGTCCTGGTCTGCTTTTGAAACTAGAGCAATTTAAAACGAGTTTAAATTTTTGTTGTTTGTTCGTTATCCGTTTTTCCGTTATCCGGCCATTTTCGGGCAAAATTATCCGTTATCCGTTATCCGGTTTTCAAAATTGCGTGATTTGTCCGAATGAAGGAACAGGAGACTGCGCGCGGAAAGGCGTCATTTACCAGATAGAGTGTTTATCCTGCGGTGAATTGTATATTGGGGAAACAGGGAGGCTGCTGGGCATCCGCGTTAAGGAACATCTTACTGGAAAGGGGAAGCAAAGCTTATTAACTCTCTTGGAAAGCACCGAAGGGAAGCCCCCTCCGGTGACGATTTTAATGTAAAATACACAGTATTGTATCATGAGAGCGAAATAGGGACTAGAAAGGCGCTTGAGGCCTTCTGGATTCACAGGCGCAATCCATCCATGAACAGCAGGAACGAGTGCATCTCCATTACCAGTGAATTCTTGCCTTTTATCTCTTTGTGTGAGCTGTGAGATGTCGTATACTGCTTCGCATACATTCTCAACACCACCGTGTTCGGAGCAGTATATCTGACCGGACCATCTCACTTGCTCCATGGCGACCAGTTGAGCCGGTTTCTTGGCGCTGGTGGGATATCGGTGAGTTAGTTGGGTGCAGATGTGCTCTTTCTTCTTAACACCCTTAAGGGCATGTTGTTCGTGCAAGGGTAGACGCAACGTTTCTGACTCCGTGAATTCTGCAGAACCAAACATTTCAAGCTTCTTTCAGACCTTGAGAAAGACGAGTTCGTCGAAACGTAGATAGAGGAATTTATACAAAACCGGTCAAGTAAAGAAGAACAAAACATTATAGGTCTATCTTTTTTCAAGGGAGCGTACCGCACTGCTTTTTATTAATGACGACACGTGAAAAGTGTAACTATTCGGTGGCCAGGGACATGGAGGTCAAAAAGTAAGCTGCTTCCTATTCTGTTTTTTATCGAATCAATTCTCGCTTGCCATCGAAATGGGGTCTTGCAACTTCACCAAAATCCAAACAATGTTCAAAATATGTTCGCACCAAAGTATTCACGCTGGGCTTCACAAGCGCTGGAAGCACGTAGACGTTTTCTGTTTGAACGAGGCCTTGAAGACATGTTCTCGCACATTCGCCCTGAACAATAGAGGTATGACCCAATAGAGTGCTGCTAACTCACAAGTTTTAGCAAGTCCTACCTCCACTAATTTCTCAGTAAGCAGATCTTTCCCAGTAAAGTTGTTCATCAGGATAACGAGGTCGCCGGTTTCGAAGTCGAGAAGATTAGTGTAATCTTAATAGTTTCGGTTTTTGTCTACGTGGCGGTGAACCGCTCACCTCCTCCCCAGCTTACCGTTCCCTTTCTGTCCCTTCATAGCAATGACATATCGACTTCGCTGCTTCAGTCCATCGATGAACGTCGACACCACATCCACGACGTCTGCGGCATTCGGAGATTGAAATGAGTACTCGTCGCCAGATATCGTTTGTAATGTGCAAGTGTCGCAACCAGGTCTCAATCCTCTTAAGGTGGTGCTGTTGCTGGGAGCGACTGTTTGATAAGTTGGCGTAGCTCTTACCTCTGGTGGGTAACTTTGCTGATTTCAGGGAAACTGAACTCAAGTAGCACTTGCTCTTTGTCGTCGACCACATAGACTCCTGTCCAGTTCACCGCCACTATGACGTCATTGCGTGGCAGAGGCGGTGCTGAGAACTTCGCTGCTTCATAGAACCTGTAACAGATGCATCATAGGCAGCTCTCCTCTCGTTTCTTTGCAGACGACTTACTTGGCTGAAAAGGGGTGCATTTTTCCGAAAATTCCCTTTTTAACCTAAAGGACAAGGGATAGATTCTAAGGTCCCTCCTGGGATGAGACGCCTCTTTCGCGACGACTGGCGAAGGCTGAGCGATTCCCAGATAAGTCTGCTCCCGTTCACTAACTCAGAAGGATCTATGGCATCTTTTCGCCTAGGCGTGAACTAAAGCATCACTATTCCCGGGTCGATTAGAAAGCTGGCGCCTTCTTCGACAGCACTCCAAGCGCGCTGCTAAGTCCACTGAATTGCTTCGAAAAGTCCAGAAAGCAGTGCTATTTTCAACCTGTGCGTCCAAGTTGAAAATTTTCGGCTTCTCATATTTGTTTTCAAAAATCGAGACAGGGTAACCAACGATTAAACCGCGGGTATGCGGGCGGGATATAAAGGGTGGAGACACCCACGATAGAGCATTCATATTTACCCTCTCTCTCTCTTTCTCTCTCTCTCTCTCTCTCTCTCTCTCACTCTCTATCTCTTTCTGCCCCTCACACCCCCGCATACCCACGGATTCAACTACTGACAAATGCGGACCCAGAAATCCCGGTGACCGATCGATGCTATCCACGTGTTGTGCCGTGCGCGTGACTCCCCATTCAAATTAGGGGGAAATGGATAAAATCAGTGTTTTTTACTTGACTGAAGCCTGGCTATCAGCTGTAGCATTCTTGTGGTTTCCAACCTGAACGGTGAATACTGAACAGAGATCCAAAACGCCGATTCAGCTGTGAGTCAAGCGAGCGGGCAGCAAATCTGCGCAAACGAACAAAGGGAACGAGGGGTATTAAGGCAGACGTAGGCGTTACATAGTTCTCTTAAGGCCTCCGCAGACTTCTGCGGTGTTGCCGCTGCCCTATGCTTAACCATAGGGCAGGGAGCAGAGCTCGCCGCCAGCGGCGCCGCTGGGCGGCACCGGCGGCGTCGCTGGCGGAAATGACTTGAATCATTCCACCCGGCGGCGCCGCTCCAGCGTCTGTCTGTCTGCGCTCTGCGCTCTGCCCTTTCGCGGCGGGATCCAGAGCGGAGACGTCGATGCGGGCGCGCGATCGTCATCGGGGCGCGTTATTGTTAAGCACCAGTCAATACAATATTTACAATATTTATTGAGCCAAAATTATTACAAAATCTGCTTATCACAAAAGAACAGCGAAAATTGGCTCTCAAAAGACCAACAAAAGTGGATGAAAATTACTGTTTCAAAAGTGATGCGAAAAGAGTTGGTCACAAAAAAAATGCAAGGAAAGATTGCTTTTTTAGAGATCTGCGAAAAATGGTTTCTTCGAAGAATTACGTGATGCGAAAAGTGCTTTTATTCAAGCAGTGTTCATTCAGCAGTTTTTTTTGTTTACAATACAATATTTATTGAGCCAAAAGTATTACAAAATCTGCTTATCACAAAAGAATACAGCAAAAATGGTTCTCAAAAGAGCAGCAAAAGTGGAGGAAAATTATTGTTTCAAAAGTGATGCGAAAACAGTTGATCACAAAAAAATTGTAAGGAATGGAGCTTTTTTAAAGATCTGCAAAAAAAAATAGTTTCCTCGATGAATTGCGTGATGCGAACATTGCCTGAAATAATAGCGTAGTTTTTTAGTGAGCCAAAAGATATTAGAATCAAAAAACACCCCTTTGTTTTAAAAAGCCTTCAAGTTGTCGACTGAAGCTAGCAGGAGATGACGACATAAGTAACGACGCCGGGAGCTGGTTCCATGTGTCCATCACTCGGCACCAAAAGGACTCTGCATAAAGTTGTGTTCGGGCTCTTCCAGGAAGTAGTCGAAAATGGTGACCTCTTGTTCTAATGACAGACTGCGACATTACTAGTGGGGACTCACAGCTAAAGTCAACATATCCCATGAGCAGCTTAAATAGAAATCCTTGGTCATATAACATTCTTCTCAGTTTTAGTGAACTACCACCGAGTCGAGTTAGACGCTCACGATAACTGAGGAGAAATTGGCCGTTTCTTGCGAATATCTCTTTTGTGAATCTTTTTTGAACGTCCTCAATTTTGCTAATGTACTGAACTCGAGAAGGAGACCACAGCGGCGTACAATACTCCAGGATTGGCCTTACATAAGTCACGAAGAGTTTAAAAAGTGTTTCCTTATTTCGTGTTTTAAAAGCTCGCAGGATAAAGTTTGACTTTGCATATGCTACCGACACAATCTTCTCAATATATTTCTCGTACGAAAGCCTGTCGTTGTACGTAACACCGAGATCTCGTACTGACTTCTCTATGATTAAACGATAGCGCCCGAGGTAAAAAGAGCAGTTGGGAGGATGCCTGCGCCCAATACACATTATCGATGTTTTTTCAAAAGAAATATCGAGCTTCCATTTTTCGGACCACTTTAGCAGGGCATCCAATGCCTTTTGAAGAGCATCACAATTATTTATTGAGTAAATCTTAGAGTCGTCTGCATAAATAGAGCAGTTAACTTCCAAAGGAAGACAGCTAGGCATATCATTTATGTAGAGCAGGAACATAAGTGGGCCAAGACAAGTGCCTTGAGGAACACCGCTGGTAGTAGGATAGGTTGCAGACAATGAACCGTTCACAATGACCCGCTGGCTACGCCCAAGTAGGAACGACCGAAGGAAGTTTAACAGGCACCCACTTATGCCGAATGCTTCAAGCTTCTTTATAAGAAGGCATAGAGGAATGGAGTCGAAAGCTTTAGCGTAGTCTACGTAACAAACGGTCACATAGCCACCGGAGTCCAGAATTTGATTCCAAGTGGAAACAGAGGACATGAGAGCTGTTAATGTTGACTTTCTCTGTAGGAAACCGTGCTGATGTTTAGTAATTAGGTTGTTTCTATGAAAGTAGTCATAAAGTTGTTTACAAACAATTCTTTCAAGGACTTTGCTTGTGGAACAGGTGAGGCAGATGGGTCTATAATTCTTAACGTCAGCTTTGCATCCTTTTTTGAAAATAGGTCTAACGAGACTAGAAAGCCACATCGATGGGACTTCCCCATAAAGAAGAATTTTATTAAATAAAAGTGTGAGCACTGGTGTTAGACCCAGAGCAGCTTTTTTAAGAAATACATAGGGAATTTTATCGGGCGAAGTAGACGTACGTAGTGGAATCCGAGACAGAGTTCTGTAGACTAATTCACTGTTGATATCCAAGTAGTCTAATTTAGCTTCGGTGAATGGGGGACAGACCATATCATTATCGGTGCTGCTTTTGTAGACAGACTTAAAAAAGGATGCAAAGACTTCAGCCTTTTCCTCCTCGGTCAAACACGGCTCACCGTTAAAGTTTTTAATTGTACCAATTCTATTACTAGCTTTGATTCTGGCATTGACAAATTTGGAGAAAAGTTTCGAGTTTCGAGACTGAGCTATTTTTTCCTCATTCATCAAACTCAGCACTGCAAGTTCGCGTTTAAGTTTTCTAGAAAAACGAAGGTATTTTTGAAAACCATTTATATGGCGAGTTCGATGCAGTCGAGACACCTTGGAAGCCAGCATGCGAATTCTAGCTGGGTAGCGGGTGAAACTATTTTGTTGCCGTAGGGGGATATATTTCTCAATAAGTCTGTTGCAGCTTTCAAGATACACATCGTAGCACTCATCAGTAGAGGAACAGCTTTCAAATCTGACGCGCCAGTTGATTTTTAGTAGTTCTTCACAAATTGCATTGTAGTCGCCGTGCATGAAGTCTAGAAGCTGAAACTGAGCCTTAGGCAAACGAATATGGGTCACTAAGTTAAAATAGACTGCTTCGTGGTCCGAGGTGGAGAAGTCGGTCCCGAAAAGAAACAGTACAGTATCTCGCTGTCAGTCACCGCTCCCACTGATGATGAGTCAAGCCGCTGAGCGGCGCCGCTCAGCGATTTCGCCGTCCGCCGCCCGCCGCTCGCCGCAGAAGTCTGCGGGGGCCTTTACACACAGTACTTCTTCTTCTTCTTCAGCGTTTGTCCCGCTTCGAGGCGGGGTCCGCTATTCTGGTGAGGTGACGCCACTTTACGCGATCAAATGCTTGATCGGGATGGATACCAGCAACCTTTAGGTCCACATGCAACGTATCAAGCCATCGCTGCTTCGGCCGCCCTTTAGGCCGTTTTCCGGGCACATTTATGTTAAGGCCAATCTTCCTAACAGTGTCACATTAGCTCGAAGAACGTGGCCATACCACCGAAGGCGAGCTTCACGCAACTTGTCAGCAATTGGAGCGACACCAAACCTCTGGCGTATTTCATCGTTGCGAATACGGTCCAGACGCGTAACACCAGCCGTCCATCGCAGCATTTTCGTTTCCATTACGCTGAGGCGAGTCTCAACCTCCTTGGTTGCAGGCCAGCACTCAGCTCCATACATCGCTACTGGTCGGACGGTGGTTCTATAGATCTTCGATTTAAGGCGTTCCGGTATCTTCCTGTCGAATAAAACACCTGTCATCGAGCGCCATTTGGACCACGCTGCGCTCACGTGCGAGTTCACCTCGAACGTCAGACTACCATCAGACGCAATTGCAGATCCAAGGTACTTGAAGTTTGTCGTTCGTGCTAGCGCAGTGCCATTGATCTCAATGGACCCGGCTTCGTTTACGCTTGTCGTCAAGTACTCAGATTTTTTGACGTTTAGCTTGAGCCCGAACATCGCCAAGCGGTCGTACCAAGCTTGCGCTTGTCGCTCGAGTTCGCTCTTCTCTTCGCTTGCAAGCATTACGTCATCTGCATACAGCAGCGTCCAGGGGGCAGGCTTCTGAAGGTCTCTCGAAATGGCATCCATTACGACAATGAATAGGAGCGGGGAAAGCGCAGAGCCCTGGTGAACACCAACGGAGATAGGAAACTCCGCCGATGTGCCGGCTGGCGCTCGCACACTACTCTTTGGACCAGTGTAACGTATGCGCACCCACTCAATAAGCTCTTCGGGAACACCGTGTTGTCGTAAGGCTAACCATATAACCTCACGCGGTACACGATCGAATGCTTTCTCTAAGTCGAGAAAAGCTATGTGCAGCGGTTTCTGCTTTTCGCGATGTCTCTCTACCAGAAGACGAGCAGCATGTATGGCATCGATGGTGCCACTGCCCGCTACGAAGCCACATTGATTGGTGGAAAGTTGGACGATATCGCGAATACGTCCATCTATAATTCGCTCGAAGATTTTCATGCTGTGCGAGAGCAAGCGAATTGGACGGTAATTCGTGCAGTCCGCAGGACTGCCCTTCTTCTTCCATATCGGGATCGTCGTGCTTTCCTGCCAACTACCAGGTACCTTCTTTTCCGTAACAACCTGGTTGAAAAACTTCGTTAGCCACCCAGCAGGACTCCAGCACCTCAACTTCCATAGGTCGGCCGCTATATCATCGGGGCCCGTTGCTTTGCCTGGCTTCATCTTCTTCAAAGCCGCTTCCGTCTCCTTCACAGTTATTTTCTGTACAGGACCGTGCGTAGGAGGGACGCAAGGGATGGGCGGATGGGCAAACTCTTCTGTCGAAATTCTCTCGAAGTAGTCATGCCATCGTTTCATAGCCCTCTTGCGGTTCGTCAGTAGATGGCCATTCTCATCGTTGATGCCCGAGAATTTCTCGATGTCCTCGGCCTGACGATGGTGTGCCTTGGCAAGTCGATAAAGATGTCGTTCACCATCGCACGTCTCGAGTTTGTCGCTGAGATCATCATAATGGACGGCTTTTGCAACGGCTACGGCCTTCTTTGCCGCTTTCTTCGCCTCCTGGTACATACGCCATTTGTCTGCAGTCTTGTCGCGCAGGAACGCGTGATATAATTTTTTCTTCTCTCGGACTTTTTCTCTTACGTCGTTAGTCCACAGCCACGCCAGCTTCTCGATCTTGCGGCGTCCAGGCTTAGTCATGCCTAATTCAGAGCATGCAACTTGTAAAATCGTATCGGTTGCATCTTTCCATGTTTCGTCGACGGTTGTCACCGTCGGTAACCGAATACGAGAAACAAAAGCTGCAGCGTTTTCCTTCAATCGCCACCACTTGATTCTCGGTGGACCGCATCGCTCGACATTTCTCAGCCTCGGAGGGGCGAACTTAAAAGTGCATATCAGCGGACGGTGCTGTGTGGCGACAGTCTCGTACGGCACCACCTTCGCATCTGTAACCAGCTTTCGATCGCGATGCTTCACAAGGATGAAGTCGATCTGTGTCTTGGTGCTCCCGCTATAGAACGACACCAGATGGGAGTCACGCTTTCGAAATACGGTGTTCGCGATGATGAGGTTATGCGAGTCCGCATACTCAAGGATTCGCTCACCATCAGCGTTACGTGCTCCATATCCGAAACCGCCGTGACAGCTGCGACCATCTTTCGCATTCCCCACATGACCGTTGAGGTCACCTGCGATAACGACAGCGTCTTCTGACGGTACCTCTGCTGTCTTTTCAACAAGCAGGGTCCAAAACTCATCCTTGGCTCTCTCAGAGCAGCCTGCCTGCGGAGCGTATGCAGAGAAGAAATGATACATACGCTGTTCAGCAGCGACTACGACCTTCATCAAGCGGTCATTAAAACCTTCCACGCTTATAATCGCGTCTCAGAAACGTTCGGAGACGATTACACCAACTCCGCTGGTGGTCCTGGGACTGCCGCACAGAATGGCCTTGAAGCCTCGGCCAATGTCCCTCGACTTACAACAGGACCACCTCGTCTCCTGTACCGCACATAAGTCGATTCGTTTTCGCTCCAGTGCTTCTGCCAACTCGCACGAGCGGCCCGTTAACGTACCCACATTCAGCGTAGCTACGCGGGTCTTGCCTACGTTACGGGACTTTCGGACTAGCTCAGTTTCCCCCCAATGCCGTCCTCGCATCAGGGACCCTCGCATACTTCTCACACTCGCCGGGCTCTGCGAGTGCGCGTCGGCTCCCGCGGACACCGTAGCATTATCTCGATACTCACTTAACGTCATCAACCATGTGATGTGACAGGGGATCTCCATAGGCCGGCCTGTCACTAGGGCCTGTCGCCTGTACTCGAATGTCCGTGATTAGCTTAGCTCGCAGAGGCGAACAGTTTCCAGTGGCACCACGTGGAGGAACGGACATCGCCACCCTCTTACACACAGTACTGAAGGATAAAAATCGCTGGAAGCTTCAGATCACTGCCCATGTCACTAATGCTTGAATGCTCCTCATGCGTAAGGTTTGCGATTGCTAAGTGGGAAATTTGCAATGCAATGCATATTAGTCTATTAAAATCCTCTAAACTTTACCTGGAGAAAAGCAGAGGCCACTTGAACTTTGCAAAAGATACGACGTCTTCCTTAACATGGTGAGGTGATCGAGGATTGACACCAAACTTCTGAAATTAACGAAATGAGTGGGCTAACCCCCCGCGCTCGGAACTGAGACACCTTTCTGTATTGATACATAATTGCTTGTATCCAGCGCTCCTTCGCCATCTCTTTGCCATTCAGCTCGAAATCGGGAAGGTAGTTGTGCAGCTGGCTCTCCAGGCGACTGACATCTAGCAGTCCTTCTTCGATGAAGTACTGCTGCGCAGCGAGAGTCGCAAGGTCGTCTTCCTGGAAACCCATGTCTCATGAGTCACAACACAGAGATTCCTCTCGTCTCCCACCTTGTCGCATCGATACTCCCCATATTTAATGCCTCGTATAACCTGCTGGTAGATGAGATTCGTACTAATTGGGTCGTCTCTGTAATGCAGGTGTCTTTAGTTCTATGAAATCCAAGACTGATAGACAGACGCACTTGGGGTCGTGCCAGGGCGTGAAAATTTCTTTGCGGTAGAAAAGCCTCCATGGCGCACTCCTCTCCTGACGACCCAACTCTTTGGCGTATTGCTCGCACTGCGATATGGCATCCATAACGTGGTCTGCCCCTGAGCCGAGAGAAGACACCTGAAACACCTATGAGCGAAGGGAATTGTGAGCTGGGTATTCTATAGCACGTTGTACCTTGTCGAAGAGAGCGATGTAGAGGCTGAAGCCGAACTTCTCCTTGAGGCCTACTTTCTCAGCTAAGGCAGAGCAGACTTCGGAAGATGTCGTGGCACTGTCGGCAGATAGTGTCTTGACGGAACCGTCCATCAGCGTCACAGCAAGTACGACCATTTTCTTCGCTTTATTCGCCTAAAAAGCATTTGTCTTTGCCTTTGCTAACTAAGAAAAAGAGAAATCGCATTGACAACGAATCAGATTTATCAGGCTGACACATACATTAAAACGAATCATTTGAATCTGAGGTGACTAGCTTTGTATCTGAGTTACTTACAGAACAAGTGCTAGAGAAAGTTAGGAATGAAGAGCGACAGCATCCCCAGAGTACCTAAATTGTGTAATTTCATAGCATCTTCCCGATTTCATCGATGACGTACCGGGGATGTGATTACAGAAAAAACTTTGCGTGAAGTTAGCGGCGAAACGATTCTCCAGGTTTTTAGAAATCCTATTCAAATCCACTTTTTATTGATTTCATTAAATTCACGATATGACTTGAGTGTGTGGCATTTACGGAGTAATCTGACGTGAGATGAGTAACTCGGAATATTGGAGTGGTTTCTGAGGATGGTAGCATTTGTCAGCCGTTAAAAGGGGAGTACCAGTTCTCGTCCTTCAAGGAAAGAATGCCAGGTCGCTGCTCCCCTTGAGGCGAGATGTAGACGGAAGGCGGCGTCGAAGGCAGATCTCAAACATGTGTACCATTTCTACTAAACGCTTCTGGGAACGGAGCAGTGGACGCTTTTCGGTTTGCTTTCTTAGGTCCCCTATGTATCTGCGCGCAGAGCCCACCAATCTCAAGGGGAACCAACAAGGGCAGCCAAGCAGTGGGTAGAGGAGTGGGATGGTGAATCGGAATGGTTTTTGGTTCGACTCTACTGTGCTGCAGTATTTCTGCGATTCCTAAAAAGACCTGCCACAACCAATCAAAGCACAATGTGTAAAATCGCCACGAAAAGGGTGACCAGAGGGCAAACCTAATTCCAGGTTGCTATTGTACTCCCATGCTCTCTAGAGATGAAAAAGCTTCTTCACCTAAACATATCCCAGAGATGTTATATAAGGCGCTGATTACTCACGTAAGATTTGTTTTTAAAATTTCGATTGAGCACGGCAGGTTACTGTGGGTATGACTGAGCATGGGCGAGTGATACTTACTCACCCGTATCTACATGATCAGTGGAAATTTTAAGAGCGAACGGCATATAAATGCACAGCGCCTTAAACAACATCTCGGGAAACGTTTGAGCGAAATCGATGACCATGTCTCAACACCTATCCATATGTGTGGGTGGATGAAAAGTGCATTAAACAGCACCCCCTTAGGTGAAAATTTGTTTCGGCTGCCAGTGTCGTCGTGGACAATATTACCGAACTATCTTCCACGTAAGGTTCTCAACAGCGGCTGTGTTGGCGTGCCTTTTGGAGGAGTTCGGTCCTTGCGATACCCACGCGTCGATACGAGACAGAAGAATATGACGGCAAGCAGTTTCTCGTACACTTTGCGAGCTGCGAGCACGGGAGCACCGAGGTAGACGATGGAGAACGTTCCAGCGTGGAATCGGAAGAAGAGAATCCTACATGATCAGTGGAGGAAGATGATGAGTAGAACACCAGTCAGCAACGCAGATTATTTCGATTGGATGAAGTGGAGGCGTCGAAAAAGAAGGGGAATTTTGCAATTTTGCCTTGCTTCGAAATTTGCTCAAATTTACAGCGTTATTTAGGTGGATTAGGCAATTTTGCACTCCATTCCGCTGAAAGCGGCTGTCGCCCACTATCAAGTATGAGGACTGCATTTCGATTCATTTCGTCTTCGAAAATTTCGCTTAAGGGGGTTGCTATTTAAGGCATTGGTATCAGTGAGCAGGAGTCACCCATCCATACTTGCGGAAATCCGCCGTCCGTGACGAATCGAAATTTAAAAAGCCCTTACATAAGTGATCAGCGTCTTAAACATGTAACCTTTCTAAGCGTTATACTGTATGGAAGAAACTTTTGCCTGTCTGGGATCGTGAAAGCACAATAGCACCCATGAACCAGGTCTCCTTTTTGGTGACACCTTTCCTCGCGACCTTACACATCAGCGCCGTTTTCAGCGCACTTGAGCTCGCCCTCTTGCAATTGGTGGACTCTGCGCTGACGGCTAACCACAGGAAGACAAACTGAGAGCGGCCTACGACTCCGCTCCCAGATGCGGTGAGCAGATGTGGAACACGTATCTGGAGTCTGCGTTCAAAGCCGCCCCGTGATATATATATATATATATATATATATATATATATATATATATATATATATATATATATATATCGTCTTAAAGTGCTGTGGTCACCTGGTATCCTTCCCCTGCAGCAAAGAAAAGAGGTGGAGACACGAGAGCAGCCAAGAAGCAGACGCCGCGCGATTGGAAATGAGTAAGAATTGCTACAAAACAGAGAAATACCTCAAGAAAACTAATAAAGTCGTCCAATTAAGGGCAAAAAGAGGACACAACGAATTTTGAAAAAATGTGAGAACTATGTGCAGTTTTAAGCAGAGCCACTTAAATGATGGCGATCACGAGAGCGAGGCAAATTCGTAACTTTTAGGTCTGTCATCCTAAACTCTCTTCACACTGCAATAAACTATTTCTATCATAAACAGCGTACACTTCGAGGAAGTTGTGTGATAGGAACGGTGACTGGGGAGTAAGAAAACTCAGATTATGTTCAGCTATACTACGAATGGCGAGATAGATAGGCACGGGGAGCGCAGTCAGAAGAGACGCCGGCTGCCACTCCTTCCGTGTCGGTAAATTGGTGCCATACCTGTCTGGGAAGGATAAAACACTGACTTGTCCATAGGTTGCCCCCAAGAGTCATTGTATGATCAAATACGTGTTCAAGTTACCTCCACGACATTTCGTAGAAGTAGAATCCGTGGCGCATCCCAAGAGTGGTTGACTAAAGCCGTCCTCTATCCTAATACCAGTGGTAAGCAGATAACGACGCCCTGCTAGTTAATCAGTGTTGTGTAAATATCCTTCGAGTTCGAGTAGGGAGGAGAGGTTAGGGCGCTGCGTGAGTTAGCGGGGGGGGGGGTGTGGAGGGAGAGAAGATACCCGCAGATTTATCCGATGTAGACGGGTGCGTTACGTTAGGCAGCTCCCTGGGTTACGGTAGCGAGCCGCGCCGCGCGCCACCGCCCCCGATCACGGTAGCGTGGCGTGTTGTTGAGCCCGCCTCGGACGGACGGGTCCGACTGCTGCCGACAGGGACGGCTAGTGACGTCATACGCGTCTAATCAATGGGCGCGCTAGAGCACGAAGTTATGCACCACCGACGCTCTTTCGGCTTGGTAGAAAAGGGAGACAGTGAAATACCTCCGCTTCAGCTTGTATGCTGGAGAAATACGAAGGTTTCTGAGTGTTTGCTAAAAGGGTGCCTGCGAACGACATGACACCTAAACTATCACACGCGAGTTGGAGAAGTGTAACGAGGAAGTGACGAGCGAAATTACAATCAAGAGGAAAGTTACGGATTAATGCTCCAATGAACAGTTTTTGAAGCCTAGCAAAGGTCCCATGTCTCAGCAATCCCTCAAAAATTTCCCAAGGCCGAGTATTCAAAGAAAAATGTGTAGAGATGTTAATATTGGTATGCCGAACGAGGTTGTAAGGTGATATGGTGTATGCGTGTGGTGTATTGAGCAGCTCAGTAAATATCCACCTTACAACGTCGTTCGGCACAGCAATATTGACATACTAAGAAAATACCGAGGTTTTACGAAGAGAGAACTTCCTCATTCTACCAAAAGGCGTCAAATGTTCCACCAACATTGTGTACCATTTAACTGTTTCCCTTCTTCTGCGCTAGTAGAAGCAACGCAGTCGAAAGCAGTCGGCACACCCTTTCGCGCCTTAGCGCGCCCAGCAGACTCGGCGACCGCCCGCGTATGACGTCACTAGCCGTCCCTGTCGGCAGCAGTCGGACCCGTCCGTCCGGGGCGGGCTCAACAACACGCCACGCTATCGTGATCGGGGGCGGTGGCGCGCGGCGCGGCCCGCTACCGTAACCCAGGGAGCTGCCTAACGTACGAACCCGATGTAGACTTCACAAGAGTGCACGCATACCCCCAAGGTTAGCAATCAGTTCAAAGCCTTATCTTACTTGCAGCTCGATGTAACTCGGCGGTTGGTGTCGGCATCCATTCATCTCTGTTCGTTTCAGTCGGTCTTCCATGTAGGCCGAATAGCCTGCTCCTGTGGGACCACGCTCGCGAATGAAGCAGTATAGGTACTTGATGAAACTGAAATGGTAACATTTGGTCTCCAGCACTCATTAAGGACTTGACGGCCCTCCAACTAAAGAGTTCAGCTTGCGCTGCACCTGAAGATGCTGCCGCAGCTCCGATGGAGACAGCGATTTTGTTGGATCCACCACCACTCTTCCAGGGTCCGGATTCATCAACGACTTACAGCAATTTAGCCGAGAAAATACAAATCCGTGATAGCGCGGCTTATCAAGCGATATAGTGAAACATTTCAGACGCGCTATTAGGGATTTCGGCTGTATGTTCTCCGTTAAATTGCAGTAAGTCGTTGGTGAATCCGGCCCCACGTCGTCATTGTTCGACTGATGTCAAGAAGCGGTGACTCCGCTTCATCTCACCAGACTCACCGCGGAGCGCGCGGCGCCGCGCAGAAACACGACCAATCGCAAAATGAGAGATGGGGCGAGGATGCGGTATTGTTTGCTTGGAAGGGCAGCACAGGCGTCTCCGCCGCACTGCAGTTATTGACGTCTACAACAACTCCTTACCGAGAGCTAGGGGCGAAGCACCCGACGCACAACGACATCAGGATCCATCCTCGAGCTGCTGAAAGTCTGGAGGGATTCGACGTCAGCTGCTTGCACAATTGACAGTAGATCTCGTCTCTGCAACAACATAGTTGCCATTCGCTAGAGAATCATGGGCATCTGACATGTCAAACCTGAGCTCTTCGCGCAGGATGCCCATTCCGATGATGTAGTGAAGCTTGTCGAGCGAACTCATAGGTCTGTTCTCCATCAAAGCGTTCGCTGACGAGTTTGATTCGCTTGAGCGGTCAGACGACGAAGAGCTCATTCCTAAGTTGTGGTTGCACTCCTTGGAGAGCAGCCAAAGAGCACTAGTTGTACCTGATAGTTTCGACTTCCGTTTCAGAGTCATGGACATCAGCTTCTGGCCCATACTCTTCTTGAGTGTCCGTCCAGAAGCGTCGAACTCTTCCGCCTGCGCCGCTTCTTCAACATCTCGAGATGTGTACTGCCGCCCCAATGTTTGGAACAGGCGAGTCATCACGGGCGTTTTGTCCTGAACGTTTTTTTTTGCATCAAGCTCTGTCCTCAAAAATTGCCTGCGCTGGAGATTTAGTGTCTTAGGAGGGTCTCACCTGGGATGCTCCATTGTTTGACCCATATTTCACATCTGGTAAGTCTCCCATAAACCGGAGTATCGTCACCCACACTGCCATTGCAGCCTGATAAATTGCAACGAATAAACGCATGTGTAGGTCAGTGTCCGCTATGCCCCTCAGCGTTATTTCCAAGCGCTTGGAGCTATACATTACGAATATCGACTGTAATTGTAATCTCTTCTTCGGGACCCCTAAATCGGCCTACCAGCTGTGTGCCTGAGTCTTCATGAGTCAGAAGTGGTGACTTCAAGGGTTTCTTTGAGTGAGATGACGTTATCTGAGACTGGAAGTAGGTTGCAGCAAATTTTCCAAACTGGTACTTCTCCAAGTCTTCTGGGACGACAACAACAGATGCCTGAACAAGATGATCGCATCCATTTTTTTCTTGTTGTTTTCATCCATGAGGGAAGCATTACCTGAGGGTTGGAGTCGAGGCAACAGGCGCTGTCAGTGAGATGGTCAGAAACCGTATCCAATTGTGAATCAGATGGGAGGAAATCGAAGAGTTGACCAACCTGTAGAAAAACACATGAAGAGCACTCGGAACTGAAACGACCCCAATTAAACTCCAGCAGCAACAGCAGAGCAAAGAATTGCAGAAAAGGGAAGCAAGACACAGAAGGAAGATCTGTGAACCGATGTGAAAAATAAGTGAAAGTAAGCACTGCAATCAATCTTCTCTTTTCACCTTTGAATTTCTTCCTTCCAAAAGCACAACCTGCAAATTGTTTTATGAGACTTCACACTAAGAAGACAGCATTGCCTCCTTTTTTCAGTAGCGGTCAATATCAGTGGCTTACTCACATCTCTTGATTCAGCCATTTGAATATTTAATTATGAGTTAAAACATGTTTCTTTTTAGTGCAAAGTGCGAGGGCTTGCAAGTCAATAGAATGGACCGGTGACTCGTAGAACGGAGGAACTCTGGCCTGCTAATGAGGCTGATACGGTCTTGCAATGGTCGCATTTAGAACAAGCCTGAGCTCGAATATAATGTATATATATATATATATATAATATACCTGTTCTGATCATAATTCTTAGTTGATAGCATCAGACCATGAGTAACTAACCAATTCTTGTTCCTTGATTTCTTCTCGGAGGCCTTCTCGAGGATCTTCTGATAGAACCATCCTTCGCCCTCCCCTCTTTTTGAGCTCTTCTATCTTGGCGCGCACCAAAGAACCGCGACATCCAGCCTAAACAGCCTCGTTGGGATTAAGAACATTCAGAACAAGAGATGCGGCTTGGCAACTTTAGTTACGAGTCTCGAACGTGAAATGCCATTCACGAAAAATCTTGGGTCGTTCGCCGCTCTCGCCCAAAATATTCAACCTCTTATCATGCCCCTAAGTGTTCTTCTTACAAGCGTATCTCTTAGAAGACCTATTCTCTTCTTACCATTATAGGGCACGCTAAGTGGTTGAGCATACAATCGAAAATAATGGATCATGATCACGGAATTGGAGCTCCTCCTTAGTTTGGCTGCGAATTGGGAGCTGTCCTGCTTAGCAAGGCAACAATGCTAGACTTTCTTTCGAATTCTGGTGCGTTGCGGTACAGGTATATGTGCGGTTTTTAAGTTATCGATAACATCTATAAGTTTTTTTCTTGGTTACAGTCAAAATAAGAAGCAATGAGATGGAGCACAGTAGTTCTCTGCCATCTAGGTGTCCCGTCATTTTCGCGTCCACCAGGGTTGTATTATTAGCCTACAAGCGGAACAAAATCAAATCAGACAGTGGCATCTGCGATATTACTACAGCTTTTCTATTGGAATTACAAGAGAAGGAAGTAGCAAAAGGAGGAGTGAAAAACAAAAATGCGAATGCTCTTGTCCAGCGGGTGTCTGCGAAGCGCATTACGTTGCCGACCCACCTAATTTTCGACAACTCGGCCCATGCGACAGCGTCTCTGATCATTGAACTTCGACGAAGCTCGAAATACCGGAGGCCTTCACCCACTTGTGTTGCGTGAATCGTGTCACTTCAAGCACACGCTCAATTTGACGTTGCGCGACGCTGATGGGGGTTCACCCTCGTTTCGTATGGCCCAAGTCTCTGAGGCGTACGTTACCGCAGGAAGAACAGTGGAGTCGAATAGGCGGGCTCGCAGACGGACGTTCTTCGTCTTCTTCACAATTTCTCCGACGCTCTTGATAGTTCCCCAAACCGCTCATTTCCTCCTGCTCATCTCTGGCGCTAGGCCATATTGACTTCATGACCACACAGCTGGAGTATTCCGAGCTGTTCGTTCCGTTGAGCGAGAATGGAGCATCAGAAACTTGTCCGTTCTTCATGAACATCGTCTTCGTAAGATTCAGCTGCAGTCCAACGTTCCCAGATACACGATCGAAGTCGGTCAGCATTCGCTCCGCCTGGCTAATGCTCGGTGTTATGAGCACAATGTCGTCAGCGAAGTGAGGATGGTGCAGTTGCCGGCCATCGACCTTCACTCCCATGTCTTCCCATTCTACGATACCGGCCTTAACTTTTGGTCTTCGGGCGGAAAAGCGAAAAAAAAACCGCTTTTTTCCGCCGCTTTTCTGTAGTGCTCTTCAAATTGAGGGCATTGTAAATTGAAGCACATATTCGTGAT